>SWBG01000065.1:0-126931 GCA_023848605.1 Aureobasidium sp. EXF-10728
TGGTCACCCACCGTAGTACTAATCTGCCGTTCAACTGCTTATGTATGGCAGAGCGGACGGGATGCCCAGTTTTCAGCTGACTGTGGCCGTATGTGCTAGAAACTGTAGTTTATTGGATTATGAATGAAAATAATTCCCCTACTCACCGTTAAAGTAGCATGCATACGGTCCTCCATGAGTCTTAATGGAACTAAACTCTAAGAATGTTATCCATGAGGGGGCTGAGTTTCTCTATATGCTGTTAGCACCCTAGGCGAAACAAGGACAAATCCTTCGCCGTTGCATGGCGCGCAACGCCACACTTGTTTGCATGCAGAGACGAGCCACCCGGTCAATGGCAACCACTCACTTCCAAACACTAAAGCGCGATGCCAATCTACACCCGCAGAGGCATCGCAAATCCAGCCTCACCTTGCGACGCTACACCAAGAAAGGGAAAGATGCGACATACAGAGCCTGTAGCTGGTTTCTGTGGCCCGTGAGGATTAATATGCATGCAGCGTGGGGCCTAACAGATCAGCCTCGTGCAATCTTTGCAGTTCGGCGAGCATAGATAAAAATGGGTTCACCCGCTGGGCTCACAGGGACTATCATGTGTAAACATTCACTGGAAAACCCCAATGGTGTCATCAAGCTTAGATCCTGATCGTTCGCAGGCGAGAGCGCCAGATGATAACAGCAACACCCGCGACCATGCGGAACTGACCATCTTGCCAGCCGATAATTCGACTGGAGCAGCACCTGTAAAACACGGCGAGGCAGAGCCGTTCCTTGAAAGAGAAGAGAACATCAAGAGCACGTCTGAGTATCATGTTGTCTTTACACCAGACGCCTCGTCGATGCCATTTCAGGAAACGAATTGGCTGCCGATGACTCTACGGCTTCCTTACTTGGTGTTCTTGATCATACTGTCACTCACACTAGGGTCTGTCGTTTGTGTGCTCACCGCTCTCTCTGCTCAAAACGACGGTCTGGGCAACGACAAAGATTCCTCTGCGCTTTTCTTCGGCTGGCGGTTCTCTCCAACTTTGATAGCCACAATATACGCACTTCTGGTGGGCTCTATGCTCAACGATGTTCGAAGGACCGAAATATTCGCTCGCTTGTCAAGACCTGGAGGTGCTAATGCTACTCACACTCTTTGTTTCCCAGCGAGGGCCTGGTGGAACGACCCTTTTGATGCCTTGAGCAAGACCAAGAATAATGGCGTGCGCAGCTTGGCTCTACTTTTTGCTTCTCTGGTCAACATAGTTGTCTTGCTGGTCGTTTCACCGCTGTCTGCCGGTTTCTTGTCTCCGGTCAACGTTTTGATATCGAAAGATGCGCATTTCCAGAGTGCAGCCTTGACCCCAGGCTCACAGTGGCAGACAGATACATTTGACTCTGTCGTGTTTCGTACTGTCGCAGGCTCAATCCTGAACAAATCTACGTCTGCCTGGATCAACCCCGATTATGCAATGCTTCCTTTCTGGCTCCCTGATACGAGCAGGCCTGTTGGATCCAATCTTGTCACCGAATTTGGTCCACAGCAGTGGCAATCTCCGACAACTGTCTTCAAGACAGAATTCGATTGTGTGGACCTTAATGTGGCCAACATGTTTACGTCTCTGGTAGAGGATGTAGGAAGAGGCACTACGACCACCATGAGAACAACACAGTTCAACTCATCAGATGGGTGCAGTATCACAGTCACAGAAGGCTCAAATTCCATAGAGGGATATCACGGCGGCTGGCTACCACGCAATCCGCAAGATTCCGAGTCTTTTCTGAGTGAAGGTGGATCATGGGAAAGCTCCGAAGGGTGTGGCAACCGTTCCTCGATAATTGTCAAAACCACGGACGACAAGTCTATGGCATACGTGGGTAGCCTCTGTGCACCAAAGTTCTACTCGGCCTCAGTAAACGCAACTGTCGACATCGACGAAGCTTCGACTACAGTCAGCTTCAGTGAGGAAGAATACATGAAAAACCGCAGACCGATGGATCCTGTTCAATACGACTTGACCGTTTTGGAGGACACTTTCTTAAGCTCTAACTGGTCGAATAAATTTTTCACCAAGATCCTTTATGTGGTGCCTGAATATGCAGGCCCATTGTTGGCCATCGCTGCGGGTCCAGACTACAACAACGACGCCGAAGCTCTCATCAATAGTCCAGTCCTGTGGGAGAGGACAAAAAGACTACATCAACAATTCTTCGGAGAAATGTTGCTCCTGGCTCTAGAGACGATCCCTAGCACGCTTAACCATGCTTCTGGCAGTATAGTCATCCAGGAAAGACGCATTATCGTGGTATCGAGCATCGGTATAACTCTCGCAGTACTGTTGTTCTTGGCTTGTATCTGTGTTGTGGTGGTCACATACACGACGCGTCTCCACCAGCGTGCGCTCCATCTCTCTCATGATCCAGGAAGTATCACTGCTGCCGCTTCTATGATAGCCTTGGACCGTAATGCTAGGTTGGAGTTCGAAGGTACAGACAAGCTGTCAAATGACGAGCTGAAGGGCTTGTTGGCAGACCGTCAATTTGCGATTGAGAATGGCGTCTTGTTGGCCACTAGCGACGCAAGTCCTAAGGGTAAGATGAAATCGAAAGTCTGCATTAGAAAATCCGTGCTAAAGGCCCATAGAAAACTCTTCTTCGAAGGACTCAACTCTGTCAGAGACAAAACCGAACGATCCGCGGCCAGGTTTTATTCGTATCTGGATGGGCGGTCTTATATTGTTGGTGCTATTGGCTCTGATCGCAGTCCTGGTGGTTTTATACAAGATATCTCGGGCTGGAGGCCTTCACCAAACCGCTCTGCTCGATCAACTGAACGTCAACATTCTCGAGCTATCCACCACACTGACTCCCTATTCAATCATACCAACTCTTTTGGCCGTCGGAATCAAGCTGTGGTTCCGAGCCATAGCGGAGACTTTCAAAAGGCTGCAACCTTTTGTGGTGATGGCCAAATCTCCCGAGACACCATCTAACTCAATCTCGGCAGAGTATGCAAATACTCCTATCGCTTTGGTTTTCATCAAGGCTCTCAAGCACTCACATTGGTTGCTTGCTCTGATTGGGGCCGGCGCTTTTGTAACTGAAGCGTGTAAGCTTTTCGAAAACAACCTGCGATTGGAAAGTGACTAACGAGATATTACAGTCACTGTAGGCATGTCAGCTCTTTGGGATCGTGAGCTGCGAGATACTCGATTTGCGTTCAATGTGTCCCGTCAACTTGAGCTACGGAGTTCACCTGAGCTCTTTCACCATTCGAGAATGCACACATCCTTGACCAGCAAAGAAATAGCGCTGACTTCGGTATTCAATGCTTCTCTCCAAAATTGGTTGTATGGTGCTACGATTGAGATTACACAATCTGCCTCCACTCCCCCTTGGAGTATGGACACATGGAGTTTTGTGCCACTTGACAGTCAAGTCGTACAAGAGGCATCATCGTTTCGAAACAACACTGGTCGGAACATCACTGTACAAACACCAGCTTTACGTGCTCGATTGGAGTGTACACCTGTAGACTATGCATCTAATATGTCCACATGGCTTACCATGGCTGATTTTCGAAACACAACACAATGGAACGCGACCAATACCCCTCCGGGTCTTAGTCAAGGCTACTTTCTAAGCGGGCTCGCTGCACAAGGTCCAGGATTGAGGACAGTAGCATGCTGCGCAAACAACACGGAAGATGGTCTGGGAGAGGCTGTCGTTGGGTACTGGACAGACAATACGACGACTTGGGGTTCCCCATCGATGCAGGTCAAGTGGATCCATGGATCGCCATTGAACGGTACATTCACTCAAAACCACCCCATAAGACCAAGATGGATTTGGTCGGAAGCGCCTCGGATCGCAGCAATCAATTGTGCGCCCGTCGTTGAGCAAGCTAATGCTTCTATTATCGTCGACTTCGAGACGGGTATCGTCAATAGCTACGAGATCTTGAACTCACCTCAGAATGCTACTGATGCTTGGTCTGATCCTTACTTGTACCACGGGACCGACGATAGCTTCGCGGCGCACTGGCAAGAGAATATTACAACTAGGTAAGTTTAGCCTGTGTGTTCATACGTCTATACTTCGCTGATATGAGTAGTTATGGCTACATCTTTTGGGACTCGCTTCTGGAAGCTGCTAACGCTGGAGGTCTGAACAACATGAAGCTGCTATCGGCCGACCCTGAGGATCTGTCGGACGGAATTTTCAACTTTCGTGAGCCTGGATTGAATACCGACTTCATGTCTTATGCGATGTTGGCAATGGCCAACAACAGCAAAGAAGCTCTCTTGGATCCCGCTACCTTGGTCGATTATGCAAACCAGACTTTCGGTATCTTTTTCAAACACTTTGCTTCAGAGGAGGTCAGCAGTATCACAGGTGGTAGAGTGTACCAGCCAATCGGTGAAAAGCTACCTGAGGACTTAGGTCCTGTCATTGAAACCCAAGCCAACCTTGGTCAAGGAGCTTTTGCAACACAAGATAGTAGAATCCCGACGCCCAGAGAGACGGAAGCCAAGCTCATCATACCCGTGGAGCAACTGATCATGTCGCCAGTCGCCGTCTTCCTCTCCATATCGCTGCTAGCGTTCTTGGTCCTGACCACAATCGTGATGTACACGGTAAACCGCGGACACTACAAACTGCTGCCTCGAGACGTAGACACACTGGCCAGTATGTTGGCTTTCGTACATGGCAGTGAAAAACTACTCGACTGGTCGCAGAGCTCCACTCGTGCTGGTGCTTGGTATCGATCATGGAGCTCCAAGGACCAACCGTCCGAAGATGCTCACGTCAAGGCCCAGATGGGGACTTTTCATGACAAAGGTGGTAACGAGAGATGGGGCATCGAACTCGTTGGGTTGTTGCACACGCACGGACAAGAGCAGAAGCCTGTGGAAGAGGAAGGTGCTGAGATGCACGACATCACTGCGGAAGTGCATACGGCATTACTCAAGTGAACGAGCAATGTCTTCTAAGGGTAGTTTCTTTTGAGGTCTCTAGCGGACGTCTTATGAATTTGTCTCCACTAGCAGTTTTGGCTGCGCAAGTATCTATCTGTAATGCTCACCTTTAGAAGCAACACAATCCAGCTCTTCCAGCTCTTTTCTTGGAACATACTGCGTTCCAGTTTCATGTCGAATCAGTGATTCCAGGATGTCCCTAAAGGTCTCCTGCGTCTCAGAGATGTGAAATTGTCTCATGAATGTCCAAGAAGAGAGCGTGTAACAAGAAGGTTCAAGGGGCGCAGAGTTGGACCCCTTGAACGCGTGTTCGGGGGCACTGATTTTCCCCGCAGATCTGGATGCCTGCCTGTTTCACACGTTTCCAGGAGGCACCGAAAGATCTGAAGTTGAATCCAACACTCCAAAATTCCAGCATCCTCTTGATGCAGCATCCCATCTCTCTGACGTGTTCGCTATGCGGGCTTTGTCTCGTATTCTCGTCGGCGGGTTGATATTGGCGACGCTGGTATGGCTCAAAGGCCAGTTCGTCAAACTCCACGAGTCTATTCTCAAGCTCGACAGACTATCACAGGATGGTGGACTTTTGAGCCATATACATACAACGGACAGCACACATGGATTGAACTCGACAGCAGAGGATCCGCTCAGGGCGGTCATGAATGCCATCTCCAATTCATTCCTCAATGGCACCATCGAGAAACTTGCGACGTCCAAGTCTGGTCTCCGAGACACTAGAAGCAAGGTTGTAGTCGTTGCCAAAACTGCAAAGGAGAAGACGCAATGGATCCCAAGCATGCTACCCAAGTGAGTCTAAACACGATCCGCGTGCCCGACCAATCTTGACCTCTTATTTTAGCTGGAAGCACGCGATTTATGTGACGGACGATCCTACTGCACCACTACACACGGCGAAGAACAAGGGACGAGAGGCAAACGCCTATCTCACGTACATAATCGAGCACTACGACGAGTTGCCCGAGACAATTGCTTTCATCCACAGCCATCTCAGTTCCTGGCACAACGACCAAAACGCCGCGAAAGCGCTGCAGTTGCTCAATATCGATTTCGTCCAGAAGAACGGGTACGCCAACTTCAGATGTCATACTACGCCTGGCTGCTACCCTGCAGAGATCCAGCCATTTCGCAACAAGAAAGAGCAAGCTGGTATAGACAAGCACGAAGCAGCGACCGAGAGGGCCTTTGCTAAGGCGTGGACTGAGCTGTTCAACTCGACTGCCGTCCCAGAACAGATCGGAGTGGCATGCTGCGCACAATTCGCCGTGTCTCGAGACCGGGTATTGCAAAGACCGCTTGCCCACTATGTCTGGTTCCACAACTGGCTGATGGAGACGTCTCTGAGCGACGCGACTGCGGGAAGGGTGATGGAGTATCTGTGGCATATCATTTTCGGCATGGAGGCAGTCTACTGCCCCAAAGTCTATCAGTGCTTCAGAAACGTCTATGATATATGGGATATTTTCTCGTAGCAACACTGTCGCGGCTTGCGGGTGGAAAGACTGCGAAGGAATGCGGCTACTGTATAGATAATTAAATGTGCCGCAGTCTCAGATTCAGCCGCCAGCGGTTCGCTTTCATTTCGAGATCAGGCATTCTGTTCTGCCACATCGCGTAGCCGGACAATTATCGCTCCTGGATGGATTTACCAGTATTGAGCTGAGGGGAGCCGTACAGTTCCAAGTAGAATTGTTGTCTCTGGATGAAGAAGCCGTCTCTTGAAATCCGAGGCCGGACCCACGGATGGAGGACCAAGCTCGCGATAGCCGTCCAGAACCCAGGAAGAACGGAACTCCTTCGGTAGCCGTCCCTCAAATGTGCATGGCCTGCATAAAATCATGCACAAATTCTACCCTATATCAAGCTCTCGCGGTTGAAGTTCTGGCTGCCCGCACGCCAAACAGCGTTCATGGATTTCCAATTCGAACCGTTGTGCTGTGCAGCGTGACCTCTTGACGTATGCCAAATAGTTGAGCCTCCTGGATCTAGCCAAAGTCAAGCGAAATGATAGCCGGCGAGCGAGAGGAAGAAAGCTCCCCTCGTCCGTGCCTACTCCCCGCACCTGCTGCTGCTTGGCCCTATGAGCATTAGCCAGAGCCAAAGAATATATAGGTGGGGGTAGGGAATGAAATGAGCTCGCACAAAACCTCCGAATTCCCCTGTTCCTGCTCTCGTACGACTTTGTCTTTGCGATCCGGACGTTCTGTTCATCTGTAGCAGCTTCAGACAACTTTTGCGCGCTACCACAAAGGCCAACAGGTGTTTACCACGCTTCCAAGCAAGACGCCAATCCCAGAGCTGCCCATTACCGGCTCGAGCCTTGGAAAACCGTTTCAACTCGAGTGCCATATAATCCCTCTGTGCTCGAGCATCCGCGACCACACTTTTTCGGTCCTCTCCTTCTTTGTGATTCTTACTCACATCTCTCTGCACAATGTCTGACGGAGACGTTCAACCACCAAAGCCCTCGGCTTCTGTCGTTCCTGAGGCACACGAGGTAGACACTTTCCACGTGCCGAAAGCCTTCTTCGAGTGAGTTGCGAGTCTGAGTGTCCTTGGCGTTGCGCGCTTCTAACAAATTCTTGCAGCAAGCACCCCGACAGCAAGCCTCATTTGGATGGTCTTGACCACTACAGAGAGCTCTGGAAGGAGTCGATTGAGAAGCCAGACCAGTTCTGGGGGCGTATGGCCCGCGAGCTGCTCACATGGGAGAGAGACTTCCAGACTGTGCACAGCGGCTCCCTGGCCAACGGCGACAATGCCTGGTTCGTCGAGGGTCGCTTGAACGCATCCTACAACTGTGTAGATCGCCACGCCTTCAAGAATCCCGACAAGACAGCCATTATCTACGAGGCTGACGAGGTCAACGAGGGCCGCAAGATCTCGTACGGCGAGCTTCTGCGCGAGGTCTGCAAGCTGGCTTACACCCTCAAGCAGATGGGCGTCAAGAAGGGCGACACTGTTGCTCTGTACATGCCCATGATTCCCGAAGCAGTCATTGCCTTCCTCGCTTGCACCCGTATCGGTGCCGTCCACTCGGTCGTTTTCGCCGGATTCTCATCCGACTCGCTGAAGGACCGCATCATTGACGCAGACTCCAAGGTCGTCATCACTACCGATGAGGGCAGACGTGGTGGTAAGCTCATTGGCACCAAGAAGATCGTCGACGACGCACTCAGCAAGTGCCCTGGCATCAAGCACTGTTTGGTGTACAAGCGCACTGGCGCAGATGTGCCCATGACCGAGGGCCGCGATTTGTGGTGGCACGAGGAAGTCGAGAAGTACCCCAACTACATCGCTCCCGAGCCCATGAACTCTGAAGATCCTCTCTTCCTCCTCTACACATCTGGCTCGACCGGCAAGCCCAAGGGTGTCATGCACACCACCGGTGGTTACCTTTTGGGTGCCGCTGCCACCGGCAAGTACGTGTTTGACATTCACGACAACGACATCTTCTTCTGCGGTGGTGACGTTGGTTGGATTACTGGCCACACATACGTCGTTTACGCACCTTTGTTGCTTGGTGTTGCGACAGTTGTGTTCGAGGGTACTCCCGCGTACCCCGACTTCAGCAGATACTGGGACGTGGTTGCCCAGCACAAGGTCACACAGTTCTACGTTGCTCCTACCGCTCTGCGACTCCTGAAGCGCGCCGGCGACCACTTTGTCAAGCACGAGATGGAGCACCTGAGAGTCCTGGGCAGTGTTGGTGAGCCCATCGCTGCCGAGGTGTGGAAGTGGTACTTTGAGATTGTCGGAAAGGAGGAGGCTCACATTGTCGACGTAAGTTTTGGAAGATTGTGTTTGGGACAGGATGGTTCTAACAGTTCGCAGACATACTGGCAAACAGAGACCGGCTCGCACGTCATCACCCCTCTCGGCGGTGTCACCCCTACCAAGCCCGGCAGCGCTTCCCTTCCCTTCTTCGGTATCGAGCCCGCCATCATCGACCCCGTCTCCGGCGAGGAGCTTCACGGTAACGACGTCGAGGGTGTTTTGGCCTTCAAGCAGGCATGGCCTAGCATGGCCCGCACCGTCTGGGGCGCACACAAGAGATACATGGACACATACCTGAACGTCTACAAGGGATACTACTTCACTGGTGACGGTGCTGCTCGTGACCACGAGGGTTACTACTGGATCCGTGGCCGTGTCGATGACGTTGTCAACGTCTCCGGTCACCGTCTGTCCACTGCCGAGATCGAGGCCGCTTTGATCGAGCACAATGCCGTCGCAGAAGCTGCTGTTGTCGGTGTCGCAGATGAGCTCACTGGCCAGGCAGTTGCAGCATTCGTTGCCATCAAGAACGGCAACGAAGCCAACGACGCACTTCGCAAGGACTTGATCATGCAAGTAAGGAAGAGCATTGGTCCTTTCGCTGCACCCAAGGCCATCCACGTAGTTCCCGACCTTCCCAAGACCCGCTCTGGTAAGATCATGCGCCGCATTTTGCGCAAGATTTTGGCCGGCGAGGAGGACCAACTTGGCGACATCACTACTGTAAGTTCTCAAAACACAAATTTACCTACAGAGCCAAGCACTAACCTGTCTTTCAGCTCTCGGACCCCTCAGTCGTCGACAAGATCATCGAGGTTGTGCACGCCAGCAAGAAGTAATTGCATTGCAACGATTTCATTACGCATCTTTGCGACCATTTTCCTTTGGATACCACTTTTTTCGTCTTTTCTTAACATCATGTCTACGGACCCTGTACGAATCGTCCATAGACGCTGCAGGATTACTATTTATCAACCCTTAACTACTTCCAAATCCTCTGAAACAAGTTACTAATATTATCATCGTGATCTTCACCAAGACCTGACCTTTTGAACGATGGCGATCTTCCTTCTAGGGCTACCGACGTTTTGAAGCGAGGGCAAGCACTGCCGGATCGATTGCCATAAGCTATAATCTATCCCTAACATGGCAATGCTGCCGAAGAGGGCATACTCGAGCACCTATGCATATAGTATCAAATCGAGGCTCGGGTCGTCAAGGTCGATAAAGATCAAAAAAGTGCGGCTGGAGCGAGAGCCCTGAAAAGCATGGAGTGCAATTTACCACGGTCTAAATTTGACCTCAGGACAAAGAGGTAATTAAGCGAGATGTCATTCTAGAACCGGTTGTTCGTGGTTTATTTTCTTCTTTGCTGCTGTCAAGGCTGACTACAAGAAACTCAAAAGGCAAGAAAAAGGAAGTTGGAAGGGAATTGCGCAAGGGAACCTGAGCGTTGATATCCAAATCGTCTTTGTCATGTATATCATGGACCTCCGAGATTCTCAAACACAGACACGCAGTGACGATCAACCCAACCAAAACATCTGTGGTTCCTTGATTGTTCTACGGGTTTCATGTTTCGCCGACGCCATCCCGATGCTCGATTGACGGCTTGATCAGAAGTCCAGAGAACGGCTGTGAACGGACAAGAGGACCTCACCTCTCGTGTTGCGCTGGATGGAGGGAACGGCCTTTTTGCCAACCAGGGAGATCTTCAGGCACACGCGTGGGGACTGCCGTTGGATCAGCTTGTTTGGTAGAAGTTCATGCTCGTCTGTTCCTGCCCTTGGGATCTCGCCGACATCTATCAATTGGATACACAATGTCTCGAACTCTATGAGATAAGAGTGACATCTTCAGTGGCGTGCTTTGTTGCTGTTTCTGGCATACAGGTCGCCCGATATGGCTGCTGAAACTGTGCCTTGGTCGGAACAGGGTGTCGCAGGTTTGGGAGCTGAAACGATCTAGCTCGAGCGGAAAGAGCACGAGCTGCAGCTTCCCCGGAAAGACTTCCGTTTCTATTGCAGATCTTTGGTGATCATCGATCTTGCCTGTCGCAGCATCCTCATCCAGTTGAATCTGCGGCTATCTGTCCATGGACTATGCTCGACCACCTGTATCCCTCGTGCCAAACAGCGTGGGCGACGAACTGCATATCATCGAACAGTTGCAGCCATGATCGCCGTCACGTTGAGCATTGAACCGCCTTGATCGCCGACAGAAACACCGGCCATTCAAGCAAGATACAAATCCAGTGCAATGACCGATTTCATCACAGTACTTGCACGGGAGCTCAGGTTCCCGATCACACAGCTTTATATGAGAAAATCTCTGTAAGTGCGGGCTGTTGATGTCAGACACCAAGGCCAGCCATTGTCACGTCTCAGGTTCGGCCTTAAAGGACCCTAAAACAAATTAGCGTCATAGTTCCTGCTTTTTGGACGTCTCAGACGCAGCTATCTTATACTATGGCGACGGCTCCGCCTCAGTGTACCTCGTGTCGTCCAACTGGTCTTGTCTCAACTCTACCGCTCGTCACTCTTTTGGAGCCTTTCCTTCTTTTCGTCCAAACCAGACTGACTTGCCTGTGTCGGCAGCATCTGCCCTTTCTGCAAGCCCTATAATCATTGAGAGTCATCTGGAAGAAACCTCAACTCTAGGCACATCTTTAGCTTTGTGCATGAAACACTGTCAGCATCCAACACCAGAAGCGCTCAGGAAGTGCTTTGCAGGTTGAAGACGTACAGGAAAAGCCACACGCAACCTGTTGACTCACGTATGTTTCTGACTATGCATCATCATTCTGCATATACTGACCAGCAGCTAGTTGTATCACCAGCATGTCGGGCAACGGTCAATATGCACTGTTTCCTAGATCAGATAGCCAGATTCCGCCAATCAGATACAAGCTCACACAAACTCCTGGAGAGAGAGCCAAGCTCGTGTTGGTGAATGAGGCAGTAGGTCATGAGCCAAAGCCTCTCTTCAAAGAGGTCTCTCGTGGTCGGGGAGTTGTGAAGGGACATCGTCAAGAGCATTCCGACGTACTACCACTACGCAATGTGAAAGACCTTCGCTCGACAAACGACCCTCATGAGAGACAAAGATCTTCGTCTTCCAATCCTGGTAGACAGCGATCGATGGTTGCACAAGAGATCTACAGCCGACCTCGAGATGCCAGATCAGCAGAGGCTTTGCAGCCCATGTTGCAGCCAACATCATATGAAGCACCACGCAAGCCTTCAGTCGGTGACCCCTTGGAGAAACTAGGAGCAAGGATCATGGCGAGGAAGAATTCACGGGACGAGACTCCCGTGCTGATGAGAAAGAGTTCACGAGACGATGGATTCTCATCACTTCGAAAAGGCTCACGAGAAGAGGTTATTGCGTTGTTGAGAAGAGGTTCACGAGATGACACGGCTACCCCAAGAGCCAACAACAACATGGACGAATCATCGGATTCAACAAGGAGTACACCACGACTACAACTTACCACCGTGCCAGAAGCTCGCGATGAATCGATCATGCAACGAGGCCGCCCAATATCACGACGAGACAGCAAGAGAGTAAAAGGAGAAAGCGCCGACCCCTTCTCCGGCAACATGAGCCCTCGATCACACTCTGCCGCACCCACCTACACACTACCCCAAACATGCTACGCACCTTCGATTTCTTCTGCTCAGCCATCGCCTTCAAAACAATCTACGATTACACGACCATCTCTTCAATCATCTGTATCGACATCAGCCGTTACTCGGCTACCCTCAATCCAGCAATCATTATCAGCACCTAATACTGCTCGTCCAACTTTCCACCAATCGTCCTCGGCATCCGCTGTCCGTACCCTCCAACCCTCACCCTGGGAACCCAACCACCCACGCAAAGATTCTTTGGATCCCATCGGTTTCCGAACAGAAGGTCCCTTTCGCATCGTGCGCGCCCTCCGAGAAATCGACAAGTCCTGCCTGCGCCTCTTTGACGACTGCGAGGCCCTCCAACGAGAACGCCAAACCCTGCACACCGAGATGCTCTCGGTGATCAACAACAAAAACTTCAACGCCGGCCACTTGGCAATCATCAGGCAACAACAGCAAGATCTAGTCGACCTGGACACCAAAATCGACGCTTGCATGCACAGTGTCATGGAGCGCCAGCGTCGAAAAGCGAAACTCGTAGACGGACTCCCAGAGATCCAAGAAATGGACAAGGCGGAAGAGTTGAGGGAGAGAATCACTGCGAGAGAGGCGGATAAGCCTGGCACTCCGGTCAGCAGGACGGCTTCACCCTGGGGTCCCCGCGAAAGTTCGCTCAAGACGAATGGGTTGCTATCGCCGCCTTCGACAGTCAAGGCGCAGCAGAGAGGTACCGTCACCTATTCAGCTATTATGGATTTTCTTGACGAGTTCGACTAGGGATGGCGGATTAAGTCGTCAGTAATGTCTTGTAGATACCACAAACCACATAATTTTCCGGTTCTTCACCATTTGTATAAACTTTTCTTCTATTCTTTTTGTCCATTATCACTGACGGAACGATGCATGACAAGAGAATAAAATGATTTCCACAGGACTATGAATCAATAGCAAGAACGGGATATAATAAAAGGGAAGAAAAGGACCTCCAAAAGAAAAACTTTCCCCAAAAAAACGCCCTGACCAAAAAAAAAAATCACAAGAATCATCACAGTCATCCAAACGCTAGCAAATTGTTTCCATTCACCACTTTCCAGACCAATCCAACAATTTCCAAGCCCCTCGGCCAGCGACCCCAAACACACCGAGTCGGCGATGGAGCCCTCTACCAACTTGCATGCGCTGAGCTATCTAAGCAGCCTGCCCATCCCAGCAAATCTTCAGACTGGCGGGGAAGGGGAAATATTGGTCCCAGTCCTCGAGAAGGTAGCAGTGATACATCCATTCGGGCTTGAAGTCGACGTCGGGGGCGAGGGCGGAAAAGTCCTTGACGACTTGCTTGACGCTGTCGACGGGGCCCGGCCAGACGGGTGCGGGCCGCAGGTTGGGCAGTTTGCAGAGGGTTTTGAGGATGGCGCCCATGGCGACCAGCGTCATGGGTTGGCCGAGGCATTGGTGGGGTCCTTGGCCCAGGTGGATGTAAGAGTCGATGGGACGGTCCAATTTGATTGTTTCTGGGTCGGGGAAGATGTTGGGGTCGCGGGACGCTGAGCGGAAGTTGAGAGCGACTGTGTCGCCGACGTTGAGCTTGACTCTGCGGTCCATATCCTCGATGATTGCTTCCTTGGCGACAGTGCGGTAGACGCCGGTCTCACTGTGAAGACGTGAGAACTCGAGGAAGTAGCGCATGATCTTCTCCTCGGCCTCAGGGGTGTCCTGAACGGCCAGGTCGTGCAACATTGGAAGATGTTCCCTACCGTCACTGAACAGCCAAGCAATGACCTGGCCAAAGAATTGACCCTGATTGGCACACATACTGCCTGCAGTAGGGATGATTTGTGCCCATACAAGCTCCTTGACATCCATGCCCGAAGTCTGCAACAGACGCTCGATCATGTGCTTGCCGTACTGTGTGAGAACTGAACGATCCTTGCCCGACCACCACTCACTAATGCGATCGACTGCGTTGGAAAGATGTGGCATGTTTGCCAGAACCTGGACTTGCATCTCCATGAGCTTGCCGACGGCTTGGATAGCGCCATGGGCGCCTTCTCGGAGAGCGAACGAATGTTCAGGATCAACATCGAAGAAAACGCATGCAAACACAGCTGCCATCACAAGGTACATTTGCTTCTCAGTGAAGGCACCATCTGGGTTTTCCTCTGTCTTGAGGGGCAGGTTGAAAACCTCCGAGCAGAAGTGCACATGCACAATGTTGGACACATCTCGAATGAGGTCCACGTAGTTGGTGCCAGCAAGCTTGTATGAATGCTTCTGCAGCAGCATAGAGGTGTGCTCTTCATAGAATCTGCGGACCTCCAGAAGCCACTTTTCCTGTCCTGTGGGATCTTTGCGAGAGAATTTGCCAAGATACAAAGCCTGCTCCATCATATCGCGAGAAGTTGTGTTGATATTGGTGTCGCCCGCAAGCATGAAGCTTTTAGCTAGGGGACCCATGAGGAATTCGATCTTTGGGCCCCAGTACACTTTGAATGAGTCTTGATCGTAAAGAACCTTCTTGGCGGCATCGTAAGAGAACAACATCTTGGTTGGTGGAAGACGAGTGGGTCTGTCAAAGTTGTACTTGTGAGCTTTGCCTAGACCGGTCAAGACCTTCTTCATCTCAGAAGGCACGGTGAAAGGGAAATGGACATAGACTGAATCCGGACGGAAGTGGTTAGGGAAAGCCTTCATGAAGAGCTTGTACATGACACAGCCGTGGTTGATTTTGAGATCAGAGCCCTGTTCGGCGAATCCCCAATTCGTGAGTGATGCGGGGTGATGAGATGTTGTATAGAACCTATCGCCACGGACCAGGACAGTAGCATCGGAAAGAATGGCGCGGGAAGTTGTGTATGAGGGGCAGAGTCCTGATCCAGGGCGCATTGCGAATTTTGCGTCTTCAACAACTAGACCAGGATACAGCTCAACGTTATCCGGGTGATCGTATAAGTGCTTGAGAGACTCAGAGATCTCCTTGTCAGCAGTGATCTCTTCGAAAGTGGAGTAAGGCTTCAGAGAGAAGTGCTTCCTGAACTCGTTGAGGGTTGCAAGATTCCAAGCTCTTGCTTGCCTAATGCCCAAGACTTCGATCTGCTTCATGACTAGAGGTACCTGGCGGGGACCAAAAGCATTGGCACAATCTTCGACGCCCTCGATCAGAATCTGCGCAAGTTTGTCGTCGGGTAAGGTTCCATCAGCATTTCTGGGAATGTCGTGGAAATTGCGCTTTGTAGGATCCTGGGCCTTCAGATCAACCTCCATGTGGCCTAATGTCTTCAAGAATTCCATCTGAGGAACCTCGTCTGGCTTCCGTCCGGGGAAGAGTTTGGCAAAGAGCTCTTGAGTCCACTTGTCGTCCTTGTCTGACACCGCGGAGTGCCAGCGGTAAACCAAATTGAACTCGGCACTGACTTGGTTACCACAGCCCAAGTCAGGCTGGCCAGGGAATTCAGCGCGTGGGTTGAGAGACCAGTCAGAGTCTGTTCTGTTGAGGTTCAAGATCGTTCTCACGTAGTCAATGAGGATGACGTTGATGTAGAGGCCACAAGTAATCAACCTTCCAGTCTGGAACAAATCGTTGTCGTACTTGGTCCACTTATCCTTTGCCGCGTCATCGGCAGGCCGTGTAAATCTACTGTTCTCGTTGATAAGAGCAAGTTGCTCTACGATATAGTTGTGGAATCGATTGAACATGATCATGATCACGCCGACTCCAGGAGGGAAAGACAGCAGACGAGTCTCTGCAAACGAATCGGGCTTGATCTTGCCGTCGTTGAAGGTTCTGATTGTGTCTTGTTCGCTCTGGTCGCTGCCATACAGTGGAGACAAGTCCAGGTATGATGAAGTGTCTGAGATTCGGAAATCTCTGTGATTTGTTTTGAATAAATCATGGATGATGATCGACGCCATATAGAACAGCATGCTGGAAATCTTGTTGGGGTGCTCAGTAGGCTTATCTCTAGCCATGAGAACATCGAACAAGACAGCTGGATCGGGTAGGTTGCCTGGTTGGATGGTTGCCGGCTTGACTGTGCGAGCATAAGATTCGTGAGCGGCTCCCAGGCGCGGGTGGAGATAGCTGTTGTCAGATCCATCTGCACTGCGGTACTGATATCTGTCACTCATAAACACTTTTGGAGGGTGTTCCAAGTCATTCCAGAGAGTCGTTACAAAGCCATTCGTGAGTTTCTGACCAACTACGTCGTTGGGAAGTTTCTGAGCAGCCTGGAAGATGTGATCAGCAAAGGCTCAGGACGTGTGATGGGATATGAAAAGCATACGCCAATCAGATATTCCATGAGATATTCCTTGTCATCAATGTAGTCTCCATTCTTGGTCTTGATTGTCATCTTTGCGACCTTTTCGACAGAATCGAACCCAAGATGAGAAACGTCCTTGACAATGGTGGCGAGGGTGGAAGCGACCGTCTCGTCTTTCTCTACTGGCAATGCCGAACCATCACCTGTGCCAGTGGGAAGCGGAGCCTTCATTGCAGACAAGAGAGTGCCCATTGCACCAATTGATTCTCGGACCTTGTCGGCCATGCCATCCAAGGCCGAGGGAGGCAGTGGGACGGAGGTCTCTCCGAAGTGGTTCACCTCGACCTGATTCACCCGTGGCTGCTTCTTGTTAGTGGCGTTGGTCTTTGACGGGCTCTCGACATAGACAATGCCATGGTCTTGGTCATCATCCGGTCGAAAACAGGATGCGCTGCTGAAGACTCGACGAAGACCCTTCATGTTGGCTTTTTCTGATAGGAGAAAAGAAAGAGCAACGAGATGAACTGCAAGAAAGAAAACTGCTCACCTCGACCATCAAGGGCAGATTAAGAATATTCGGTGCTAACAAATTAGGACGACGGGAGAAGAGGCTAAAACTAGGGACTAGAGCTATACCCCAGGGGGGCTGAAAGTATAATTCAGCTTTCAGCTGAGCGACCGTTGATAGATACGACTTCTAGACGAGAAAAGTCTGATGCCGAAGAATGTAGACAGTAGGAATGGGAAAGAAGCGAGACTATTGAGAGACGTTGGAGCTGGTGGATATGGAAGAAACAAAAATCTGAGGATCCTGAGGTGGTCTTTTTGTAGAAGGAGCCATCTTTCACCAGATTGGGGTGTGCTACCATTTTAGGAACGAGGTCGGGCACGGCTGACGATGACAGCTGAGAAAGCGCGGGCCGTCGCGACATGGTTCCTTTGCAGCGGTGCTTGGTAGATAGCATGATCGTATACTTTCCTTGTCGAAGGAACAATAGTGATTGTGAGCGGGTCTGTTCGTGCGGCACAGAGGTGGTTGTGGAGGCACTGTTGGTGTTGGATGCCTCAGCACGGGCGCGGTGGACGCCGAGAGGTAGAGAATTCGCAACTGCGCAATCAGGAGAGCAGAAAGGCTGGGGCTGTACAGTCATAGAGGACAAAAGCGCAGCAGTACAGAGGGTACAGTATTGGCCGAGTACATATGCACGACAAGACGTGGGCTGCATGCAGCATGTCGAGGCAGGCTCAGCCTGGATGCCTTGGGCAGTACTTCCACCTTGGTCTACGGGCAGAGCGAGGCAAGCAGCGCTGCGGCATCAACGTTGTAAAGTAGATGCACGTGTTGGTGACTGGATCAGCCAACTTGCAGGGTTGATCGATGAGCGACCAATGTCTTTTCTCTGCTTAGTCCGGCGGTACCGAGTACAGGGGTTGCTCGGGGGCTTGATCGAGGAGCCGGCGAGCCTCGGCACGTGGAAGTCGTCGGATTGTGTCCAAAGCTTCCTGCCACTAGCGCGAACAGGTCGCGACGGTTGCACTTGTCTTCGAAATAATCACCCGGCGATCCGCTTTGCTCGTCTAATTGTCCTCTTCTGACAAGCAATTAACTTTGCATCAACAACACGACGGTATACAGCATGGCCTCGAAACCGGTGAACTTGGTCATCAAACCCAGAGGTGACGATTGATCCTATGCCCTGTCGCTTAACACGACGACACGACCCAAGCTGACGACCAGGGGCTCAGGACGCACCATCAAGAAGCTCCCCACCGAGGCCACCACATATCTGCAGGGCAGCACCCACGACCTGTACCAGCGTATTGCCGCCGAGTCTGGTATCTCCATCCACCGTCTGCGCCTGACCAAGGGCAGCGATGGCTCGCTCGTCCCCAATGCAAAAGACTTTACTGTCGAGCGCACCGGCCTGCGCAGCGACAGCGTCGTCTATGTGAAAGACCTTGGGCCGCAGATCGCCTGGCGTACCGTCTTCATCATCGAATACCTGGGCCCGCTGCTCATCCACCCTCTCTTCTACTACCTGCGCCCATACCTGTACAAGAATGCTCCCGCTGAGCCGTCATACCTGCAGTCCCTCTCCTGCATCATGCTAGCCCTGCACTTTGCAAAGCGCGAGTTCGAGACGGTCTTTGTGCACCGCTTCTCTAGCGCCACCATGCCCGCCCGCAACATCTTCAAAAACTCTGCTCACTACTGGGTGTTGGGTGGTGCCAACATTGCCTACTGGATCTACTCCCCCACCGCTCCCACCGCCGGTCCGTCTAACCCCTTGATCAGCTACCTCGCCATCGCTCTCTTCGTCATCGGCGAGCTGGGCAACCTCAACACTCACTATGTGCTCCGCAACCTGCGCAGCACTGGCGGCACTGAACGTGGCATTCCCAATGGTCTGGGCTTCGATCTCGTGACATGTCCCAACTACATGTTTGAGGCAGTTGCATGGATCGGTATTTGGCTGGCATCTTGGAGCTTGAGCACAGGTCTTTTCGTCGTGGTTGCTGTGGGCCAGATGGCTGTTTGGGCCAAGAAGAAGGAGCGCAGATACCGCAAGGAGTTTGGCGACAAGTACCAGAAGAAGAGATTCGCCATGCTTCCCGGCCTGGTATGAGCAACAGCAGATGCAGGACAGATTGCATGTGGCATGGTCCCAGTCTTGTGGACATGTGTGGCAGCATGACTTGAAGAAGAAAAGGCCAGAACGGTCGTCACGCCCAGATCCAGGGTCTTGTACACATAGAGATGGAAAGAATAGCAATGTACCGAATAAAGCAAGAAGAGAATTACGTTAGCGAATCATGTACATTGAAAGGTGACTCCTGGTTTCCTCGTGACAGAAATAGAGAGAGACGATAAGAACAGAAGGAAAAGACAGAGCACATTGCAACGACCAGCGTCGACGAGCGGCTTTCTATCTCCTCGAAGACCTCGCACCCTTGAAGATCAAACCGCCAACAACACCAGCAGCCACAGCCAGGCCACCAATAATAGCAGCACCCATCAAGCCCTCCTTGGCAACCTTGTCATCAATCAACTGCCTCAAACTCTTTGCTTGCAGATTATTCGGTTCCAAATCAATAAGCAGCTCATTATACCGACGGGCCTCTTCATACGAGCCCAGCTTGTAGTTTCCAAGAGCAAGGTAGTACAAACACTCGCGACGGCGGTCGGGCGACGAGCGAAAGATTTCGGTGAGCAGACGCACGCCTTCTTGTTGTTCGGGCCGCTGGGTGGATTTGATGAGCCCCCAGGCAAAGTTGAATTTCGTCTGGAGAGAGACGTATTCGCCTTCTTTTTCGTATTGCGAGCGGAGGACTTGGAGTTCGGCGGGTTTTAGGGGGCTGTGGAGGGTAGATGGGTTAGCTTTGCTTGAGGGGCTGCGGCTAAGTGGAGGGCGAGGTGGGCGTACGATTCCGCGTCTGCGGCATCTGGTGAGGTATCAGTATGGTGAACGTAGCTAGAAAACGAGGCAGACTTACATGGAAGATGGTCACCCATGATTGTGTGTGGTTGATGTTGAGCAGAAGATGGATGGAATTGCTGATGGCTGACGGGAGTCGCATGTGAGATCATGGGCATTCGGCCAGGGTCTCTCTTGCCCACACGTGGAGGCAAGCGCGTTGCTCGGCCATCGCGAGTTTGTAAACACAGAATTCCACCTTCATCGCACACCACACTCCTCATCAGCACACATCAACCACGCCTCAGAAACACACTACCATCTCGTCTCATATTTCGTCAAAATGGTTCTCTTCGACGAAGACCCCGTCACTGTGCGCAAACCCCATCACCAACACCTTGCGACACACAAACTAACAACACACGCACCAGCTCATCCGCCAAACAACCCGCAACTTCCACACCGACAGCGACCTCCAATCCATCTCGCGCATCCACTCCTCCCTCTCCACTCTACGCAGTGCCCGCTCTCTACGTCTAAACGCCCAACACACCCAACTCGCCCAGCTGTCCCGAAAAGCCCAACACCTACGCGCATTCCACGACTCTGAAATCTCTCGCCACGACCCGGCCGCCCACGCTTCCGACATCCTGGCCCTGGACACTGAGAAATTCAGGGTTGCAAAGGCTGCCAATGAGTTGGAGATTGAGGGTGAGAGATTGGGGTCTGAGGTTTATGGTCTCAAGAAACAGTTGCAGGTGTTGGAGGAGCAGGGTGATGATGTTGAGAGTGCTGAGAACAAGGCTGAAGATGAGGTCGTGTAAGTGTTTTTCCTCTGACACTCGCATGCGTCTCTCGAGATGACAAGACTGACAAAATATGGCGCAGATTAAAACTAGGCGTTTACCGCAGCTTGGGCATCGATGCCGAGCAAGATCACAACACTGGCGATTTCTCTCGTGCTGTTATTAGGAATGCGGCAAAGGGAAGCGTCAATGTGGTCAACCTGGATTCAAAGTTTGATCGCTTCTTCTACGCGAACCATTTCTGGAACAGCATGTAAAGAGAGCATGTTACGTTTTTCTCTGTTTTGGGTTGCACATGGAATGAGGCGTCTTTTTGGTGACCAGGGGAGGAGTTTGTTTTTGGTTCCGGTTGGATCAGTCTATATACCCACCGCCTTCTATTCATCATGGCTTTATGAACTTTTCTTCATTTCTTCCTTTTCAATGAACTCATTAGACAATTAGCATATGTAATCCAGGCACGAACACTTGCGGTTTTTACCAACTTCTGAATGGTAGTAGAATGTACATTCATTTTGCAAAGAAACTACTGAACAATGACCCACCGACCACCTTCCTCACGGCCCATCATCCACAAAAGATCTACACCAGAAAAGGGTCAAAGAATATCTACTTCTTACCCCCCTTCTTCTTGGTAGGCACAACCTTGAAACTGCCATTGTTCAACTCATCCTTGGGCTCCTGCTTGGGCACCGAAGCATTCTTCTTTGCAACCTCGCTCCAGCCGCCCGCCTGCGAGGACGCAGCAGCGGCAGGGCTGGCGGGCTTTGTGGTGTCGACGAGACCCTTGTCGGCGAGCTTGCGGCGGCGGATGAACTCCTCGGCAAAGTGGCGCGAGTCGATGGTGTGCGAGACGCTGTGCACGGCTTCGGTGACGATTTCGAGTTCGGAGGGGAAGGAGAGGAGGTTGGTGACGAATTCGTCGGCTGTGTGGTGTGTGTCAGCTTTTTGTTTTTGCTCGTTTGTTGTTTTGTGTTTTGGTTTTTCTGCAAAGGGTTTGCACTTACCGGTTACGCTCTTGTTAAGGTCGTGCTTGAGTTCGTTGACGGCCCACTTCTTGAACTCGTCAATGGCGTTGACGGCAGAAGGTCCTGCGCTTGCTCGGGCGGGAACAGTCTTCTTGACGGCTGCTACGGTGGGAAGCACGGTTGCGCTGGCCACTCTGTTGGCGACGGGAGCAGGGGTAGGCAGAGGAGTCTTGACCTTGCCACTTGCGCCGACAGTGGTCCAAGCACCTCCAATACCAGGAACAGGGCTAGCAGGAGCGGGAGACGAAGCCACCTTGCTGGCAAGATCGGCGTATCTCTTGCCAGCGGCAGACTGCTGGACAGGAGCAACGCCGACAGCTGCGGCGGTCTGAGTGGCTGCAGCGGCTGCAAGACGCTTCTTGCGAGCTTCTTCCTCCTTCTGAATCTGGGCCATGCTCTTGGCAGTGGCAGGGGCGGCAACTGTCTTTGCAGCCTTAGCCCAAGGTGAGGGAGCGGTGCCAATGGCAGGTGACGCAGTGGTGCTGCTTGCCCAGTTGGAAGTCAAGGGCAGACCGGGTGCAGGTGCAGTGGACAGCTGAACTTGGGCGAGTTCTCTCTCAAAGGCAACGCGGCGAGCTTCGGCAGCGACTGCTTCGGCTTCAGCGGCCACCTTGGCCTCGGCTTCTTGAATCTCCTTGAGAGAAGGTCCCCTAGAGGACTCCGCGGGCTCCTTGGCCCAAGGAGCAACTGAGGCACTAGGGGTCTCAGCTGAAGGAGTCTGCGAGCGAGATCTGGACTCGGCATGAAGAGCATCGGCGACGTGAGATCTGTTGCGCTGAGCAGCAGGAGCGGGCAGGGGAGATTGCGATGGTGCAGGAGGGAAGGGTTGAGGCAGAGAAGTGTCAACCTTGGCCCATGGAGATGAAGCAGGGGCCGGAGACTGTTTGACAGATGCAGCCTTCTGTACTTGCTCGGTCAAAGAAGGCTCCTGCTTGGATTGAATGGCAGCGGCAGCAACAGCCTCCTCATGCTGTGCAAGCGCTTCAGCTTCTTCTTCGTCGAATTGAGTTTCGTACTCCGACATGGTCTGTTCGGAAGACTGAGCTTGACCCTGCTCTTGCTGGACGTGCTGCTGGTCAGATGGAGGAGCAATAGGCTTGCCGATGACCCCTTCCGAACCAACGCCGAATGGGTCAGCTCTAGCATGCTCTTGCAGGCTTTGGAACTGCTCAAACTGATCGTTTCTTGCAGGCTGGTCGTGCTGGAATCGGTGAGCAGCATCGTGATGTGCCTGCTGCTGCTCGAGGCGAGAGCGATCGTCAAGCATTGTAGAAACGCGACGTTGCTCCTCAGATTGGGAGAATGGCTGGCCGATTCCACCAAAGTTGCCCTGAGTTGATCGTCCGAGGTTCAGTCTGTTCACCATACCCGGCACGTCTTCTTCTCTGATGTTTCCGAGCGCGTCTGAGCCAGCACCGATAGCACCCAGACCGCCAAGGGAACCAGCAGTTCTGAACGAGTTGTCAAAGAAGCCAGGGACATGAGTGCTACCGCTCGAACCAGTACTGCCGAACGTGCTTTGAAGAGGGGCGGGCGGGAATGGAGGTGCAGGCGAGCTGAGGCTACCGAAGCTTTGCTGGCTGTGCAAGCTCTGAACACTAGACTGATGGTGCAGCTGGGGGAACAGCAATTGGCCAGTCTGTGCCTGGAAGCGCTGAGCAAATTGTTGCTGGGCAAGATGCTCCTTCTGGCGAGCCATCAAATATTGTTCTTCTTGCTTGCGGCGTTCCAAGGCGTTTTGCTGGTCGGCAGTCAGTGTGGTGCCAAAGCTGGGGAAACTGTTGGCGAAAGGAGGCTGCGCTCCACCTGAAGACAGGGGGTTGGTCCAGTTGTTGGCCGGAGGCTGAGGAGCAGTCGGGTTGCCGTGAGGGATGCCGATCTGAGGTACCAAGAATGGCTCGCGAGAGTTTCCAATTCTACGGATCAATTGGGCCAAGGGCTCATATTCGGGATCCTCAAACTTCTTAACAAGCAACTCAGGGGAGAAGAAACCGGCCTTATACCAGTCATGCATCTCCAAACCTGACCACGGACCCTGAGTGACTCCCTGAGGGTCACGGTAGATCCACCTCATACGGTCGGGCATAACCATTGTCTTTTGCTGAGCTGGAGGTGGCTGGTTTGATGCGGAGCTGCTAACAGCCTGAGCCTGCATGGAAGCAGAGGGCTGAGCAGGGCGTTGACCGATGGGCTCCTGCTGAGAAGGCTCCGTGTTGCGGTCTTGTTCGGAGAAGCCAGTAGCA
The DNA here is from genome assembly GCA_023848605.1 of Aureobasidium sp. EXF-10728. Lineage (NCBI taxonomy): Eukaryota > Fungi > Ascomycota > Dothideomycetes > Dothideales > Saccotheciaceae > Aureobasidium > Aureobasidium sp. EXF-10728. Next base: position 24,147 of record SWBG01000065.1, read on the forward strand.
ACGTCGGCAGCACGTCTGAAAGGACTAGACGTGTCGCGGGGCGGGTTGGCAAAGTCTGCTGAACCAGCGTCATCCTCATCTTGTCGACCATGTTCAGAACGCATCTGCTCCTGCACGCTGGTTGGGAAGAGAGAACCAAGTCGGCTACCACCACGGCTCTGGCTAGGGTGGGCGCCGAATGCTCCCAGGCCGCTCAAACCAGCAAGGCTGGGGGAGCCCAAGTCAGCGGAAGAGCCGAAGGGGTTGTCGCCAAAGTTGCCAGCCAGGGCAGCCCTGTCTCTACTAGGCGTACCAATTGATGCCTGAGGGCCACCCCAAGCGGAAGCACCGCCAAGGCCAGGAAGAGCCCCCAGGCCAGAGAAGGTACCAAAGCCTCTGTTGGGACCAACACTAGAAGTCTGGCTACGGTCGCTTGGTGGAGCTGCCGGAACACGTCCCAGATTGCCAAGTCCATGGAAGGCACCAGGGCCAGAAGACATGGGGTCGTTCATGATGCCGCCCAGGTTGGGCAGATGAGCATTGTGAAGATCGGACGGGTCATCGTCAGCGTCGTCGAGGTCAGCAGGTACGTGCTCAGGACTATGATAAGGATTGGTATCCGAAGGGCTCATGGCATCGTTACCCGTGGGCTGTTGCTGTTGAAGACGGCCATGAGATTGATCGTGCTGCTGGCCCATCAGAGTACGGAAAGGATCCGATGTCATGCCAAAAGCGCCATGGCCAAAGTCATCACGCGAGTCCTGACGACTCGGAGTACCAAAGCCACGGCTGCGCGGAGGAGAAATATCCTGACCGCCACCGAGAGCAGCACTGCCAGTAGCATGCTGCTCGTGTTGCTCTTCGTGAAGGACTGACTCCAAGCCTCCGGGGGTTGCTTGCGATGACTTGGCATCATCATTGTCCTTGGCCATAAGTCCCTTGAAACGACTTTCGGCTCTACCACCGGCCAACCCTGGACGTTTATCCGCAGTCGGGGTGCCCGCAGTAGCATTGGAGTTGATTGCGAAATTGCCAAAAGCCCCCATCGGCGAAAAACCAGCGCTCTGAGGAGTGGCAGACCATGGAGATGACCCACCACCGACAGCCGTATTCAAGGGACCAGTGGCAGTGCGCTTGAGGCCAGAGAACGGAGGACGAGCGGTATCGGTGACATCAGCAGGAGGTTTTTCATCCGACGAGTCACCAGTATCCTTGAAGTCGGTTCTTCTTCTGGTCAAAGAAGGAGGAGGAGAGTTGGGACGGGAGTCGACACGTGAAGTCTTGACAATCGAGGGCGAGTTGAGCTGCGAACTCGAGGGGAACGGATAGGCCTCCTGCGTTTCGCGGCGTCGAGGACCCGGTCTGGCACCACCCGGCGAGCTAACACCAAACGCACCAGGACTGTTGACATTCTGCGACACAGATATCTTGCGCATGGGCGGATTGGCAGCATCTTTGGTCACGGTGGTGGGTGGTTTCAGAGGCGAGTTGACGGACGAAAAGTGCTGGCCAGACGATTTAGCAGCAGATCAACTTGTGGCACCAGAACGTGACGTACCTCCTTCTCTTCATCGTCCATGTCGACCAGGCCTAGAGGACCTGTGGAGCCGTCTTTTTCCCAGCAGACCTCGGGACCGGGAACGTGGTCTTTTGCTTGTTCGTCTCTCCTGCCCCATCCGCCCAAAGAGACACCGTTGGTCTGGCTTGGCTCCCATCCTGCGACGAACAAAGGGGAGAGAGAGTCGTCTAGCGAACCTTCTACGTTCTGCTTGTGATACAGATCGAGAAGTTGGTTTTTGGAGTAGCGTGTGTCCGAGTGGGCAGGGCCGTTGCGATGCGGAGGCACGTAGACGGCGGGTTGTGCACCAGAAGTCGACTCCCTAGCATTGGAGCTCATCATCGAGGTAGCGACAGAGGGACGGCGGAAGGTCTGGGTTGCGCCGTTCGTTCGACGAGCCCTAGAGATCACGTCGGGTCAGTCGCTGGCCTATGGCTGTGTTTGCGCCTCCCGAGCTTCGTGTCCAGCAAAGCTCGAGAAAGCGACCATCGACGTACCATTCTCCGGCCGAGTCGGTGCGCGGAGTCGTGGGTGTGTTTCCGCCCGCGGCGGCGGATGCGAATGTGCTTGGAGGCGCCATGTTTTTTAAAGAGGGCAAGCTCGGAGGTGAAGCTCGTGGAATGATGGTAGCGATAGGTGGCGACTTGACGTCTGCGGTTGGGAGCGAGATGCGAGTGGCGTGCTAAGAATCGAGCGTGCGAGTGCGAGAGATATTGCGCGGTGAATCGTTGGTTGCGTGAACGATGGTAGAGAGAAGTCGATATTCGCATACTAAACTGTCCCCGATGGCGTAGAAATCTTGGCGTTTTGGTGGGTGGCCGCGCGCAAATCCTCTCTTCGCTCGCATCCAATAATTATCCTTAAATCCATGGCTGCGAAACTGTTTCGGTGCCTGTCTTGCTTGTCTCCCTTGCCGAGATACATGTCTCGGCTCGCATATACGAATGACTGCTTGTCCTGACTATCACACACTACGCATCCGGTGCAGCATTCGAGAACAACTGTAGCATTTATAGTCCTTGCTCTTCAAGCTTTCTCGCTACACTCGTTCTAGCTTCAGTCATCACATGAGCAGCCAACCATCCACCCAATATTCAATGCACTGCTAACGGCCCCCAAACTCTTCTGCCTTCTCTGAAAAGTGTGCTTTGAGTTCCTCGGCCATCTTGCCTTCTGTTTCTGCAATAATGGTGCCAACCAACGAATAGTTGTTCGCAAGGAAGCGATCTCTCTTCTTTTGTTCGGCAAAACTCTTGCTGAGCTTCGTCAGGAAAGCTTCAAAATCGTTACGCAACCTCCCTAGACTGTTCTGAACTGGCTCATCGTCGCCAGCCTCGCTGCTCAATGCCAGAATACCCTGTGTGAAATTTGCGAATCGCTGGGTTATCTGATGCGGGGCAATCGATTGTGGCGTCGATGCAGATGTCAGAGTGAGCGCTGAACCAGCAGGACGTCCTGAAAGTGAAGAAGTAGCTTTACGAAGGGATTCACAATGAGCATCCATGACCATCTGGAAGCGAGGCCATAGAAGCATGTTGGTGCCGTTAACATAGCCTTCCATAGCGGGTACCTTTCGTCGTTGCAGTTCGAAAGCGAAGTGCTGGTTCAAACGGACAGTGATCAAGAGTCCGAGTGCGTCGACAGTCGGGTCGATCAACTGCTTTGTCAAAGCCTGACCAAGAGCAAACGTCGGTTGGAATATTTCCGCGAACTCGCGATTTACATCATGGTATGACTGTTTCGAGAAGAAACCGGTCAGGAAGGAGTACTCGCCCGAAGCGTTATCCATTAGCGCAAGGTTGAAAGCTCTGAATGGTGCTTCGAGATAGTATGCAGACTTGTCTTCTTCTGCGATGTGCGAAGAGAGAGCTGACTTGAAGCTGCCCTTGAGCATGTCCATGCGTCGACCCAGCGAAAACGCATCGTGTGGAGCAGCCTGTGTTCGTGAGCCAGAGACTGCGGTTGTTCGTTTTGTAGTATCGTCTTGTGCCAGGACTTCGTTCTTGTCAACAACGTGGATGCTCATCTTGTCCAGCGATGCTTTGTAGCGCGAAAAGTTGTGCAGGTAGAACCAGCGCATAGTGTTGATGTACGCACGACCGATCTCTTGGCCCAACTGAGGTTGGTGGCGATCCAGGAATTGGAAGGCGTCCTTGTATCTCATGAAGTTGTTCTGCTGCAGGAGTTGGGCGTTGACGCCGGGAGCGCGCAATGCTTTGATTTGGGATACAACATAATCACGAGTACGCTCGACAGCCTTATTTTTGAGGCTGTCTATCAGTGGCTTGAGATCTGCAGCACTTTTGGACCTAGTGGCTTTCGAGTCAATGATCTTGGAGCGTTTCTCCAGATCCTCCAAAGCTTTGATCCAGGCATCGTCGATGGGCCCGTCTGAGATCTTTCGTACAATGGACGGGGAGATGATCAAGACATCAACTTCTGGAGCAAGTAGCTTCTCAACTTGCTTGCGGGTTTCAAGCTTGTTGTTGAGGGCAGAGGAACGTTCCTGCAGTGTTTCGATCTCGGCAGAGACAGCGGCCAGATCAGCCTGGAAGCTGGTGAGGTAGTTCTCTACCGACTTGAGAACTTCATCACAGGCTACAATGGACTGGTGCAAATCGTCAAACTTGCCTTTATCCTTCTCGACTAGACAAACCTAAGCTTCAGGTGGGGGGCCAGGGTGAAAGAGGGCGTGCCAACATACATTGTTCGACAGACGGCTGTTCGGAAGGTTGATCCGAAGATGGAGAGGCATCGGCAAACTCTTGCAGACTCAGCTCGCCAAAGTCGATGTCTGCGCCGTGGACATCAGGTGCATCCGGAAGGAGAGGTTCAGAATGGACAGGAGCTAAGATGTCGCGCAATACGTCAAGTGGGTGCGAGACATGATCAACAGGAGAAGCATCAAGCTGATTCCTCAGATTGGAGTGGGCAGGCGGATATCTGGCAGCAGCAGGCAGGCTATCGGTGGATCCATTGGTGAGGAGAGACAGAGAGGAGGAGCGGTTTGCGATGGCAGGTCTGTGGGGAAGGGGGCCCGGGGCAAGGTGACTGGGCCTTCGTTGCGGCGCTGGCGAAGACGAAGGCGACAGGTGTTGGGAGTAGCGATTCAGCCACATGCCATCTGCGGTTTGCCGGTCGCGCGAGTGCAAAGCGGCGACAAATCGACGTGGTTGCGGTGATGAAGTGAGAGGGGACAAACTCGCAGCACTGCGGACAGATCAAGGTGTTAGGTCGAGATTGTGCTGCTTCCTTGCGGCACTTGTCGTCCGTGCACCGCGCCTTCCTTTCCCCACTTCACTAATTTTCGACTTCATCCTTTTCTTCATCCTTTCGCCATCTCTACCACCACACCCCATCTTCCACCCATCACCACCCCATCCACCACCACAACACCGTCAAAATGGCCGACAACGACGCCCAGGTACGTCAACTTCCGCCTCGAGCGCTGCGGTCCTGCGCGAATGCTCCTGCCCCACCCCGCGCCGCGACAAGCAAGCCTCCAAGCTCAATCCCGTCTGCCGTTTGCTCAACATGCTGACCACGCCCTCCCACAGCACGAGCAGCACACCTTCGAGTCCACCGATGCCGGTGCCTCCACCACCTACCCCATGCAGTGTTCTGCCCTGAGAAAGAACGGCCACGTCGTCATCAAGGGCCGTCCCTGCAAGATCGTCGACATGTCGACCTCCAAGACCGGCAAGCACGGTCACGCCAAGGTCCACTTGGTCGCCATTGACATCTTCACCGGCAAGAAGCTCGAGGATCTGTCTCCCTCCACCCACAACATGGACGTCCCCAACGTCTCCCGTCGCGAGTACCAGCTCGTGAGTTGCTTCCGCCAAATACTCGATCCATTTATAGCTTGTACTGACTCTTCTGCTAGCTCGACATCACTGACGACGGTTTCCTCTCCCTCATGCTCGACGACGGCTCCACCAAGGACGACGTCAAGGTCCCCGACAACGAGGTTGGTGAGCGCATCAACAAGCTCTTCAACGACGAGCAGAAGGACACCAGTAAGTTATACCGTTGCTGCTAGCACCTATCTCCAGTAGCTGACCACTTGTCCAGACGTCATCATCCTTACTGCCATGGGTGAGGAGTGCGCCATTGAGGCCAAGGAGGCTCCCAAGTCCGGTTAAACGATTTGCACATCCAACACATCGAGACAGCGCCTTCCACGCGCTGCTTCGGCGCCAGATGAGCATTGCAACAGTTTCGCTTAGCACGGTGGATGTCTGGTCGTGCTTGCCCTCCGCTGCTGCTGCAAGCCTTTTGTTCGATCTCGACGGCATCTAGCCGCATGTTTTTCCTTTACGACCCCCTTCTTTCCCACGGGCGAGTTGACGTGCGCGTCTAGACAATAAAATGTCACGAAGCGATGGTTTTCAAAAAATCTACTCAATGCAAATCAATTTCCGAACAATTAGAATGAGTGCACATGTGATATGGCAGACAACGTTGGTCTTCAAGCATTTCCAGGGCTACAGGCCTTTATATTGGGTAAATGAGGTGATCATCCATCAAGGTAATGTTCCATACGGAGCATTAGGTCTGTTGGACATTCGATTGTTGGCCAAGTCGAAGGGCCAGACAGGGTCACACTCTAAACTGAATGCACAAGTCGACAAAGTATCGTAAATTACCGTCATGTGGGTTTGGACGTGACGAAGTAATCGCATCTTTAACTACTGGCATCAATCGTATCAAAGCAGAAGATCTACTGCGAAACAAACTCGGGTTGAATGTATTTTCGTGGTCGTGTGCTGGCCATGTCGAGAAAATCCGAATACCAAAACACCAACAAACCTTGCTTCACAACTCTCATTCATCGACTTCACCCGTGATCTCGCATGCTCTTGTCGCTTCGCGCCCTGCTAGAATGACAATCGGCAGAGTGTGTAATTTTCATCGCACCTTGATAAATGGAATTCGAGTGTGAGGCGGGCTGTGGTTCGTCGACATTTCAAATTGGCGACGATGGCTTTACATACTGTTCTGAAGGACATCGTCAATGGACGGTAAGTTTATAGATTTCCCATCCTCTATCAATTTGGCACGAACTTATCTGATGGTCTGTATAGCGAGGTACACAAGTAGTCGAAGATACAGATGGAGCGCCATCATTTGGTAAAAAGGCACGAAGGGAGAGAGACGTCGAAGAAAACGCCGAGACGGGTGAGGTTTCCATATCGGTGCTGCCAGACGTTCACTAACCATCACAGCCTTGACTGGAAAAAGGGCGTTCGAACACTATCTACTGTGCTTCCAACTGGTCCTGTGGAAACAGATACACTGGTTGATCAACTCAAAACACCTTCCGAACGAGCTTGAAGTAAGCCATGACTTATGTCCTTAGGGTGCTACCCATACTGATCACAACAAGACAGTGGTACGTGATATCTGGGCTCTACGTCTGCAGAGCCTTCAATCACGGGTCACTTACGAATCAGAGAGCGAGGCCGAGCATAGTTCTCAGTTTTATAGTTCTCAGTCCGAGGCAGAAAGGACTGATGACACAGCACAAACACGCCGAGCAAGGAAGAGCAAGAACGACGCTGTGCCTAAGCTTGTCGATGCCTTGAGTATGTGTTATATTGGCTGCCTGCTGCTTCGATTGCCAGTCACTGTCGGCGACTTGTACACATGGGCAGCCAGTGGTGACCTGCTATACTATAGGGCTGTCAAAGCTTTATCCGAATCGATGAAAATGCGTCTGCCCTTCAACTACCACAGGATTATGGACCCTCAAGACATTTTGAGTCCAGGTGCAGTGCAACAGGCCGTCCTCGACAACATCACAGCTTTCGATCGTGCTTTCGGCATGGCTACTCCACCAATCAACCATATCTTAATCCTTTACCGATGGATCAAAAGCCTTGCACTTCCTTTGGAGGTGTATTCGGCGACCTTACGGCTAGCCAAACTTCTTGAGATCACGTTCGTCTATGATGTTCAAGCCAAACGCTCGTCAAGATATCGTATATTACAGCACGCTGAACCTCGACTTATGGGCGCTCTTGTGATTGCAACAAAGTTGTTGTTTCCCCTGGACAATGTCAAACGCTACCCGAAGAATCCAACCGAGCTCTCGGCACTGACCATGGACTGGTCAAATTGGAGCAAGGCACGAGCGGAGTGTAACGATACGATCAAGTCGAAAGCACCACTGGGCTACCAAGAGGCCATGCAGATTCAGGAAAAAGATGTACTCAGCATGTCTGATGACAAGCTCGACGACTATATGGATTGGTACGGCTCAGTCTTTGCAGAGGAAACTGTGCGCGAGAAGGGAAGAATAGGCAAAGAGGCCGAGTTCCGCAGAGCTCTGCTTCGTATCTTCCCTGTCGAACGCGCCACTCAAAGCGCATCCGATGCCATGGATGTAGACAAGGACACAGAGCCAGCGCCCGAAGAAGAGCGGCTAAGGAAGGTTCAGAGCAGCCTCAGACCTACTCGTGTCAAGGCAGATGTCAGACCAACCGAGCTCAATGTGACCCGACCGGGCAACAGCTACAAGCGATACCGAAATGTGGGAGAACTCGATGGCTATGCGAGGGAGTTTTATGATGAGGCTGCTGATCTGGTGGCACTACCTCTGAACTCACTTGTGAAGTGTGTGTTTTTCCTAGAGAGAAGATTGGAGAAGTGGGAGAGTAGCGAGAGAAAGAAATAGCCCAATATTGCTATGCATCATTTGTAAATACACATGTCCTAGGTGAACTCATGCTAGATCAGTTGAATTGGATGTGAAGCTTGCTCTGATCGATCACTTGACTCGTGAGCTCTCAGGGCTCAAGAATAGATCTCATAGGCTTGAGCCTAGATTCGCATTAAAGCGTCCTGGAGCTTCTAATTTTCGCCTAGACATTAACATTTGCTCTTGTGAATGTTTGAGGGTCGAGACATGAAGAGATGGTGAAGAGATGGTCTTGGCATGATACTCGGTAGGCCCGGCGGGCTGATGCCGGAAGTTGCCGCGTCGGCACCCACAGCGAGCGCCATTTGCGATTCTCAAATTCACGTTTGCTTCTCGTCGCGAAATTAGGTATTGTATTCAGCACACGAAGACCGTCACCAGTAAGTGCCATGCAGAGCGTATTCCTGTCGCATGTTGAATGTCGCTAACATGAATTTCTGCTACAGTGCAGATGTAAGCCTCGTCGAAACCCAGCCGCCGCGCTCGCGCACCGCAATGCAGAAAGGACTCCCACTGACAGCAGTCGCCACACAGCTTCGTCAAGACCCTTACGGGCAAGACCATCACCCTTGAGGTCGAGTCCTCCGACACCATCGACAACGTCAAGTCCAAGATCCAGGACAAGGAGGGCATTCCCCCAGACCAACAGCGCCTGATCTTCGCCGGAAAGCAGCTCGAGGATGGCCGCACCCTTTCCGACTACAACATCCAGAAGGAGTCGACTCTTCACCTGGTCCTCCGTCTCCGTGGTGGTATCATTGAGCCCTCGCTCAAGGCCCTCGCCTCCAAGTACAACTGCGAGAAGATGATCTGCCGCAAGTGCTACGTAAGTCGCCACGCTCCCACCCTCACCTCCGGATACATGCGACACACCTGGCAAGAGAAGAAGACATCAAGGAGAAGCAAGACACAAAGGACATACAAGATGACGATGAAGAATATTTCTGACATGGCGCTCTTCTATACAGGCTCGTCTTCCCCCTCGTGCCACCAACTGCCGCAAGAAGAAGTGCGGTCACACCAACCAGCTCCGCCCCAAGAAGAAGCTGAAGTAAACTACTCGCCCCATCACTGCTGTCTTGGCTGTTGTGCTTCGTTACCTCAAGGGACTAGGCGTTTGGGGAGGAGGGATCTATCACGGCGTCTCGACCAGATGCCAGAACCGCGAGTAGTGGTAGCTCAGAAATGTCATCACTCTCCCGCGTTGACGTCCGAATGCAAGAAAGAAAAAAGTCATGCCCCCCAATTCTTCAGTCTCGACCATCGTCTCAGTGATGTTGCAAACTATTGTCGCCAATCCGAATTGCTTTCACAAGTCTGGACTTGCCAATGCAAGTATCAAGTTTGCTACTAGCATTTCGCATGCCTGCGTTGTTCGCCTGCAGCAGAACAAGAAGATCATCGTTTCCACCACATTATATGCACAGTGTGACATGCTGTACTTTTCACCAAAGTCCAAACCCAAGCTACTAATTCCGGTGCATCCATAATTATAGCATTTTCGAACGTGACGAAGGACAGAACCATGAGCCTTGGCCTCATCAATTTGATACTTGTTGGCCCCTACTGTACTGCAAACATTCCCTGACTAAAGACAGCGCCGAAGTGCCTTTCTAGCAGCAACCATCGCGCCTCGACAACGAGTACAAAGAGATCAGTCGAACCTCGAGACATGGAGAAACATGTCTTGCATTTTGAGCGTTGACGAAAAAGGCACTGAATTTTGTTTCAATGACATGGCAACTGCTCAGTCAAAAACCTGCATATCAAGGATATTTGCAGGTGGTCTATCGGTTGAAATCTGATGAATCTGCATAAATTATATTAAGACAGGTGAACTCGTATAAGCTGATGCGTGTGGTGAGATCGATCGAAACAGGTTATCGATCAACGTCTTGCTGTCGTGGTGACTGGAATGCTCAATCTAGATATGCAATTTGCTTTTGTACAAGAATGCACAGAGGTCAAAGACAGAACTATTCATGGCTGTCGCTCGACGCGTGCGGAGAGACAAGAACCAAGGCACGAAAAAGTGCTTTTGTCGTCATTCGATAATAGATCGGTGCAGAAGTGGCTGGGCCATTAGGGTTTATGAATTCAAGTACATGATGTGGTTAAATGTTTAACCATGCACAACGGTTAGTGCAGACTTCATCTGCAGGCTATTCATGCACCATTCTGCTTTTGGAAGGAAATTGTAGAGTCTAGTCTTTCTCTGAATCAAGACTAATTAGTTTACAAAACTCGATCAAGAGGATAGAGGAAGGAACTGAGCAGAAGAGAAAGTCATAAAGTCGTAGCTGCCGAGTATTGGTGGAGTCTTTGGGAAGCTTTGGCAATCGCGAAACGCGCCTTCCTGCTCGCGTTCCCATTCCCACGCAGCAAGGCCTTCCTCGTCCTCTGCACTTCTGACCACGACCACTCTCTTTTCAATTAATTGACTATCGCCTTCTCTTGATACCGAGTATTATTAATCTGCCATCAGATCGAGCATTCGACCCACCGCCCGCCGGCTTGTACTCGATATACGACAATTCTGACACGCGTGAGCAGAGAACGGGCATCTCACGCGTGTGCAGACCAGAACAGAGAGCATAGTTTCCACCATGGACTCGATCTCTCATTCCAAGAAGGTGCTTCCTTCGACCGAGAAGCCTGATCCCGTCAGAAGGCCCTCGCTGCTACCGGCCTTCGAGCCATTGTCGTCGTCCCCCGGAGGTCTCCCTCGGGCAATGAAACGCAAATTCCAAGAAGACGAAGACGACACGCGCAAGTTCTATCCTACTCCCGTGCCGACCTCTGCCACCGGTATCCTCTCGTCATCGCCAAATCGACGCGTCCCCGGGCTGCAACGTACCGCGTCGTATTCGTCGCTTTCCGAGAGAGCCCCTCTGGGTGCAGTACCCAGTGTCAAGCTACCTTCTAATGGCGATCCTCTACTCATGGGACGTTCGAGCAACTCTTCCGATTACCAGCTGTCAGCCAACCGTCTGATTTCACGCGTCCATGTCAAAGCCACGTACAATGCACCTAACGGTCCGCGTCTTCTTGGCGAAATGGTCGTCCAGTGTCTAGGATGGAACGGAGCAAAGGTCCACTACCAGGGATCTATTGTCGAATTGGCCAAGGGAGAGAGCTTTGTGTCACAGAAGCCTGGTTCTCAGGTCATGATTGATGTTCAAGAGACTCGTGTCTTGCTGGCATGGCCTCAGGAAGAGAAGCAGTGTCCCTGGGACCTCGAGTCATCGGTCAGCAGAGAGAACAGTGCCGTGCCCGAAAGGATCGCGTCAAGTCCTCCTCCTGTCCTCCCCAGACTCCGCTCGCCAGAGTCTCCCTCGCCCAACCAACATGACAGCGTCAACGACACCTTCTCCGAGACCTTCATCGCCGACCCCTTCGATCTTCCCAGCAGCCCAGCCCCTGTCCACGTCTACGAAGACAATGAGCCCGCCGAAGAGGATGATCTGCCTGCCTCGTCGACTCCTGTGCCTGCAACCAGGCTCTCCCCCGAACCTGTCGACCGCTCAACACCCACCCCTACCAAAACGAGTGTACAGCAGTCCATGTCCACCAACCCTTCCGATGCACCTGAGGAAGTGCTCGAGAACGACGAAGAGAATGACCCCATTGTCCACTCGTTTGGCCCATATGGTGACAATCTCCTCTCACGCTTCGAGTCCTTCAAGTCGACCTGCAAAGAGGAGGAACGTCCACGTATTCCCCTCAAGATCAGCCTCAAGTCTGTCAATCAGCTTCGCACTGATACTCAATCAGTTCAGGCCAGTCGCAACCTCTCGCCTGTCAAAAACCACATCATCAACCAGTTGGCCTTTACACGCATCCACTCGCTGCCCATCTCGGCCATCTACAACAACCTTCCAGCAGAGATGAAGGGTGGTCGTAGCTTCGGCGAGAAGGCACTGTCATCAGAAGAACTAAAGGACCTCATGGACAGAATTCCTTGTGTCGGCGAGATCGCTCGCTCGGGCAAAGACGCCGCCGGCAAGGCTCTGGAAGATGAGTTCTACTATGTCCCTGAGATGGACACTGATGAGCACCGACGCGCCGCCGTGAGCATCGCCAAACCTCCTCTTAGATCCACTCGCAAACAACACAAGGTAAGTACTTCCTCTGGCTCTTCTCCATTGCATGTCCTGACCTCGAGACCTAGCAATACTATTGGAAGAAGCCTCGTGTCTGAGCTTGTGTTAATAATTCGTCTTTTTCTTGCTCTGAGCTTTGCTGCCACGCAACGTTCTCTTTGCCCTGTTCCGTTTCTGCTTTCCAGCGATACCAAACTCCTACTACTCAGAGCGTCACCTGCTGTTTCTCAGCAACGTACACGCTTGAGTGTGTTTTGCTACATCCTTGCTTTATTTCCTTTTTCTTCTATTGACGGGGTCTCCGATGAAAGTGAAGGGATGGGAATAGGACATTACTAACGATTGAAAAGAAGGAGGATACGGGTGTTTCTTGTGTCCTTTCATCTCTGTTTCTCGCGATACTCTCTTTTTCTTCTAGCGAAACAAACATGTAGTGTAGAACTAGCGACTCGGGCGAACTGTTTTTCAAGGAATATGAAACTCATTTTGTTTGATCATCTTGATTCTTGTTGAGTCTTTATGTGTATAATGCTTTTTTTCTCTGGTCGTCTAGAGGGATTGATAATAGGATAATGAAAGGAATATATCATCAGCAAGTGTATCAACACCAACGTTAAAGGAGGACAACCCTGGCCGCAATGTGCGCAGATATCGTTCACCTCCTCTCTCTATCCAGGGACCAATGTTTGCTAAGGAGATTTGGCAAAGCTGTATGTCATTCTCGACAGGTTAGCACTTGTGACTATAGCGCTGTGGAAAACTATTGTAGTAATTCACAACTTGTAGGCAACGATAGATTTTTCCCTCGAAGGGTGGATATGCTCAGATGTAGACGGGATCACCAGACGACTTTTGGCATGTGATGAGGCTCCGACGGACATAGAAATCAAAGTTTGCATTCGGGATGCATACTCAACCCATTTTGATATACTATGAACTAGTAGGTATGTGTCTTGTGATCAGCTGGTTTACCAAGTCCATTTCTGATCCTGTCCTCCTTGTCGACGATGTTCATGGGTAGTCCAATACCTACACCAGTGAAAACAAAGATGGCCCACTTGTATCGGAACGGATTGATGCAGATACACTTGAGTAGAATCAGCAGCTAGAAGTTCAGGAGAAACAGACAAGCAACTTACAAAGAAGAACCACCAGAACAATTCGCTGTAAGTGAAGAAGTCGAATGCGCCGGTGGGAGCACGAGCTTTGAGCCATCGGGTCATGTCGACCCAGAATTGCATCCAATAGGTTGAAGGTCGGGTGAGTGGATCGAGGAGGAACATGAGCAGGATACGGGTGTAGATGCCAATGTGAAAGTTTCCAACCGTGCCGATTCCGCCAACGTAGGTGCAGTTGTTGGCACAGATGGATTTGTGCTGAGGAGGGAAGGTTTGGAGATACCTTTTTTTGAGAAGGTTAGTGCAAGTTCTTTTTTTCTCTCATGGTGAAAGAGAGACGTACCAGTTTGGAGCTGCGTAGGGCTCTGCAAAACACTCTTCGGGCAAGAAGCTCAAGCTAGGACGCTTGTATCCTGTTGCCATGATAATGACTTCACCCTCCTCTAACTTCTCGTAGCCAGGACCGTTCTTGGGCACACCTTGTTGGCGGCGGTTGAATTTGATGCCATTCTCTTCCACTTCTAGGATGTCGCCACGCAGCCAGTCAGCAGTTCCAGATCGAATTTGCTCCAAGACGTCGTTGTTGACCATGGGAGTCTCCTCGAAAAGACCAGCCGAGCCAGGCGGAGGGGAAATGTCTGCCAGATCACGATAGAAGAACTTTCTTAGAAGTTTCTCGGGTATCCATGAAAACATGGTCTCTTGTCCGAAGATGTTGAAGGAGAGAAGCATGTCTATGACAGGGTTGCGAGGGATGATCCATTTCTCAGATCTCGAGAGGATCTTTACTTTCTTAGCTTGTTGTTTCGCGGTAAACTCCATAGCCTCAATGGCACTGGCGCCACCACCAATGATGAGGACGGTCTTGCCTTTGACGTCCTTACCATCGAGTTCGCTAGAGTGGTAGATTTCTCCTTTGAACTTGTCTTGGCCGGGCATAGAAGGCATTTTGGGATCGCCGCAACTGCCAATCGCGGCGATGATACCGTCGAACTTCTCGTCCGAATTGCCGTTTATGACCCATCGACCTTTGTCGTCTTCCTTGACTGATCCGACCTTGTGGTTGAATGTAGTCTTCTCTTCTAGGTTGTACGTCTTCCAGACCTTTTCGATTTGCTCAACAATTTCTTTGCGATTGGGATAGCCTTTGCTCCAGAAGACCGTGGGGAAGAAGCGATACATGACCTGGCTAATGTTTAGCGATCTCTAATGACTTGACTGGTGTCAGGATGCTCCTTACACTGTGAATCTGAAGTCCGCTGGTATTGTTCACTTTGGCCCAGATACCTCCCAGATGTTCCCGAGGGCCTGCCTCGAAAATGTGGACATCGAAGCCATTGCCGACACAGTGTGCTGCGGCAGAGACACCCGTGAGTCCAGCTCCCACGATAGCGATACGAGGTCGCTGTAGCTTCTTTCCGGGAGGTGGAGGGTCTGGCGAGAGGATCTTTGCAAGGACCAATTGGTAAATACGAAACCATATGATAACGATCTTGTTGAAGGCAGCGGCCGCCGTATCAATCGGACCGGCCATAGTGATAGCTGTCGCTCAAAAAAACGACAAGGTGATTGATGTTACTAGGTAGAAGCGGAAGAAGGGGGATGTATGTTTTGTTGAGGAAACACGAATGTCGACAATCACATGCAAAAAGATGTGCTGGTTGACGTCATGGGACACACGTGGGACACTCTCTTGGTCCTGTCCTCCTTTCTGATCTTGATGTTAGTCAGGTGTGAACGTTGCCTTGAAAACGACTGGTATAGCTTTGAAGCATTTGCGTCTTTAGTGGTGTGGTGCAGTTGCATCTATATATGGACAACAAGAGGGCAGCATCACCCTCCCAGGCTACAGCTGTGGAAGGCACGATCGTCTTGCCAGGCACATCTTCTGACTCCTTCAAGCTTGGAAACAAACAACTCAGTGGGAATGTCCCGGTCGGTAGCTGGAAGTGTGTTTATACTACTTGGGCGACGCATTGCAACTTGAACCTGGTTCTATCCTAGCTGCCCCTCGCCTGTGGCCTCGAGGTCAAGCTTCACATCTGATCTCAGACAAGGTTTGCAGGAAATCTTGTTAGCTTGTCAGAGACCAAGCGCATCGCCGAAGAGACCACTCTGCAGTATACTTGTGTCCTGAGTCCTGGAATAACACATGCATTACTAGTTGTTTCCCAGTCAAGCGTTTGACTCGGCTAAATTCGCTGGTGACATGTCGAGCCGACAAAGTCGACCAGAAATCCTCCGAAGACAAGCTCCCACCATTCTTCTCCCCTTCAGAATTCATGGATCAACAAGCTACGTGTTATGCAGGATCCGAAATTGTCTGAGACAAAGAATCGCCAGCCTTGCAGCTAGTCCTCGCAAGCTTCTCTGATTTGTTCTCAAGATTGATGTCAGTCGACAGTGCGGTCCACACTCTTCGCCCGCAGCAGAATCCTTCGACATTGCAAGGTAGTTGCCTGATAATGGCCGCTCTCGAGCCTTGTAGGAATGCATACGCCTGTATATGCATGACGGTCCACGTCGAGATCTTATACTTGTCAGCCACAGTCGTCTAATCACAACCCAATCGTCCGAGTTACTCTGTCCTCCCGATGCCTGAAAGCGCGTATCGGCCCAGATTGCCTCTTTCCTTTGTTTTCTTCGTCCTGTATGCACCCCTTCAAGACAACTCGAGGATCGAGCCGTAGGCACCATGTAAGCACGGTCAGATACACGGAATTAACGTCTGTTCATCCTGGAACGTTTTCCTGCAACTTGATAGATGATAGATACTGGCTGCCCATACGGAGGGTCTCGAGACATAGTATGCAAGCAGACTTCTTGATGACGGTCACTGCCAGCGAGGACACAAGGCTGAGCACCTTATCAACCACTAGGATTTGCTGGACCATTAGAATGATACTGGTTATTCTTGCATTTACCCCCTGAAATCTTTAATGGGCGGAGTACAAACTTCAGCGAGAAATAGATGCTACTATTTCTAGGGGTGTACATTGAGGTGTGCGTCGACATAAGGCATTGTTACAACCAATCCTCTTCACACAGGCTAACACCATGATGCTCTGAGTATCTTCCCAACGATGTCCCTATAAATGGACCTGACAATCTCTCTCGAGTCCACCACCTTATATACCATTCTCTCAACGCATCACGATGTTCGAGAAGTTCAAGTCTCAGGTCTCAACAACGTCCACATCGACAACCTCCGTGTCCAACAGTCAACAAGATGCCGAGAAAGGAGTTGATAATTCTCAGAAATGGAATCCTAGCAAGCAGGTCAAGCTCGTCGTAGCTGTTCAGGCCTTCGTATGCTTTGTTGTAGCTTTGGACTCCACGATACTGACTACCACGCTACCTGTAAGTCGTCAATCATCATGAGACTGCAAGGAGACACAGACTGAAGCCCAAAGATCCTTTCCAAAGCTTTACACACGAACACTACTCAAACTTTCTGGATAGCGACCTCTTACCTTCTGACCTCAGCAATCTTCCAACCACCAATCGCGGCCCTGTCAGATATTTTTGGTCGTCAAGCGATTTTCCTCCTCGCGATCACACTTTTCACTATCGGCTCGATAATCTGCTGCGCATCCTATAGCATTGTCAGCATGCTTATCGGGAGGGCAACTCAAGGCGTTGGTGGTGGAGGCATCCTCTCAGCCAATCTGATCATCCTCAGCGACATTATACCCCTACGACAGCGAGCTCAATACCAAGGTTATCTGCAGCTTGTTTTCGCCCTTGGAAGCAATATTGCACCCATCATCGGTGGAGTCATCGTCGAAAGAAGTACTTGGAGATGGTTGTTCTACATCAACATTCCCTTCTGTGTAATCTCTCTGGCTACAGTGCCATTTGCTATACGATACTCGAGACCCAAGACAACTACCAAGGATCAATTACTCTCCATCGACTGGACGGGTATCTTTCTCAGCATTGCCAGTACCACTTTGTTCTTGATCGGTATCAGCTGGGGCGGTACAGAATACTCCTGGTCTTCTGCAACGACACTCTGCCCTTTGATCCTTGGACTCGTAGGTGTTGTTTGCACTATCGTCTACGAAATGAAGCTTGCCTCAACACCATTCCTCCGCATGTCCATCTTTCACAATCGGTCTGCCATCGCGGCGTACATTTGCACGGCTCTTATGGGCTTCACTATCTACGCCACACTATACTATCTTGTACTGTGGCTCCTCGCAGTCAAAGAAATGTCAGAAATCATGGCGGGGGTGTGCACCCTCCCTCTTGGACTGACCGTGGTACCCATCAGTGGCATCACCGGCGGCATCATCACACGCATAGGCACTTATCAATGGGCCATCTGGTCTGGTTGGGTGCTCGCTACCCTCGGCATTGGCGTATTGATCCAGCTTCATCCAGCCATATCGACCGTAGCCTATGTCTTCATGTTCATCTGTGCAGGCATAGGGCTGGGATTGCTTATGAACTCACTCAGCGCCGCAGTTCAAGCCATCTCGCCTACAAAAGACATTGCATATGCATCCTCCATGTTTGCATTCATGAGGAGTCTCGGTCTGTGTCTTGGTGTCTCTATCGGCGGCACCATCTTCCAGAACCTCTTGTCAAGACGCTTGGAGCACTATGGCTTGTCTACCGAACTCGCAAACAATGTAGAAGTATATGTTGCTCTCATTCGATCTTCGCCATCGTCGCCGGAGAAGACTCTGCTGAAGGAAGTCATCAACTGGGCATTTCAGAGGCTGTTCGCGGCTTTGTGTGGTATAAGTGGGCTTGGGTTGGTTGTTAGTGTTTGGATCGGCAAGTATTCCTTGGATAAGGAGTTGAGCTCGCAACATGTCATTGAGTAGATAAGTCAGGGGCTCGCAGTGATCCAACGTCGTCTTGAGAAGAACATTCTGCTTCTTGATGATGGTGGTGTTTCAAGGTATTATGCTGATGTTCGTCTGTCGTTATATATCCTTCTAAAGCAGAGTGTTCCAGGATTAGTGATGCCATCTAACGAGGCTATGCGGCACCAAGTACTTATCAAGAGCAACTCCCTACGATGGGTATCGCTTGGCTCATTTGCTTTCACTCTTAAGTCGTAATATCTCAACCAGAAGCCTGTCGCGTTCCGCTTCCAGAGCCTGAACGTCCTTACCCTCCAGCTCCTTACCAACACTAGCGCTTAGCGTATCAAGGCTCTCGTTGTTGAAGACAAAGGCATGCTCTCGCATGTCCGCAAGCCACGTCTCGGTAGCAGGACCCAAATGTTCGAGCAGATGCCTGAAACCATCAGTGCCGCCACCGCCTCCCATGGCGTTTGACATCAGAGGACCCGTCAATGCATATCGAGGGCCCAGGCTATTGGTAACACACGCATCTGCATCTTTGTCAGGTTTTCACGTCGAGCAGATAACCTCAGGCGATACTGACCAAGATCTTCTGCTGAAAGTATACCTCGGCTGACTAATGAGTATGCTTCGCTGCACAAGGCAGCTTGGAGTCGGTTTGCTGCAAATCCGGGCACTTCCTTTTTGATCACAACAGGTCTCTTATTCAGGGACTTGTAGAACTCCACAGCAGCATCGACGCTTGCTTTGTCGGTTTTGGGATGGGGAACTACTTCGACAAGAGGCATCAAGTGCGGTGGATTGAACGGATGTCCAATAAGGATCCTGCCTGGATTCTTCGTGTCGCCAATAAATTTCGAACTCGGTAGTCCTGAAGATGAAGACGCGATCACAACATCAGAACGTGTGGCAGCATCAATCTCGGCCAACAGCTTTGTCTTGATCTCCAACTTTTCAGGTGCGTTCTAGCACTCAATATCAGTTTCAATTGCGAGGCTCAGGATATCAAGACAGTCAGATTTACCTCTTGAACAAAGTCGACCTTGGAGTAATGATCTTTGAGACTAGCACCGACGAATTGATAATTGTCGAGTGAGGCACCAGGCGCGAGACCAATCTTTTTCAAATCGGGCCAGATGGTTTTGAGATATTTGTCGAGCTTCTGTCCAGAGTTGGAGGCTGGATCAGAGACAATAACCCGTAGACCTCTCGAGAGGAAGAGGCCGGCCCATGAAGCCCCAATTACTCCAGTGCCGACAATGCCGACGGTCTTGATCATAGACATCACTGATGATGGTGCTTTTTACGTTTAATAGCTGTGGCTCGAATTCGCAGTGCTCTTAAGGTATACAATGACCAGATGAGGGTCGGTATCCGAGGTACGTTGACGAGAGAGACCAATAACCTTGATGATCTCCAGTCAATCAACCGAGGCTACATGCGATACTCACCATCATGCGAAGTTGAAATCTGATTTAGCACATAAAGAAGTACTCATGATGGAATCGAGCCTTACGATGTACAGTCATCCATTACTCCTATTACACTAAAGATGCATAAGGTCGACATACATATGTTCAATGATAGGTGCTTCTCGATGACCGTTCTCTAGACTTCTTGAAATGTTCGATACCAAGCTTGGTCAGCAACTGCAACTTATGCCCAGTATACTTTCACCGTCCTCCTCTTCCTTGCTAATCTGATCCTTCGCAGAAGCCTTGTGTTGCTCCGTCCCATGACTCAAACTTGGACTGACTTTTCGATTGTTTTGTAAGCTTCAGGATGTATTTGTGCATACCTCGCGAACAGGAAAGAGCGAGACGAGTCCGTTTCTTCTTGCGCCTCAGGTCAGCATTGCTGTGATGGTACAATGTTCCTCCGTGTGCTCCTTCTGTATTGGCACACGGCATGACGAGGGGTATAATCTATGCATGTAGGATTTCCATGGCTGCTGGGTATATATTGACCACCACACCTCGTGGATGCTTGATGTCTCTTCAACACATTATCCAATACATATTCCATCATCACCAGCTCTTAGAGTCTCTACTATACACACATCATCAGACCTCAACCACAATGTCCTCCAAGTTGATCACTGTATTCGGAGCCACTGGCAACCAAGGCGGCTCTGTCATCAAGCACATCCTCGCCGACACCCACCTCTCCTCCTCATTCAAGATCCGCGGCATCACTCGCGATGTCAACAAGCCCGCTGCCAAAGCACTCGCAGACCAAGGAGTCGAAGTGGTAACCGTAAGTTGCCCCTCCTATCTTCCCACCCACAACCCAAAACTAATCTCAAAACACCAAAAAGGCCGACATGAACGACAAAGCCTCGGTCGCAAAAGCCATCAAAGGCTCCCATACTGTCTTCCTCGTAACCAACTACTGGGAATCCGCAAACCCTGATGTTGAACGCAGCCAAGGCATCAATGTCGCCGATGCCGCAAAAGAAGAGGGCATCAAGCACCTCATCTTTTCCTCCTTGATCAACGTCACGGAAGCCACTGGTGGAAAACTCGACGCGATGCAACACTTTGACTCCAAAGCCGACATTGAGAGCCACATTCGCAGCATTGGCGTGCCCTGCACCTTCCTCCTCGCCGGCTACTTCATGTCAAACTTTGCAAACATGTTCAATAAAGGTGCAGATGGCGTCTACACCTTTGCCCTCCCCATCAGCGACAACGCAAAATTCCCTCTCTTTGATGTGGTGAACGATACCGGCAACTTTGTCAAGGCAATCCTCAAGAATGCTGAACAGTTGAATGGCAAGCAAGTCCTCGCAGCAACTGCATACTACACACCCAAGCAAATCGTCGCAGACTTTGAAGAGGCCACCGGTGCGCAAATGAGATATGTTCAAATCTCGGGTGAGCAGTTCAAGTCGTATTTGCCAGGGTTTATGGCCGAGGAAATGCTGCAGAATCATGTTTTGCTGGATACTACTGGGTACTATGCTGGTGCTAGTCTGGATGAAAGTCTTGACTTGCTCGAGGAGAAGCCTGTTACTTGGAAGGAGTTTGTTGAGAAGAGTGGAATATGGTAATGGGCGTGGTGAGAATTAGGAGGAAGGGGGATGAATATGGGGATACTTGTCTAGCTAGCAGAAATAATGAGTAACGATCTTGAATTTTACAAACAAGCATGAGGCGTTTGACATATTGTGAACAGTGGAACCACGTCTGGTCATCTTGTTCCTTCGCGAATAAGCGATCCCATCCTTACCTGGTCAACTAACGGTTTCATAATACACAGTTTTATGTTCTAGAGATGCCGACTCTCGAAAGACAACAAGACTGGAGATTTCGTGAAATTGGTTACGCAAAGATACCGCTCTACATGAGCTGTCATGATATAACGATAACTGAGCCCAACTTATGTGGGCTCTGAGAGAAGATCGGGTAATACGCTTCGAAGAAAAAGACCAAAAGGGGTATTTATACATTAAACTGGAGAAAGAAAAGGCCAGTTTGTCGTGACTTTTGTGGGCGGAAGAGTCCTCGTGGTGGAGCACTGCTTGCGGATAGTCTATCTCCTGAGCTGCTCACCGAGGTACTCGAGCACCTTGGGGTTGATAATGCCTTGGTTGACAAGATGCTTGCTCAATCCCTTGACGACCTCCATCTGTTGTTCAGGGGTAAGGCCAGTAATGGCGGTCTCGATGACACTGCCAACGGAAGCTTTGTAGACAGCGATGAAACTAAACCAAGTCAGTTTTGAAGGCGAGTTTTGGATCAAGCAGATCTTCTCACCTCTGGTAGTACATGTAGGCGAAGAAACCCATGATGAACTGGCAGTCCATGCGGTCAGTCATACCACCGTGACCAGGAATGGAATCGCCAAAGTCCTTGATGTTGAAGGTACGCTTCAGGCCAGATGCGAAGAAGCCACCGAAGGGAGCAATCAGAGAAGCAAAGGTAGCGAAGATCATAATGTGGAACTGGACAGGGGCCACGGTAATGGTGGTGGGCAGGTGGGTCCAGTTGGGAGGGATGAAGGGAAGCTGGTAAGTGTGAGACAGGAAGACGGGGTTGGGGTCGCATTCGAGGCCAGTAAAGATGTTGGCACCGAGGTTGTTGACGGGGCAGATGAAGTACTTGGAGCGCATCAAGATGTTGGAAAGGCCGAAAGCGAAGATGATGGTAAAGATCCAGGCGCCAACGAAACCCTCGACAGTCTTCTTGGGACTAATCTTGATGAGCTGAGTACGGCCAAAGGTGATGCCACAGATGTAGGCAAAGATGTCGTTGGTGATGACCAAGGCGGCGGGGAGGAAGAACCAGATCATGCCCTCGAAAATGTTGTTCATGATGAAGTGAGCCTGGACGACGATCAAGTAGAGAGCCATGTGGGTCCAGGCGAACTGCTGGAACTGGAACTTGTAGTGGCCCTTTTCGAGAGAGACGACGAAGAAGACAAAGCCCATGACGTAGAGCATGAAGCTGATGAAGCGGTGGTGGGTAGCAAAGGGCAGTAGGACCTTGTCGACCAGGATGATGTGCTTGAAGTAGTAGATGACACTCTCGCCGTAGAGGAAGTACATGGTGGAGCCGAGGAAATACCAGTTGAGCGTCTTTGTAAAGCGCAGCTTGCGGGCTCTGCTGGGGACGTTGGAGATGGCAATGACCTCCTTGAAGGAGATGATCTGGATGGCGGTGACGATGATGATGATGTAGATGTGGCCGGCGAACATTGAGACGAAGAAGAAGATGATCATGACGAGGGTCCAGATGGTTCTGGTGATGAAGGTCTGCTTCTTTTTTTCATAATCGCTTTGCGGCGCGGGCTCCTGGGGCTGTAGGGGGGCATGTTAGCATCTAGATAGATTCTGGCAGAACGGCATTGGCTCGCCTTGTCGTCGTCGGTCCAGGCACCGTCGTAGGACATGTTGCGGCTTACTTCTGGCTTGGTGACCTGAGCGTTCCGGCTCGGGCTTGATGCGTCGTTTACATCTTGGCTGTCGTTGGAGGATCTGCTGGGTCTTCTTGCTTCCTTGTGCTGGAACTTGACGTCCTTCTTTGGTTTCGTCATGATGGACGGATGGTCGCAGTTGGCGACTGGACAAGAGTGACGGAAGCTTGCGGCAGTCGGGACGAGATTTCCAAGGAGGTTGATAAATTGGCCGGAGGTGAGAGCAAATGTTTGTCAGGAGGGTCTTGTCGCGTGGCTACAAGACGGCGGATGAATAACAAGGACGATCAGACAAGCATCCGGGAGAAAGAAACGGAGTTTCTTGGGTTGTCGGAGAACAAAAAGGTTGGCAGGGCCGGGCAGGAGCGACTTGGAAGCCGGGCAGGCACGAACGGGCAAGTTTGAGATGACGCCAAAGCAGCCACCAAGCTTGGCGGCATGTGAAGGTGCCAGAGCCCTTGGACACTTTCATCCGACACACGCCCTCTCATGGCTGCTCTGGACCATGACCTGGACTTTGACGACAGCGGTCTTGACCAGTTGCCGCAGTCGACGCTGCAAAATCTCGAGCTGAACGCCATCTCGTCCACCCAGCGCGAAGTCGCCGCCCGCAAGCAATGGCAATACCAACAGACGACCAGGCCTCTGCGCTTGACACGTCCGAGTCTCCCGCCCGTCGCTGCTCCTCAAACCCCCACGACATCTTTTCATGCCCCCAAATCCCCAGAATCCGACTATGGTCTGGACGACAATGACGACGAGGAAGTCCTCGACCTGAACGCCGACACGACCATCTACCAACCGACCCTGCATCAAAACTATGCTCAACCCGCCAACAATCATACTCTCTACCAGCATGCCAACCCTCTCGTGTCACACGATGCTCCGCCGAATTACGACCAGCTCAATGACACCAATACCACCCTTCAGCCCCACGACACGACAGCCGTTGACGCCCACATCCGAAAGGTGTGCATCGCATTGTGTCGCTGACTTCTCATTGCTGACACGACTTTTCAGCTCGAGGCCGAATTGAACGCCGTCCGATTGTCCCTGCAAAACGCAAAGGCCGAGAATCAGAAACAGGCCGGAGAACTGTCCATAATTCGCTCCAAGCGTGACAAAGATGCCAAAGAACACGAACTTCAGTTGCAGGCTCTCAACAAGTCGCGCGCTGACGATGCTGCAAAGCAAAAGGCCGACCTGGATGCAAAGAAAAAAGAGATTGAAGCCTACGAAACAAACAACCGTTTCCTAGAACACGATCTAGCCCAGGCACGACACGAACGCGCAAAAAGGCTCAAGCCTACCAGAACAAACACCGGTAGGCTCACACGTCAGCCCTCTCAGTCCTTGCCTTATCGTGATGGCTTTGATGACAATGAGATTGTCAATCTTTCTCCTTCCAAGCCAAAGGATAGATCCAAATCTTCCACCCCCAAGGTAGGCGAGAAGCGAAAGCGAAACGCTATTGCCAGTCCTGCTCCTCATCTGCAGCTCAATCCTCAGCTCTCTGTATCCTCTTCGCCCGCTGTAAACGCCGCCGAATCAGCTCCTGTAGTCGACGAGTTGATCCAACCGCAAGATGATTCCCAATTTCAGGTAGGTCTGTCCAAGTCTCAGTTTCAGCTCTAGAGGCTGACTGTGTATAGATGATCCGCCGCCTCATGAACCATCGTCCGTCCAATTCTCGAGAACGAGTCTTGGAAACACTCAGTCGACTTTCTTTTCCGTCTCTGCCTGGACAATCCATCTCTGGTCTCATCACCGAAGGCTTGTCCCAGTTCGTTGCTGTGGATGATGATGACGATTTTTCCGTCTTTGCATGTAGTATTCTTTCGGACCTGTGGGAAAAGTGTTTACATGACAAGATGTATACGCCCGTCTACCTGATTCTGGATCTCTACGAGTTCATATTGGCCATGTCTCCAAAGCCTCCAAGACTCTCGCTCATCGAGCACTTCCTTCCGCTTGCAACAAAAACGGTCGATCTGGTCGCGCTGCCGCGTGTACGACTCCATTCTGGCGCCCATGTAGATCCACATCTGATCGAATGCATTGATGTGGATCAAATTCTCACCTTGATGCACGGCATGGCCTTCGACACCAGTCTCGACGCCGGATCATGCCAAGTGTTCTGGAAGAAGATGGAGTTTGACTTTACTCTGATGATGCTCAACAAAAGTCAACCACTCCCACAGATCATGCTAGTTCTCCAAATGCTAGGCAGCTCCGCTATGCAGGAGTCATTCAGCATCATAGTGGACGATCCGGAAAAGCAGTCTACTTTGGAAGGTCATACCATCGACCGGCTCACGACTTTACTTTTCGAAAGGCCAGAAGCTCCAGCAGGAGAGGCACCATATGAGGACGACGAAGTCGCCGTCCTGCAAATCGAGACAGTAAGAGTGTTAAATTCACTGGCTGTCACAAAGCATGGAAGCGAAGTGCTCGCTCGACACCGTACAGCCGTCGGTCGACTCGTTCGACTGTTGCATGTGTCGGTCACCAAGCTTTATGATCTTCCTCCTACGATTCAGGATGTTCTTGGTGAGACGACCGAGTCAGGCAGCTTCAGCACAATCCACGAGCTCACGACGAGTTTGATCAATCTTACGGTTCGTCTGTTGTATCATTTATTGATGAACTATAGCGACATGATCAATTTGCGTGAGAAGCTCATGGTGATTCCTGGTGGACATCACAAGTTTCTGGTCTCGTTGACAAGGCTTGCATTTTCGGAGCAATTAGCGTACGAAGCCGGCCTTGACAATGAGGCTCTCGACGCTGCGCATGAGATATTGGATGGGATCTTGAGCCCTGAAGAAGGTGAAGCGGTCGTGCAAGCCATTGAAACGCCTCGAGGACCAAATGGAACGAGGATGTCAACTCTGAGTTGAGTGGATACACTTTGAGCTTGTGACTAGATTTAGATAGAGACAAGAGTACGAGTAATGATTTATGACAAGGACTGGATAGAAACAAGAGTAATTACGAAATGATTAATGAGAACTGGATAGAAGATTGCACGTGACGCGCGGGGGAGCCCTGACGTTTTTGGGAAAGTTGAGAGTCACAAGCAAAACCGACCACGCTGTCGCCGCATTAATTCATACGCCAGTCCACCGCAATCATGTCGCTCACAAATTGCCGTTTCTACGAGGAAAAGTACCCCGATGTCGACTCGCTCGTCATGGTCAACGTCCGACAGGTCGCCGAGATGGGCGCATAGTGAGTCCGACCTGCCCGCCAGCGCACCCCAAGGCAAACGACTGACGCCAGACCGACAGTGTCAAGCTGCTCGAGTACGACAACATTGACGGCATGATCCTGCTCAGCGAGTTGTCCAGAAGACGTATCAGATCCATCCAGAAACTCATCCGCGTCGGAAGAAACGAGGTCGTCGTGGTGCTGAGAGTCGACAAGGAGAAGGGCTACATTGATTTGTCCAAGCGCAGAGTCTCGCCCGAGGATGTGCTCAAGTGCGAGGACCGCTACAACAAGGCCAAGATGGTCCACTCCATCATGCGCCACGTCGCCGAGAAGACCAGCACGCCCATGGAGGACCTGTACAAGAGCATTGGCTGGCCGCTGGACAAGAAGTACGGCTCGAGTCTCGACGCCTTCAGAATCTCCATTTCAAAGTACGCCGCCACCGTCTCTCATGCATGAAAACAGTCACTTACACAACACAGCAAGGCGGTTTGGGACGAGGTCGAGTTTGCCAACAACGTCATCAAGGAGGAGCTCATCTCATACATTGGCAAGCGTCTGACACCCCAGCCCACAAAGGTCCGTGCCGATATCGAAGTCACCTGCTTCGGCTACGAGGGCA
This sequence comes from Aureobasidium sp. EXF-10728, assembly GCA_023848605.1. Taxonomy (NCBI): domain Eukaryota; kingdom Fungi; phylum Ascomycota; class Dothideomycetes; order Dothideales; family Saccotheciaceae; genus Aureobasidium; species Aureobasidium sp. EXF-10728. The sequence goes on from SWBG01000065.1 coordinate 51,180, forward strand.
TCGACGCTGTCAAGACGGCCCTGCGCCAGGCCGAGGCCCGCAACACCGAAGACACCCAGGTCAAGGTCAAGCTCGTCTCTCCCCCTCTCTACGTCCTCACCTCGCAAACCCTCGACAAGACCATCGGTATCACTGTCCTCGAAGAAGCCATCCAGGAGGTTACCAAGACCATCACCGCAGCTGGCGGTACCTGCTCCGTCAAGATGGCCCCCAAGGCTGTCACCGAGAACGACGATGCCGAGCTCCAGGCTCTCATGGACAAGCGCGAGCGCGAGAACCAGGAAGTCAGCGGTGACGAGGACGAGAGCGAAGAGGATGGCATCGTTGCCGTCGACGAGTAAATTCTTCCACCAACCACGTCTTGATCCTTGTTTTCTTCGCACACGACGCGGCTACCCACCCTTCTGCTTCCGGCGTCTGGAGTTCGATCGTCACGCAAAAAGAAGGAGTACAGCGCTGCATGCATATCGAGTCTTCAGGTTTGGGTTAGACATGACGATAGAGTTTGGGGAGCGTCGACTGGGGACGAGAAGAAGAGGACACGCGCCGAGGCGGAAGGAGGCATCAATTTGCTGAACGCCAGATCTACACATGACCAAGGGACTGCCCATGAGATTCGTTGCGATTTAGCGTACGACCCCCCAAAAGAATGAAATTTTCCTTGCAAATACAATTTGTACGCCGTTGTAAAGAGGTGGAAAAAAAGATTCAAAAATCTACCCAGTGCCGTCTTGAGTGTTTGAGAAGAGAAGGAACGACCATCAGATTGCATACTAACAATAACAGATTGGACTGCGACCACTTCACTCTACCCATTTTTTGAGACTTGACTCCGTCGGTCATACCAATTCTGCGCACGCACACCGATTCTCACAATGGACAACTTCTAAGACATTCATCCAGTGTCAAGGAAAGCTATATCGAAAAAGATTCAATTCACGATTAATGTCCAGCATGTCTTGGAAAAGCTCGAAGCCCGTCTCATCCTGTCTTGACTCACCAATCTTCTCAACGTGCCAATCTCCTCGAGCATCTCTCACCATCTACTTTTGGGAGTCGGTATAGCGAGGGTCTTTTCTCGAGCCCCTGAAGGCGCTTGGCGAGGCGTTTCAGTCTACAACTCGGCCACTTCTTTCACACCTCCTTGTTCAACCAACACACCATTGTCACTGGACTCGCCAGCTTTGTTGAATGAGGATAAATCAGTGTGTATCTTTGGATCTATCTTTTTCGAGGGTTTCGAGAACACCATTGGATACCATCAATCTTTCACGCCTTTGTTCTCGATATGGCTGAGCTTAAATGTTGGAAAGTACTCATAAGCATCTGTCCTGCGGCTTCGAGATCCATTCTCATCGGCAAGCTCCACAGAACAGCTCCATTAGCAACGAAAATCGACGATAAGTATCCTCAGCATCCACATATAGAGCCCCTAACTTCGCTCGAAGCATCTCAGCTGACAATTTTGACAAAAACAATATGCCCACGATGCATCATTGTCCCGAAAGACGTCGTGGCGGCAAGAACTGCCGCAAGCCCGTCAAGAGTTGTGGTGCTTATTACTGTCCGATTCATCAGATCGTCTGTGCTGAGCATGGATAGGCTCACCTCAAGCGTGAACCTTGCCGTCAGTGTGAGAGGAAGGCCTCTTGTGACCAAGACTCTTCTACTGGTAAACAGTCGAAGTAGAGGAGGAACTCTTCGACACGGACATGTATTTCTTGGACATCGTAGACACTCGAGATGACGACAATACTGCTGAACACCAGTTTCATGCCCTGAGTCAAAGGAGCTGGACTCCATACTCGACTCCGCACGCTATATGCCCTCGTTATCTTCGAATCAGATTCACTCTCCGGTAATAGTCCTCCGCCGAACTCGTCAACTGACAAACACATCTGGCCTCTAGTCATCTACAACGCGTGGACCTCGACATCTCGATCAGTTCTGGAACCGGCTATGCTCTCTCTCTGTTCTCGAACCCCTTGTCTGGCCGTTTTCTTCTTAGCTGTTGCTCCCTTCCAGCCCCGATTTTTTGCTTTCCACAATCTCGATCGCTATCTGCTATAAACGTCTTTCCTTTGTATTGTGTTCGAGGTTTCCATGTTCTCCTTTCCGCAGGCAGTTTTGGAGTCGGAATGATCAGAGATGGTTGCTAGAGATATATGGTTCTTGTCTTTTGTTTGGATCTTTTTTTTTGTATTCTTGATTGCATTTTCGATATAAGTTAATATTACTGGTGTACAAGGTTAGTATCTGATTGATCTCCCATATGTAAGCTTTAGAGACTATCATTTGCCAAATGAGAACGGTGAATAATGAAGCCTTTTTACAACACAGCGCTACAAATGTCAAGTCAACTGTGGGAAACATGAAGATGCCCATCATGTACATGTCACTATCTTTGTTTACTCTCGCAATCAACGAAGAGCCATGTAGAAATCCGACTGACTTTGCCGCGAGAAATACTCGGCATGTCTTACAGCATTCAAGACCTGTCTCATCTTCTCCCAGCGTACATTCTCTCCAAACATGAAGTAAGAATATTCGTCGAGCAGCCACTGTTGATGGCATAAGCATTGGAAAGCCCGGGTACCTTCTGAGGGTCTCTTTTCGAATTTTCTGGATGGCCTCAACAAGAGTATGCTCCTCGACTCAGCCTCCTCACAACTGTCTCTACTTTCACATCCCAGTCTTGCTGAAACAAGGCTTTTTTCGTCTCGATTGATCCTTCTTTGAAACCCAATATGCAGTCTTTATAGGAAAGACACGATTCTTTGATTTGGTTCAGGAGTGGCAGTGTTTCCTGTTGACTCTATTATGGTCTTCTTTGTCGTAGACATGAACAGCCCCTGACGATGCACTACGTCCTCCAAGTACCTCGTACCCAGCATTAGCGAGGAAAAGAACACAAAAGGACCTTCACCTCTACATCTTCTCCCACCCTCTCCTCAGAAATCCAGAGCAACATCAATCCACAAGACCAAGCACCACACAACAACCCCACCACCTCCATCCATCCATCCATCCAGTTCATCTCAGCCAGACTCATCAACATGCCTAAAACTCACCACTGCGCACAACGCAAACGCGGTAACTGCAGAATGGTCACTCAAACCACTCTTCGCTGCGCCGTTCACACTTTTGTATGCCCAATCCACAATCTCCCACACCAGACCTTCCAATCTTGTTTGAGTTGTGAGGGCGAAAGAAAGGCTGCTCAAAGAGCACAGAAGACACAAAAGGTCGGTACTTCCCCTTCTAACACTGATCAATCCCAGAATAGCAAAGGCAAGAAGAAGTAAAGTGCTCGACACATTCGAGGACTTTTGTCATGCAAACACTTCTTTCCGGCTCGGTTTATTCTCCTTCCTGCGGCAATTTTTGCTAAGAACTGTACAGTCTACCAAACAACATCTCAATACTGTCCATCGCAACTCAGGAACCGTGGACGACTGGTTCCTCGACACTTGTGTATCCACGAGACCTCAAGGAGCCACAGAGTACCCAGCTCGTGAGGTCTTTACGCCTGCTTTCTTCTTGCTGGCTGGTCTGCTTGTGGTACTGTTCTGGAGAATCGCTTCTGTTTGATTTTTACGGCCTTTTGCTTTTGTCTTTTGTTGCTTGATCTCTTTTTGGTGTGTCTGTGATTTGTTTGTTGGCTGTTTTTGCTTGCAATGGAGTTGTGGAGGTGAATCGAGGAGTTGGATTTTCAGGAATAGCTGGTTTGTTTTAAGATCATCTCTTGTGCTCTGAGGGGTTTGGGTGTAGTGATTTATTTGCATTCAATCCATGACGGTTTACTGGGACAGAAAAGCTTCTCTATCTGCATCTTGATCATTATGATCTGTAGACGAGCACTGAAAGCGTCATCCTCGAAGATGCTTTATCACTGTCTATTGTAACACCCCAAATGGACCACTAAATCCAAAACACCAAGCCCAAAACATCCAACCCAGCAAATCAGAACAACCAGGCGCCACTTCACTCACTTTATATGCCAACACCACCACCTCCACCACACCGCCACCACCGCTTTATCGCCAGGCGGTGGTTGGCCCAGCGGTCTTGCGCCAACGTCACAGTTGGCGACCCCCCGCTGGCATCTCAAGGTCCTCGGTTCGATTCTCGCCATCGCCGCAGGAACATTATTAGAGCCTTGACGCTCCCACCCCTTTCGACATCCGAAATGAAACCAGTGAGCTGGTGGTTTTCTCCCCGCGAACGGGCTCTTTGCGACTAGAGTCCTAGTAGCGGGGATTTGTTTTGCCAAATCTGGGGCTGCTGGGAAGGAGGGTTGATGGCTTTGTTGAGGTTTGGCGAGAGGTGGGAGCGTAGTGGTGCTGAGGTGTGGTGGTGTTGAGAACTCGGAGAATCACAGCTTTGATGCATCGGCTGTCCATTTAGCATGTATGACTTGAGCTGCAGTTCTCGAAGTCCTTCGTGTCGGTGATGCCGCGTCTTGTTGCTGGTATCGAGTCAAAGGCTGGTTTTCTCTAGTCTTGCCCTTAGCTCCTTCTTGCATTGCAATGTAGTTGATTCTTCTTTGGCCCAACGATGCCCAGCGCTCTTTCCTTTGGATCGTGTCCGGCTCCGCTTTCTTGTCCCGCGACTTGGTAGTTCCTTCCTGACGAGCAACAGATCTTCACTCAGTTTGAGAAGCTCGTACGGTAACGAATGGGGATGAGCAATATTGATAAGAGTGCAGCTTCCACTCAGCTGCTGGGCAAAGATATCTTTCCTCATGCCTTGCGGCATCAGCATCAAGCTTCCGCAATCTCCTCATTGATCTCGTCGATTTCGAGTGATTGCTGCCGTGCGTCCCTGTCCTCTTCTCTCTTTTCAACGCCTTCGGGGCGATAAATGGCTTCCATCTTCCTGACATATCTCGTCATACTCTCACACAGTCTGTCCAGCACGAATGCCGCTTCGCTTTGCTGCGCCATAAGCGGACTATGCTCGCCAATCCAATCCCACTCGATCATGCCATCCTCGTCGGCTTCGTACTTGTTCCCACCTTCTCCTCGGTCTCCTGTAGCCGTGAAGCGTATCAGCTGCGTGAATTTTACCCACTCTTCGTACGTGTAGGATCGTGGTGGGTCTTGCTTCAGATCTTTTGCTACGGCCTGAATAGCGTGTGCTAGTCTTCTAGCCAGCTCGCCATCACTGGGTGCTTTGCTGCCTTCTTCTTTGGCTAGATTGTCGATGGTGGGTTCGTCCTCTGTGACGCCGGTCTCGAAGCCTCGCTCCAGCCGGCGCTGGATGGCTTTGCGCTCCTTGTGTTCTTCCAACCATGTGCGCCAGATACCATGTTTGGGTAGGATGGTAAAGTCGGCAAGACGGAAAGTACCTTGGTTGAAGCTGTTGACGATGGTGGTCGACATGTCGGCGACTAGAAGCGTCATTGTCGGGACAGCGATAAGACTCCAGACCACGAAAAAGGGACGCCCAGCGTTGGATTTCGGAGCGAGGTCGCCATATCCGATTGTAAGCAGCGAAACCCAGCAAAGGTAAAGCGACTGAAAGTAAGTGATGCCCTGGACACGGCGCTCGGCGATCCAGAAAATCAAGGCACCGATGCACCAGAGGATCGAAAATGCCGAGACTGAAATACAAAGGCCAGACCATTTCTTCCATTTCTGAGTCTTCTGTTGTATGCGTCGCATCGCGTTGAAGCGATCTTTTTCTTCGCGAAGGAGCAAAAGACGAGGCTTACGAGCTGGCCGAAGCACGGTCAAGGGCATCGTTGCAGTTCGTCTTAACATGCTGAAGGGTCCTTGGTCTTGAGATGAATCGTTGTCTTTTGATTGTGGAGCATCCTCTGCAAACACAATACTGCGATTTACCGGATCGAAAGGCCTCGAGATCGTCGGTCTCGGACCCAATGCTAGTTCTTCGCGTTCTCTAAGCTCGATCGAGCTCGTAAATGATCTCCCAATCGTCCGAGTACGGGTCCTTTCAATATGCTTCTGGACTATGTTGTCTTCTCCGAGCTCGGCCGCAAATGTTGTAAGACTGGTCACTATCAGACCAAGCATAATAATACCTCCTACGGCATAAGGCATGACTAGCCCTCGGCCAATGTTACTCGACGCATACAAGTCGCCGAAGCCGATAGTCAACACAGTAACCTGACAAAAGTACAGTGCATTGACATAGGACCAGTTGAATAGATCCTGCCCGTACTTGCTCTCGACCAGCGAGAACACACCAGCGCCTCCAGCGAGCCATACAAAGAACAACATGGTCTGCAGGATGAGCGTACGATGAGAATCTGTGAGATTAAATCGTTGTGGGTAATGTCCGAGAAAATATCCAAGCATGTTGACCATAAGCAGCATTGAGCAAATCAGATAGAAGATTGCAGCAATAACGGCATACCAAAAGCCTTGCGTGTAGCTTTGTTGAGGCCGTTGAGGCGGTACGTACTGATTCATAGATGCTTCGATACCAATCAACTGAAGGAGTTAGTATAGACTGATCCCAAAGGTTGGGTTTGCGATCACTCACAATTGCGGTTGCGGCATACCACAGGACAATGGTCAGGGGAAGCGCAATGATATATCTAATACGATTCGTGAAGTTGAATAGTAAGAAGATGTTTCCTGCGAAGCCTAGTGCGAGCGATAATATGTTGAGATTGTAACACCAGTGAGGATCTGCAAAAGTGTGGCCATCGAGGTCTGCGAGCAGCTCACTCGCCCCGTTCCATGGACAGGTTTCTGCATCAACTCCATCAAGCAGACACATTCTCCATGGCGTGACCAAGGCCGCAATAGATAAGACGTTTGCGAGAGGGCCTTTAAACAATGTTAGTAGATTTTCGTATTTCGACTTGATGAGAGCTGCAATCAAGAATCATGGTGAAGAGTTGATCTCCATGGTTTACTGTTCAGCATAATGGACGAGACACGATCCGGATCAATCCATGGTCATTACACACACGTACCCATAGTCGCAGCGAGGAGTGGGATTGCAGTGCCAGCGAACCACCAATCCTGTTTTTGGTCATCATCCCAGGACCTCAGGGTAAACTTCCACCAGTGTTTACGGTCTGGAGCTCTCTCAAAAGACCTTCTTCTCTCTGAAGATTTGCGTCGTAGACCAGGGCTCTCTAAGTCTCTCCCACGCCATGAAGGTCGTCTCTCAAATTCGGTGTGTTGATTCTTCGAGAGACCAGTACAGTCTGAGGATCCTTCGAAGGCGCTCGAGCCGCGTTGCTCACTCATGATGGTATGAGATGCTGACAGATTCTATAATATCCTGACTACAAACATGTTTGAGTATATGATATGTGTGCCGGGAGATTAAAAAAAGGCCTCCTAGAGGGTCGGTAGGTCGACGTTGTTATGATCGGTGTTTCGTGTCCATGAGACTGATAAACATAGTACTGATGACCGATGTTGTGAGGGGATGACAAGATATGCCGGGCTTTCATATGCGTACTCTCACAATGGATAGATAGCAGAAGAAGGAAATACTGGGAGCGCCCAGCTGAGAAGTACAGTACCGCGTCCGTCCGGGAGTCGCGGTTCGTGGCTGGAATTCATGGAAGTTTAACGGCATTCGTCATGAACCGTCGCAATTTCGCCCGTGCCTTGCATCCACAGAACAATTGTCGCATGGCCAACAAAAATAGGGTATATCGACAATGAAAAGCATACGATGCGATGTTAGTTCAGACAAGCATTCTTGGTGCTCGGCGAAGAAGATGTCTATTGTGGCTTGATGTTGAGGGAAGGATCATCCGACCTCGGCCTCGAATGGACAGCGGGCCGATGGTGGAAAGTGTGTGTGACCATGAAGGGTCCAATCAACCGCAGAAGGAAAAAATATAATATGATGTGACTGAGCCGTTCCCACCACTCGCTGTCTCCTCCCAACATCGCTTCCTCACTTCGTTGATTTGAACCAGTCCCTATTCAACTCTCAGCATGTCGACCCAAATGAAGCATCGCGGCAGTGGTGCAGAGCCTAAGAACGCTCTGCAATCCGACTTTGCCGAAACCTCGAGCATGGACTCTGACGAACGCTACCTGGTATGAGATGATCGGGATCTCGAATGGACGAAACAGATGAGTCAAATCAAAGCATCCTCCAAACGCGCATGATGGCCACAGGTGAGTTCAAGGCCAAGAAAACAATCGGTTCCACAACGACAATTCAGCAACAAAGTCACTGCACGCGGGCATCTGATCCACCCTTTGCCTCTTGTAGGCATTGGGATGGCATCAGGTTGAGAAGAACCGCACGAACTTGATCGTCTTCATAGACGCGTAAGGAGATGCAGAGACTATCGAATCGGCCTTTCTTGATTCCCCTTTCCGTATGTCTGAGAACATTTGACCTGATACAGGGCAGAATGCGCTCGGCTATAAGCAAGTGAGTGCCTCTGCCAGAAGACATTGAGAAACAGACCTCTAACAGCCAGCCAGACTTTGCACCGCCAATGGAAGTTCGCAGAGAGCTTTTCCGCCAGCTTCGGTAATGCACTTCAGACGCTCCATCGGCAAACCCGTCTAACGATTATGCAGCTGCAATGTATGTTATCGGTGGCATCCGAGCAACATTCTATATCGGTGTCGAAGCTGGAGGTCCCGCAGCCTACTGGTAAGCTCGCGTCCCAGGCACCTGCTATCATGACATATCGAAGGCTCGAATACTGATCAGTTCAGGTCCTCGTACCTTGTCACTATGGTATTCACCATGGTCACTGCCGCTGTCCTGGCAGAGATCTGCTCCGCTCTTCCCGCAGCTGGCTCGATCTACTTCTGGGCTGCAGAAGCTGGTGGCCCTAGGTACGCCAGACTCTTTGGCTTCATCGTTGCGTGGTGGTCGTGCACGGCATGGACAACTTTCGTGGCTTCGCTTTGTCAGAGTACTGCCAACTTTATCCTGTCCGAGCTTCCGGTCTTCGGTGTCACCTCTCTCATTACCGACACTGGCGATATCAAATTCCGCGCAGTACAATGGGCTGTGTCCGAAGGTATTCTTTTCCTCGCCATTGGTATGAACTACCTCAACCCCAAGACCTACAAGTGGATCTTCAGAATTGCTTCTGGCTTGATCTGCCTCGACTTCATCTTGAACATCATCTGGTTCCCTATTGCAGTCTCTCAGACCTACGGATTCCAGTCAGCCAAGTTCGCATTCACAGCCACGGACAATCTTACAGGTGCTCCACCAGTCTGGAACTGGATGTTGTCTTACTATGTTACTGCAGGCATTCTTGTTGGTTTCGAAGCAAGCGGTCACATCTCTGAGGAGACTCAGAACGCAAATGTCGTTGCAGCCAAGGGCATCTTCACGTCCGCTCTCGTCTCTGCCTTGATGGGCTTTCCTATGGTTATTCTGTTCTTGTTCTGTTGCCCAGACCTCAGCAAGTTCAACTTTGACTATCCTCAACCATTCGTTGGCATCTATGCGCAGGCTCTGGGCAAGGGAGGCCATCTTGTCATGAACATTGTTTGTATCCTTGGTCTGTTCTTCAACACCACTGTCAGCGGAGTGGCCTCATCTCGTCTGATTTGGGCTGTCGCACGTGATGGCGTCTTGCCGTTCTCGGGCTGGATATCTGCTGTCTCTGCCAACAAGGAGCCAAGAAACGCGGTCACTGTCATGTTGGTCGTCGCTGCAGTGCTGCTCTGCTCTATCCTCCCCTCTGCTACCGCGTTCGCGTCGCTGGTCTCTGCTGCAGGCGTTCCCACGATCACCGCATATGCATTGATCTGCTTTGGTCGCACTTTCCTGACACCAGGAGAGTTCAAGAATGCCCCTTGGTCTCTCGGTCGCTGGTCTCGTCCTCTGAACTTTATTGCTCTTATCTGGAACCTCTACCTGGCTGCAGTCCTGTTTTCTCCTCTCGAGTTCCCAGTCACTGGTCTCAACTTCAACTACTCACCTGTCATCTTTGGTGCTATCACCATCTTTGCTCTTCTCTCTTGGTGGTTCATGCCCGAGGACAAATGGTTGCCCGCAGCTCGTCTTGGTAAAGTCCATGAGTTCGAGGAAGAGCTGAATGCGAACAGAACTGGACGCAGCTCTAGCGTCTCGGGCCCTTCCTCCTGAAGAGTACAAACTAGCTCGGCATATTTGTGTGAAAGCGGTGATAAGTTCGCAAAAGCATTGTCGGCTGGTTGAGAGAGAGTCTTGCTAGAAGAGGAACAGTCTTCAGCAAATTTGAATCGCTTTAAAGTAAACTGTAGATGGGAGGAAAGCAGGAAGCGCAGTAGGGGCGAGGGCGTGACTGGCAGTATGGGAGTTGTGGGATAGTTCTAAAAATAATACGTTCGTCAAACCAGGTCCTCCCTCGATCGTTCTTGCCTGAGGCCGAAGCATGGATGTAGAAAGTGGGGTCCGAAGTTGGCCGCATTGCTTTGCCGAGCGGGGTCAATGTTGCACGCCAGACGGCCATCTACTTGATCACTTCCTCTCATCTTTAGAGCTGCGACTTTGCTTAGTGTTGACAATCGTGTAGCTACCAGTTCGCGTGATTGAGATCACTCGTGTCACCGGTTCCTGAATACGACACCATGTATGCAGCCAAGCGTCTTATACATGCATCTCGGCTGACAGCAGCAGGGTATATACCGCGTCCTTCGCCTTCTTTGAGGCTATATACGAGGTAATATCTATCAACTTATGCGAACATCTGCTCGAGACTGATTAAACGAACCTAGGCTGGCATCACGCATTGCTTTGTCAATCTTGGCTCAGACCATCCCAGCATCATCGAGGCAATTGTCAAGGGACAGAACGAGAAGAATGGAAACTTTCCACGTATCATCACTTGTCCCAATGAGGTATGAGCATGGTATATTTCTCAGATCGAACATTCTGCTAACGTTTTCTAGATGGTCGCTCTCAGTCTGGCTGATGGATATGCAAGACTGACTAACAAGCCTCAATGTGTCATCGTCCATGTCGATGTGGGAACTCAGGGCCTTGGTGCTGCAGTCCACAATGCTTCTTGCGGAAGGGCACCTGTTCTCATCTTCGCTGGGCTCTCGCCATACACAATCGAAGGAGAGTATCGCGGTTCAAGAACCGAATACATACATTGGATCCAGGATGTTCCCGATCAGAAGCAGATCGTTGCACAATACTGTCGCTACACCGGAGAGATCAAGCGTGGAGCCAATGTCAAGCAACTAGTCAACAGAGCCTTGGCCTTTGCGACAAGTGAGCCGAGAGGTCCAGTATATTTGGTTGGTGCTCGAGAGGCCATGGAAGAAGACATCGAACCGTACAAGCTCGACCAACGCTACTGGACTGCAGTAGAACCGAGCGCCTTGACGCCGAAGCAGACAGAGAATGTGGCCCGGCTCTTGGTCGAAGCCGAGTCACCCCTGGTCATCACTGGTTACAGCGGACGCAATCACAACACTGTCGGAGCCCTCGTCGAGCTCGCCAATACAGTTAAAGGACTGAAGGTATTGGACACTGGCGGTAGCGACATGTGCTTCCCTGCCGATCATCCGGCATGGCTAGGCCTTCGATATGGCGTCGAAGACAACATCAAGACCGCAGATGTGATCATCGTACTGGATTGCGATGTCCCTTGGATCCCGACTCAGTGCAAACCCAAAGACAGCGCCAAGATCATCCACATCGACGTCGATCCTCTCAAACAGCAAATGCCAGTGTTTTACATCAACGCTCTGGCCAGATACCGTGCGGACTCCGAGACTGCCGTGACACAGATCACCGAGCATCTGAAGACCAGATTCGAAAGCGAGATCACAAGCAGCAAATTCCAAGAGAGATGGATCAAGCTCCAGGACTTCCACAAGCAACGTTTGCAGACCATTTCGGACCAAGCAAAGCCTGGTGAAGATGGTACATATGGATGTTCGTACTTGGTTCACCAGTTGCGCAAGGCGTGTCCCCCAGACACCATCTGGGCCATCGAGGCGGTAACGAACACGGCATTTGTTGCAGACCAGATCCAGGCCACCTACCCGGGTTCTTGGATCAATTGTGGCGGCGGAGGACTTGGATGGTCAGGAGGCGGTGCTCTGGGAATCAAGCTCGCGACTGACTTTGAAAATGGCGGCAAAGGAAAATTCGTGGTCCAGATTGTTGGCGACGGCACATACCTCTTCAGTGTGCCAGGATCGGTGTACTGGATTGCACAACGCTACAATATTCCCATCCTCACAGTCGTGCTCAACAACAAAGGTGACTATTTGTGATACCGCAGTCTCCATAGATCATCGCTGACGCCAAACAGGTTGGAATGCACCACGCAAGTCGCTTCTCCTGGTCCATCCGGACGGCGAAGGCAGCAAAGTATCGAACGAAGAACTCAATATCTCATTCGCACCCACGCCTGACTACTCGGGCATTGCAAAGGCGTCCTCGGGTGGCAAGTGCTGGGCTGGCCATGCCGGTACTGTGGAAGAACTGGCAAAGATGCTTCCCGAAGCCATCGAAGCAGTCAAGGGCGGTGTTTGCGCTGTGTTGGATGCGCATCTCGACGGACCGCAAGGAAAGTATGGGGGCGGAAAGGCTGCCTTGGTGGGTTGAAGGGCCTCGCAGTCATGACTGGAAACATACATCTAGACGTCTTCGTTGACAGCGACTCTGAACGGGGCAACGTGTTTACGAAAGCCATATACCATTTACATCAATAGCAACAAAGCAAACAAAGGGGGTGGGGGGTATCATGCAAATCCAACAAAACGTACAATCTGTCTTCCCTCATCTTTCCTTTTCATCTGGCAGAACCAGTGCTCCTCCTTCCCCCATCTCGTCCTCGATCCTTGTCTCTCTTGCCGTTCAACGGCGAACCCGCATTCTTGCTGGATCCAGACACGACACGCGCAGTGCCTTTTGCAGCAGGACTTTTGGTGCTCGACTTGTTGGTTTCTTCGCTCACGTCCATGGTATAGTCGAATTTCAGCGTCTCGTCTTTTAGTCCCGCCGCTCGGGCTTCGCAATAGATTCGGGTCTGGAGAACAGACTGTATGTTTCATAGCGCAAACAGCTCACCCATCAGCCAGCGCTCTGTCATTTTCTATATTTTTCGCTTTTGGTCTTTGATTCTCACACAGCAAAGCAGATCTTGTTGTATCTTTTCTTTCGCTCCATTTTCCGCGAAGATGGAAAAAGAGGCGTGGTGCCAGGTTTTTGTATTCAACCTACCTCGTGTCTTTGTCTGCTGAGCAAGAGCAGCATCTCTTCGTTTTCTAGGACGCGGGCGGCGCGGTTGCGGATTTCTCGCTCTTCGTAGGGCAGGTCTGAGGGTTTTGGGTTGTTGGCGGCAGCATGTAGTCGAGGTTTTGCGATGGCGAAGGGGCGGGTGGATGGTTCTGACATTTGGGGTTTGTGCTGGGCTGTGGTTGATGGTGAGGAAGTGAGAGGAGGAAGAAGTGGTGGTGGTGGTGGTGTTTTGGCAGGCGCGTGGTTGGGTTTTTGGTCTTTGGTCTTTTTTGGCTTGTGGGTTGGAGATAGGCGCTGTGGATTGTGCTTGCTGGTGACTGTGTCTGTTATAGAGTGACTACCGTGGTTGAGAGGGTTTCGTGTGTCGCTTGGTTGCTCGTGCAGGTTGCATGATGCATTGATGGTTCACGAGTGCTCGTGTCGCGATCGCGTTGACATCATTTTGGCTAGATAGGTGACCCTGGTCGTCTTTCGACCTTGTCTCCAACGTGGATCTTGGCTCTTTCCAAGACCATTGGGCTATTTGTATGGTGAGTTAAGAGTGCAGCATACTCACCCAATATCGATGGGTACTTTCCACATGGGATAGAGGGTATGGTACAGTGGTTGGAACAAAAATAAGAAATTGATTAACGATATTGTGAACTTGCTTGGAAGCCTCATCATGATCGACCACCAACAAAAATGCTCTACATAAAAGAGAACGCAGAGGGGCGTCTTGTCTCGCTTGAACTAGATGACTACCTCAACCAACAGGCCCAGCCATTGGCTACTTCTGAGTGCCAGTCTTGGACGACGAAACAGGAATCTGAACGCCCTTTTTGCCAACAGCACCACAAGCACCCGAAGCACCACAATAACTCTGGAAACTGACAGCAGACTTCGAGACCGTAGTCGAAGCCAGGGTAGTAGTACACCCGGTACCATTAGGATTAACGCACTTCTTGCCGGTTTTGGTGTTGTACTGATGTTGCAAGTCGAGCTTGAAATCCGTCATGGTCTTGTAGTTGGAGACTTTGACGGAAAAGGCGTTGTCTTTGCAGGCTGTCCATGAGGTGGTGGGCTTCTTGGTCCAGTCCCATTGGAGGGTGCAGGTGGTGGAGGCTTTGGTTTTGGAGTCGGTGACGGGGAAGGTGATGGTCGAGTAGGCGGGTGTCTTGATGCCGCTGGGTGTGTTGGAGTTTAGAGTGCCGAGAGTGAGGTATTGAGACGTGGTGGCTGCGCTGGCTATCGAGGCAGCACCAGCACCGAGAAGGAGTGTGTTGATGAGATGCATATTAAAAGACTGAGTCGATGAATCGCAACAAAAGATGGACGTTGGCGAAAAGAAATGTGAGTTGAAAGAGATATTGCAAGAGAATGTGATCGGAAGAGGGATATCAACTCGGGGACTGGGAGGCCATACCCATATATACATGTCCCACTATTGGCCGTAGGGCGGATCGCAAAAGGCTCTGAACTCCTTCCAAAGAAGAATACCGTTGATCTAGAAGGTTAGAACCACGTTCGAAATGTTCATGTCTCACAACCTCTTTGCTGCCCACTGCCCTACCAATACGCCTTGTCGATAGCGCGGGTTCACAAATGCCTTGGTCTGGAGAGAAACGGTATAAATATAGACGTTGTTGGCTCCAGATGTGGCCATGGCGGCCGTTGACAACCGTGTTCACTGCCGGTAGTCAACCAGCGCTCGCGATTCGCTCTATTAGGCACATGTTAGACTGCAATTGGGCTGTACACACATACGTCAGTCTATGCGAGAAGTGTCTCTAAAATGTTTGGAGAATGGCGTGTAGGTAGCGTTGTGTTAGAGAGGACCTCCGCAGCATGGAAGTCACATCTGGGAGCGCCAAGCCTTTTTTCTCATGTCAGCTTTCAAAAATCATCAGAACAAGACACAATCATAACCAGACACCTAAAGATGGTCAGGAAACTTGTTGAGTAGGGAACAAGTAGCTAGCTCTATGGTTGATGTACTGGCGGAATGTGCCATTCTCCAAGCGCGACCCTGTCGTATCCACGCATTGTCTATGTGAGTACTATAAGCGGTTACTCATCGTCGTCTGCCTTTGTGCATGCCTCATGATCATATATCCACATCACATCCAGCATTTTGGGATTCCCGAATTATTCCACAGTCTCACGGACGGAATAGCGCGAAATAATCTACGCAAGCTTGGTTCTAGCGATGGAATCGTTGTTGAGGCCTCCCAAGACGACACCGCCAACTGCCGTCAAGAACGCGTTGACCCAGACACCGATCGACATGGCTTTGGTGTAGTGGCTGTCCAGCTTGTAGTGTTGCCAGGCACCAAACATGGTTGTGATGTGGTGGAAGATGGAGACGGCAATAAAGGCGCTCGAGTAAGTCCTGCTGATGCCGCCCTTGGAGTAGCCACGAGAGAGGACAGTCAGGGCGACAGCTTGGGAGATGAGGCCCCAGCCGTCAGTGCGTACGTTGTACAATTCGAGGTCTGTATGATCTCAGTCTTTGGCTTCTCTTGCTGCTACAGGTGCTGAGGGCGTGAATCGCTTACCGGTCGGCTTCAGGTGTTTTTCTACCGGAGGACGGAACCCTAGTGGTGTGTTAGAGATTGTTTGGCACCAGAGCTTGAAGGCCTGCGGGACGTACAGCCAATGACCATCAGCGGGTCCCAGACACGGCAGAGTCCTCTTGAGCCATACCAAAGGGCAGTGCCCCAGCAGTATCCGTGGAGGAGCTGTTAGAAGCTCATGTTAGCTTCTCCCTCATTCAATCTGCAACCGAGATGTGGTTGGGACAGCTCCTGACATGGGAGACATGTCGGGAAGCTCTGGGGATTCGCATACAACTTTGTCCGCTGTTAGTGCCATCTTGTTTGTTTCGTAGCGAGTCTGTATGATGTTGGAAGAATGACGAGAAGCTTTGCAAGAGCTCGAGGTTTCCAGCTACTTGATTATCTGCGTCCTGCCGCGGCAGTCATGACGTTCAGCCTCATGCGCGAGGGCTTTCGTGGACACTTCGTGATCAACAAAAACGTCATGCCTACTGTAACCACCGAGGTGGGCCTCGGACCTCCCCCCGCATCCTTCGGAGCATTCTTCCACCGCTCTCGTCTTAGGGCCTTTGATTGTCAGGCACACGGAACTCTGTCCGACAAAACCATATGTATAAGAACCCTTATCTGCCATGATTCGCTAAAACGCATTACAGTGTAAAGAACATGCCCAAAACATCACCCAAATATCCTTTCCCAGAAATGCTTCAATATACCAGCGCCTTAGATGGAGCAATGTAGCCCCTTATATGCCTCTCCGCTACCACGCCATGACCCGTCGGCCACGACTTCGAATCTCGCTTTACAGCCTCTCTGTCTGACCGTCTGTACGCCGCCTGATCGCAACCACGGAAGAAGGTTCTTACATTGGCTGACGTCGAAGAGCGAAAGGTGAGGGCATCCGTCTACGACGCTCTCCACGCCCTGACCAGTGACTCGTACGCACCCGCGTACCGAGAGGTATTCCAGCTCCAGGAGGTGCAAGCCAATGCAGCGAAGACTCGAGTCTGAAACGGCCGAGCCACAGAAGGCTAGATCGAGATGCGTGAGATGTGTCAAGCCTAGCGAGAGAACTTCAGTTGCCGTGTCTGAAAGTGCACAGCAAAAAGACTAGAGATATGTTAGTCATAAAGTTCAAGATATAGTCATAGCGTTGCTGCGATGCGCCTTTAAAACATACCAAATCCAGCTCTTTGAGTCCTCGAGCAGCGTTTGCGATGCCTACGATCGCCTGGTCGGTCAGATATGTGCAATCGGCTAGGACAAGCTTGCGCAATCGTGAGAAGTTGTACAGTCCCCAGTGTTGAAAACCCTGATCCGTAATCGAGGTGCAGCGCGTCAAATCAATGCTCTCGAGTCGACTCGCTGCATGTGCAGCTATATGCGCCATACTTCGATCTTGTACATGTTTGCAATAACTCAGTGTTAACTTCTTGAGTCCTGCAGCTCCTACTACGGTGCCTGGGGCGGGTTGATCTGCTTGTGGAACCACTGCACTGCTTGCATTGCGCTTCATCGCTGGTCGACGAGACGAGGAGGCTACCGGTGGTAGCAAAGGTGCTGCGTGCCCAGGCGGTGGTTGTGGCACGACCCATCCTATGATTCGTGCTAGGAGGTTGTCGCCAACCTTTCGGCAATTGCTTAGATCAATGTCCTCTAGGCGCTTCGCACGGTTCACGAGATCCAGGATACTCTGCCCTGTGACGTCCCACACACTACGCATTCTCCAGCTACGTACGCTTTCGCCGCAACACTCGACCAGGGCGGCAAAGCCGTCATCGGTCACATGAAAACAGTTGTTAATGTTGACGTGGCGCGCACGGGATCCTACAAAGGGACAGATAGCCTCTTTCAATGCATAGTCTGTGACGCGACGGTTGTATCTCGAAAGGTCAAGATTCTGGATAATGTCTGGGCTCGTTGTCAAGATACGAGTCCAATGAGCCGACACCAATCTCAGGCGCATAAGATCGGGCAGATCAAGATGCTGGAAGACCATAGTAAGCACCGAATCTGGTAGAGGGCCTCTTCCTGAACGGCTAGATGGCCGGCCAAACACACTGGGGCGTCGGCTGATAGGACGTCGATTTTCTGATGCAGGAGATAAAGAGGAGACCGAAGACCTTGGTTTTAAGGGAGATGGTGGGAGCGCACGGCCAGCGGAAGGAGGTGAGGGTTGACGATGGGTGGTATCGTGCATAACGGGCTCTGGAGACGGAGGCGCGAGAGAGCTCCTCCTCGACTTTGCACGCACGTTGTCCATATCAATGCTGAAGAAAGGATCAGGATCCATGGGCTCAGCTGCGACAGGAGACATGTCTCTCGTGATGGCGCGTTCAGGTTCTGTGTTACTGAAGGTGACTGTAGGCACGCTCTTCTTCCACTGGTCTTCCGGTGGCAGAGCTGAGAGGGCATCGACAGCAGAAGGAGCATCTGGCAGGATAATGTCTGTATCTTCAACCTCTTTTAGTCTCCGCTTGGCCTCTTGTTCGACCTGTTGGCGCAGATTCGAGGACCAGTTCTTCCAGAGCTCGTCCAAGACTTGTCCTGTGATACGCAGACATTCGACGCCGTTGATAGAGCGAACCGTGGCCGTTCTTTTTGGCGCGAGAGAAAGACTAGTAACCTCTCCAAAGTATTGGCCAGGCTTGAGACGGGCTCGTACACGCTGCACCGGTAATAGCTTCCCCGTCATCTCGTGCGTCTTGTTGCCAGGCGTCTCGGTCACAACCTCGACTTCGCCACGGACTAAGAAGAAGACGTCCCGGCCCTGCGAGCCTTGGGTAATGATGTCTACGAATGGCCCGAAAGAACACGGCTGAGCGTTGACGCCCAGGAAATGTAGAATCTCGGCAGGCAGTCCCGCAAACAGAGGCAGCTCTTGCAAAATCTGGCGGACGGTCAAGTTTGCGTTTCCCAAAGCACTGTTGGCGGCTGCCTCTGCAAGACTGGGGCTAGGAGATTTGCGACGCTTGTTGCTGTCGTCCTGTGGCCCTACATCCTGCATATCGACATCGCGCTCAATAAAGTCACGCGATCGCTTGCGCAAGCCCGAGGTAGCGGGTAGTGTGACACGTTCCTTCTTCAGGCGTTCGAGGATGGACAGACGTTCGGTGGCCTCGTCACGTATGGCTCGCTCGACGGTGGGAAAGGCTGGAAGGACCTTTTGCAAGTCTTCCTTGTTGAGCTTTAGGACCAGCGAGCGTAACTGAGCAATGATGGTGGCGGTGCGCGGAATATCCATCAAAATGCCAATTTCACCAAAGAAGGCGCCGGGCTTGAGCTCGGCGTATGTGCTTTCTCCATCTCTTGACGTGACTCTGAGCGAGCCGCGGACCAGCCAGTACATGGCTTTGGCGTCGTCGCCTTCTGTGAGGATGTATTCATGTGGCTGGAAGAGCTGCGGGCGCAGGAACTTGCCAATGGCGACGAGGAACGAGTCTGGAGCCGAAGCGAAGAGTGGAAAAGAGCGCAGGCGGTCGGTCAGCTCGAGTGGTAAGCCATGGATTGTCGAGGCCGTCAGCGGCGAGGAGCGAACTGGGCGACTGGGATTAGACTCGTGGTCGTATGCGCGAAGCAGCGAAAGGGGATCGTTGGAGGGCAGAGCGGACGGAGGTTGGTGCCGACGCATTGTTCAGGGCAGGCACTGGCACTCGTCGACGAGGGGGGGAGGGAAGCAGGAGACGAGCACGCGTGCTCAAGGTAGTACAACACACGATGCACAGTGGGTGCTTTGGTACGTGAGAGCCTGGAAGAGATTGAGAGAGCTCGACGGCGCACGGGCACGGTCGGTGGGGATGATGGCGGTGTAGAGGCTCAAGGACAATTGCTGTTGCGTGTTGCGGATGCCCGTGGTGGAGCAGCGTTGAAACAAGCAAGCAGATGTTCACCTGAACCAATTCACCTCGAACAGAGCCACTGACTGCTAAGATGCACCGCTTGACGACTCCTGAAGCACAAGTCCTGGACTATGACGCGAGGAGAACACGCTTTGGCATCAGATGGCATTCTACTACTGTACAATATGCTCTGCGGTAGTGCGTAGCTTCGCTGCTCATGAAACGCCAGCTCGTCACCGTCTTTCTAGAGCTTCTATTCTCACCGCCTTGGACGTCTAGCGCGATGCACCGAACGACCATGTTTTCGGTATCAATCCCCAGCTTCGACTTCTGACCTCTTGAACCCAGCTCTTTTCTACAGTTCGGGAACCAGGACAAGACACTACTTGCCCATGGGCATCATAGCAAAAAGGAACGGGCAGGTGCGGAACGGTACGAGTTACTTCCCGTTGTGGCAGCGGATGAGGGCTGACCGGATCCATGACATATTCCAGGCGCGCGAGTCATTGTCGATCCACGCCCAGTTTCAGTCTTGCACTCTCCTGAACCTTGACAGTTTCTGCTTGCTGGTCTGCTGAAGCATCCCTCTTTGGCCAGATGAGCCAGATGGTGAATGCACAGATCTGTCGACAAGGGCTGGAGTTGCAGTGTTGGTGAGAAGTGTATCTTCGTATGCTTAACTTAGTACCGCGGCCGGAGCCCCTCTCCGCGTGCTCGAGTTGAGCTTGCAACGCAACTGAACAAAATCGCACATGGCTTTGAAGGAGCGCAGGTGCAGTTTTTGGATGGAAGTATTTACCCTGCCAAACGTACTTGAGAGGTATACTTCCGCAACTTGCACGTCCGTCTTACTGCGACAAACAGAGGAATTACAGGGTCGAGGTCCCTCGATCTGGAGCGGTGGCAGACAGGAAACGCTCGAGCGTGCACCCCGCACTGGTCGAAGCGCTTTGGTCAGTGGGCTCTGTTGGATCGGGGTCTTCGGTCGTTGGTGGTTGATCCGTGGGCGATTGTTGTGAATGCCCAAACCACCACCTTTTGGCAGCATGTCCAGTAACCCGGGCCTCTCTCCAACGCAGTCGCACTCGATTTCGCTGCCCGGTCAGTCGCGTCTCCCTTCGGTCTCGGCCCAGCCGTCGTCGCTGCCGCCTGTGCTGCCTACGGCCCAGTCATCGTCATCCATAGCTTCGGGAACGGCTCCAACACCGCTACGGGATGCTCACGGCCGCCTTCTAAATCCGCGTTCATGTGTGACCTGCCGGAAGCGCAAGGTCAAATGCGACAAACTGCATCCTTGTTCTAACTGCGCTCGCGCCCACATTGAATGTGTTTTCCCTACCCCTGGCCGAGCGCCTCGTAAACCTCGCAAAGTCAGCGACTCCCGCGATGCCGAACTACTCGATAGACTGCGCCGTCTCGAAGGCGTCGTCAAAGGCCTCGGCGTAGACATTACGAATCCTGATTCGTTTCCCGACCCACCGCCTGACTCCCACATAGAAGCCGGCCCTTCGGAGAGAGGCATACCTGGGCTCGACGATGCGGTGTTCCATACAGCCCGCACATGCCCAGACCCTCCCGACCCTACACACAGCAATAAGCATGGCAATGAAGATGAGCAATGGGCAGCAAAAAACCAATACGTAGACGAGTCTCGCAGTGCCAAGTTTGAAACCAGATTTGGCCGCCTGGTCATCAACGAAGGTCGGTCGAGATATGTAAACAACTCCTTCTGGGCCAACCTCAGCAACGAGGTCGAGGATCTGAAAGGTATAATGAACCGCGACACTGATGACGAGGCCGATGATCCGTCTCCAGTCCAGTCCCAGCCCGATCAGCACCACGGCTGGATCTTTAGTTTCAGTTCACAAAATGTCGATCTGTTGTCTCTGCATCCTATTGCTGGCCAGATTGAAGCATATTGGAACGTCTACAAGGAGCGTGTGGACCCTCTGGTCAAAGTCCTTCATATACCTACCATCGAGCCTACAGTTTTGGCATCTGCTTCCCACCTTGCCAATCTGTCCAAAAGTTTCGAGGCCTTGCTCTTTGCCATATACTATGGCGCAACCACCAGTCTTTCAGAAGATGACTGTCTCAACAAGTTGGGCGAGGAGAAAGGCCTCCTTCTATCACGCTACCGATTTGGTGTCGAGCAAGCTTTGGCAAGAGCAAACTTCCTCACCACAGAAGAGATGATGGTGGTGCAAGCAATCGTGATTTTCTTAATATGTTTGCGCAGAAACAACGATGCCCGCGTCATCTGGACACTGACTGGCCTTGTTGTTCGAATTGCTCAGACCCTCGGTGTGCATCGAGATGGTCTGCATTTTAAACTCCCTCCATTCGAGATTGAAATGCGAAGGCGTCTGTGGTGGCAGATATGTATTCTAGATGTACGCGCTTCTGAGGATCATGGAAGCGATCCTACTATCAGTAAGTTCATGTTTTCTGTCGCTACATCAGTTTCAAGTGCTAAATGGGCGCATTAGCTGAGCAAGCGTTCGACACCAAGATGCCACTCAACATCAACGATGAAGACTTGTATCCTGCCATGACCAAGCTGCCTGACGAGCGCCAGGGTTGCACAGACATGTCTTTCTGCCTCATCCGATTTGAAGTCGCCAACACCTTCCGCCGCCTCAACTACATCCCGCCCGGTGAACCGAGACAATGCGGCGACTTCTTTGCCTCGGTCACACTTGAAGACAAGGAGCGATGGATCAATGAATGCCACAAGAGGCTTGAAGAACGATATCTTCGACACGTGGACATGTCAGTTCCGCTGTACTGGGTCACCGCTACAGTCGCACGTCTGATGATGAGTAAGATGTGGCTGATGATGTGAGTATCTGCGAGAGAACAGTCAATCACGTAACTAACATTGTTGAAGTTATCATCCCTACCAGAGACAGGATGGCGGCAAAAGTCTCTCTGAAGAGACTCGAGAGAAGCTGTTCATCACCAGTCTCGAGAACATTGAGTACTCTCTACTCATGGAGACCGAGTCACGTACAGAAAAGTGGAGTTGGCTCTTCAAGACGTACATGCAATGGCACGCCCTAGCTTTCCTGCTTGGCGAACTCTGCCATCGTACGAGTGGTGACCTCGTTAATCGAGCATGGTCTTCGGTGGAGAAATGCATCCAGGCCAGCTGGAAAGAAGCAGCTCCAAAAGAGGAATCACGTAGCGGCCACCTATGGAGACCACTAATGAAACTCCTAGCCAAAGCTCGAATGGCAAGACTGCAAGCCATCAGAAAAGATGAAGCGATCAAGCAAGCGACACCGCCAGGAATGTCGCCCGTCCTGCCTCAACCACGCATGGTCAGGGCACCCCTGAGCGCAGCACAACTATCTCGCTTCATGCGCCCCGCCGCATACGGCACCCAACCGCTAGACTCGACGCAACTCATGAACTCACCCAAAAGCATCGAAGCCGTGATTCTCAGCGACGACCCAATGGACATCTCACTCCTGGCCCCAGAAACAACAAACCCCACAGAACAACCCACACTTCCCATGCAAGCATCTGCAAACAATCCTTTGCAACGCGGCTATGGCTCTTTTAGTGGCGCACCCTACCAAGGCCCTTCTCCCCAAGCAACAGCAACCAACAATTACCAAGCCGCAAGCCAACGAACACCTAATGGCGATGTCAATATGGGCGTAAATACCAACAGTAATAACAACACACCACCTGGATTTTCACCATTCGACCCCGCGGCAGACATTGACTGGCAAAACTGGGATCAGCTGGTGCGGCAATTCGGGCTCGAGGACAATGCTGCGGTTCTGGATCCCACGGCCGGTCAACCTGTGAACTGGTCTGGGAATTGGGGGAATGGGAATATTAGTAGTGGTGGTTGGTTCTAGGGTTGATTGCATGATTTGCTTCCCATAGACGAAACGAGCACAGAGGCCCATGTTTGGCGCTTGTGTATGAAATGCAATGGGACAAGAGAATTGAATGGCTCAAAGTACCTATAGCAATGTGGTAGCTCGCCGAAAACACCATGCAAACCAGTGCCGAAACCTTGTACTGTTCCCACTTCCTCTGCGACAAGGACCGCTGTACGTATACCATCAAGCCTTGTAAAGACAATCCAAGAAGCCAGCAGCCAAGTCTTCGACAATACTTTTATCCGGCAAAGCACCAGCGACTCCGTACAGAGCAGCCGCGTCTCCCTTCTTCAGAGGCTTGCCCTTGCCATCCACAGCAGCTTGCCGTTGCTTTTCTCTTTCCTCTTCGACACAAGCTTCAAGGTCATTGAGCAAGTCCTCGACCACGGGCACGATGGGCAACGTGACAGCAACATGGATGGCAGCCGGTGACTGCAGAGCATTTAGATGCCATCCTTTGCCACTCATGCCATCGGCAATGTTGTAAATGTCGAGGGTGTCGGAGGAGAAAGCGACGACGCTGACCAAAGGTTTGCCGAGGATGAAGAGGTCGTTGCGCAGGGTGTCTCGGCTGCGAAGACCTTCTGCCAGCTTCTTTGCTGCGCCGACGATGCTGTGGCAAGATGTAATGTAGCCTTGTTCGCCTACACTCATCATACTAGCCCAACAACCCGCAATCAGCGCGCCGGGCCTCGAGCCAGCCATCGAGGGCGAAGCATAGACGCCTCCACTCCAATCGGGAGAGATAAAGTATTGGTACTTGCGCAAGGCAGCGGAGCGGTAAAGCAATGTGCTGTTTCCCTTGGGAGCAAAGCCGTACTTGTGGGTGTCGCAAGAGATGGAAGTTACGCCCTTGACACGGAAGTCAAAAGGTTCAGAGTCGTAGCCCGCGCGATCGAGGAAAGGGACGAGGAAACTGCCGAGACAGCAGTCGACGTGGAGAGGGATGTTTTTGCGGAGGGCAAGGCGAGACAAGGCAGGAATGTCGTCGATGATGCCGTGGGGGAAGTTTGGGGCAGAGCCAACGAGGAGGACTGTGTTGGTGTTTACGAGGCGAGAGACGTGCGAGACAGAGGCTTTGTAGGTCGGTGCTGGGCAAGGGACGTAGTGGACGGTGATGTTGAAGTAGGCGGCAGCCTTGCGGAAGGCAGTGTGGGCTGTTTCGGGCAGGATGATCTCTGGCTTGGTGACACCACGCTCAATGCGAGCCTTTTCTCTGGCGCTGAGGACGGCCATGATGATGGATTCTGTGCCTCCACTAGTTGTGACTCCTGCGGCATCGGCGGGTGCGTTGAACATGCCCAAGACCATGGCCACCACCTCGGCCTCCATCTTTCTCACTCCAGGGAAGACGTCGGGATGGATAGGATTGGCGACTCCAAACTTGCCAAAAGCCTCCATCTGGAGCTCCTGGAGTTCCTTGCCGCCATGGTATACAGCGCCCGAGACCCTGCCATCCTCCCAACGAGTGTGTTCCATCTCGTGCAACTTCTCCAGCTCAGCGCGCACCTGCTCGGGACCCCATCCTGATGCAGGAAGTGCCGTGTATCTCGTGATGCCCGGACCAGAGGGCACGAGTTTCTTTTCTAGTTCGCCCAATGTCTGTTTGATCTCGGCTTGGACTTTGCCGCGTACGCCTGGCAGCCTTAGGAAGATGCGGTAGAGAGACTTGCGAAGGGCAGCGTAGCCCATCTTGGCACTGGCGACGGGTCCATAGCCGTAGAGGTGAGTCAAAGCGACTCGTGAGTATCGTACGAGAAACAACAAGAAGAGAAGATTGCGTAGTCTGGTGCAGCAGTTGTTAGTGCTTGTCAAACGAGTTCAGGCTTCAGTCGACATACAGATCGACGCTTGTCTTTGCGAGCTGCCGTCTCGCAGCCGGCGTGCGAACGTCGAGCACTTGGGTGATAGCAGGTGCCATGATTGTAGCCACCTTGGTGTCGGATAGTCAGAGAGCCATTTTGTACGAAGGAGCGATGCTATAAGTCCTAAGGTCGTCAACTTGGACCCCGCTTGTCGAGCCATCCGTCATCGCCTCGTGCCCTTCACCTTCAGGGTCCAACGCAACCCCTTCCTAATTAGGGCATGCTTGCGAAAGTCTGCTATATCCATCTGGAACCATTCCACTCGCAGCACCTCCTGCTCATGCCCGAGACGCCTAGTCGCTTCATATAACATTTTCGTAATCGTGTCATTACATACATCTGAGAGCCAATGCCTCAGTTTCCTTCCGTCTTTCGCAACCCTTGCCTTCTCGAGCCTGCCTCCACCGACCCATGCCTCCGACCATTGTCGAATGGATGAGCTACCGTGCTAGAGAATTGCCGAGCTGCGATTCTGCGCTCGAACAAATCATCCAGCTCTGCACACGTACGCCCTTTTGGTTCAGGCAGTCGATAGTATGCCCAGACTGTTGTTAAGAAACATACTCCTGCCCAGAACAGTCCTGTCTTCGGCCCCCAGTTCCATGATGTTGGGTTCAGCATGTGGGGTGTTAGCACGTTGTTGACGATGTTTGCCACTAGGTATGCGTTGCGTGCTAGCACCATCGTCTTCTGCCGTAATCTTGTTGAAGGAATCTCCGAAACGAATGAGTAGGTTAGCGGTCCGACTGTGATGTCGTATACAAAAACGTAGACCAGAAGCAACGCTCCAACTGCCCAAGACGATGCCTGGCTCTTGGGCCCCACGCCGAGAAATCCGATGATGAGCAGGAGGACCATCATGAGAACTTGTCCCACAAGAAAAAGCGTTCGTCGTCCGATCCAGGGTATCAGAGCCCACGCGATAAACACCCCAACAGCACCCAATCCGTATTGTGCCATTGTAAGGTCGAAAGAGTAAGCCGTATCCAGTCCAGCACGTTCGAAAAAGTACGACGAGAATGCCATGATGCCTCCACCACAAAGAATTTGAATCATCCAGACCATGCAACATATTTCCGTCCGACGAAGCTCAATGCCCTTAAAGCAGTCCATGTACGATGTGCCCGCAGTGACGTGTTTCTCCAACTCGTTGGTGTGTATCATGGCTGCCACCGATTTCTGGCTGTCAAATGCCGCCTCTTGTCCTTGCTTGCTCATCAGTCGGTCCACTGATCTCTGCGCTTCCTCAATGCGACCTTGTCGGACTAGCCACCAAGGACTTTCTGGCGCAAGGAACATGGCCACAGCGAGTGGAATTGGCCATATCCATTGCAAGGCATACGGTATTCTGTATCCCCATTGATCCGTTCGGTCAACGAGTGCTCGGAGAACTCCTGAGCCTATGATCTGGCCCATGACCTGTTTAACGTCAGCCTTGAATTGTTGTTCAGATCGTGGATCATGATACCCAGCAAAGATTCACGTAGCAAGTGAGGTACGGCCGCAGTTCCATCGGAACGACCTCAGCAGCGTAAGACGGAGTAATCGTCTGAAACACACCCCTAAATTGTGTGTGAGTAAAGCACGGCCCTGCAGCTGTTGACCACTTACCAAGGTATACCACACAAAATCTGTCCAACAAGAAGAATATGAATATTGGGCGAAAAGAACGTGATGAAGATGAAGCATGTCTAAGTAATGGTTAGCTGTGCTGATCGTCGGTCAGGAGAAACGACAAGTACTCACAATGAGAGCCAGGGCGCCAATGATTGTCCATCGCTGACCGTACTTGTCTGCAAAGATACCAGTCAAAGCGAGGCCAATCATCTCGCCAATGCAGGTGCCATTAGTGAGACCTGTCTGCCACGCCGCGGTGACTTGATAGGTTCCATCTGCGGTGAGATGACCATACTTTTTGGTGAACGCTGGAAATGCAAAGAAACTGAAGATGGCCTGAGATACGTTAGCTTTATACTTGAAAGCAACATGTCCCTGAACTGACCACCAAGTCATAGCCTTCCATGACAATACATGTTGATGCCAGTACAGACCAACCTATAGCTTTCGGGTACATTTTCATGGCCGACCATAATGTCATGGAATGCTCTTCCTCAAGTGCAGCTCGGGCTCTGTCCAGAACGAGGTTTGCATCTGGTTCCGATTCTGTTGAACCCGAGCCTCGTCGCTCGCGCAGTGAAGCCGACATTCGACTGCAATTTACTCAGCAACTTGTGTGAATACATTGCAGGGATTGACTCATACCGATCCACCTTGTCTGTAGACTTTTCTCCTATTTGTATGACATTGTTGAAATCTTGCATCATGATATGTTCTGTTCTGTGAAAGGGTCAACCAACAGCACGTGTATCATAAGGCCGCGGGGATCCTACTTAAACGGCTCAGCCATGACTGACACGTCAACAGAATGCGAGGTGCAACGAGCACATGGGGCTCGAGGCAAAGAAGAGAATGACAAAGATTCAAGAGAGTGAGAGAAGGACCAGACGAGAAGGGTCGAGGGTCGAGGGCCAGAGGTCAAGAGTCAAGGCCAAAACAGGGAAACGCGAGTGGAACAACGTGGTGACAGGTAGGGAACGAGCAGCATACAAATATTCCCGCGCGAGGAACGGCGTGGCGTGCGACAACCCCCCAAA
This sequence comes from Aureobasidium sp. EXF-10728, assembly GCA_023848605.1. Classification (NCBI taxonomy): domain Eukaryota; kingdom Fungi; phylum Ascomycota; class Dothideomycetes; order Dothideales; family Saccotheciaceae; genus Aureobasidium; species Aureobasidium sp. EXF-10728. The sequence goes on from SWBG01000065.1 coordinate 79,138, forward strand.
GTTAGGCCATTCTAGCGCAATGCGCATGTGCCCCCGAGAATTCAAAGAAACGGGCATCTTGCGCGTTGGCTGGCATGTACTTGGCTAATGGTCTCTCTACCATTTTCGGTGCAAAGCTGCAGTGTTTATTATCGGCTTTGCATAGGCCGTGACATCCGACGACTGCATCATCTCTCGAAGGCCGTTCTAGGCTGGAGTCGGATGACCGAGTAGTTTCAACGAGATGGGAGGGGAGCGGGGAGGGCATCGGGGAAGACCTTGGCATTCACCGCACGGACGTCCCTGCCTCCACAATTTTAAGAGAGTCAGAGAGACTGAGAGAGCATCCATCCATCCATCAAGCTTTGTCTCTGATGTGTCAAATATCGGTGTCATGAGCAAGGGTGAGGGTGGCACCGTGCTGCCTAACAAACACCAGATCTTACCCACCAGAAAAGATGATAGGGTGATACTACATTTCGATTGTACGTACTGTACATGACCTGCATAGAACAACATAGAACATGCAGCTTGCTGACACTGCCACCGCCTAAGATGACTGTTTTTATGCTTCCGTCTTTGAAGCTGAGAATCCAGCCTTGAAGGAGAAACCTCTAGCCGTACAGCAAAAGCAAATCATTGTACATCTGCCAATGCACATATTTGTGTTTCGACCTCAAGAAGTATGAAGAGACACTGACCAGGAGACGCGCAGGTCACTTGCAATTACGAAGCCCGACGCAGAGGCTTGCGCAAACTACAACTCATCAAGGATGCCAAAGAGATATGCCCTGATGTAATCATCGTACTCGGCGAGGACATCAGTCGTTTCCGAGATGCCAGCAAGATGCTGTATCAGTTCCTTCGCAGCTTTTCCTGGAATGACAGAGCAGAGAGATTAGGGTTTGATGAGGTAAATCTCGTGTCGATGTGGCTATACCTCCTTACTGATGGGCTCAATGTTTGACAGGTGTGGCTGGATGTCACCGACATGATCGAGTACAACATCGCGTTGTTGAACCCACATGATATGGTCCGGTCATTCTTTGTCCTGCAGAAGGATGATCCTACCCAAGGGTTTGTTTTCGACGCTACGTGCTACGCGGGTCCCACGTCCCCAGACAATGCCTCCACGAATGATGAGCTGTTGTCTCTGAGGCTAAGGCTAGGCTCTCATCTGGCATCCCACCTTCGCAATGAGCTCGAGATAAAGACAGGATATACATCGACCGTTGGCATATCCACCTCCAAGCTGCTGTCGAAGCTGGTTGGCAACCTACACAAACCAAAAAGTCAAACGACGCTTTTACCTCCATACGACTGTCGAGATGGACAGGTAAGCAATGTCGAATCTTTCCTCGATGGCTATGAGATTGGCAAGATTCCTGGAATTGGTTCCAAGCTTGCCCAAAAGATACGGCGACATGTTTTGCAGCATGAACCAGACTTTGAGAAAGGTCTTGTCTATGGAGAAACCAAAGAGCAGGTGACCGTAAAGGAAGTCCGTCTTGCAGACGCCATGGATGCCGGCACACTGGAGAAGGTACTGGCTGGACCTGGCTCCTCTCATGGCATTGGCATCAAGATTTGGGCACTCTTGCATGGTATCGACGACACAGAGGTGAACTTTGCGAAGGCTGTGCCCAGTCAAATTAGCATTGAAGACAGCTACATTCGTCTCGATACTTTGCCTGAAGTGCTGAAGCAGCTTAAGAAGCTAAGCTGCAGCCTTATAGAGCGGATGCGTATAGATCTTGTCACTTCAGATGACGACGCATCCGGCCAATTTCCGCGAAACAATGGGTCTGAGCTGGACCAGACTCCTGATAGGAATGCTGCTGCTCGTGGAGACGAACACATGCCACTCGAGACGAAGTTGTTTGCGAGATCAAAGACAGCGAAAACAGAATCACCAGGCAAATGGCTGGCTCATCCCAAGACCATACGCCTGTCGACCAGACCTCGTCTGCCTGTTAATCCTGATGGCACCCGCTCTCGTAGCTTCAAGCGGATCTCTCATTCTGCGTCACTGCCGAACTTTGTGCTTTCTTTGAGCGAAGATGTTGACACACTCGCAGAAAGACTTGTCCGTGATACGCTCGTGGGAATGTTCAGAAAGCTTCATCCAGAAAAAGCTGGATGGAACCTGAGTCTGGTCAACCTTGCTGTAACAAGCATGGCAGAAGTTGGTGGCGAGAGTAAGACGGCTAACGGTCGCGATATCAGCAACATGTTCAAGCGTCAAGAAAGTGTCCACAAGGAGTTTACTGCCTATGCTGACGAGCAAGCAACACCTCTGGTAGAGTCAGTCCGGCAGACGAGTGTAGAAGAGCCTGCATCCGCATTCCCCGTTCCTGATCTGGCTTTTGAAGTGGAAGACAATGGTTGGTTGCAAGAGGATGATGAGGACGACGAAAGATGTGGCGTCTGTGGCATGCCAGTGCCATCGTTCGCTATGCCTGCCCATGTGAGATTCCACGAGGTCGCAGATCAATAGGTGATGGTCCAGAGATGCTGTCAGTGATGCTTGATGTCAGCATCGTCGTACCGTCGTGCTCAGCTCGCAACAAGGAAATCCTCCAGCTGCGTCGATTAGCATAACACTCGATACAGCAAGGTAGGCAGTGGTGCTGTCTTGAGGTCATAAGTCAATCCTGAGGTCGTTTGCACAATTCCGTACAATATACTGTCAGTCCTGTTGCAAAGACCCTTTCATGCATATGCTGCTTCGGCCTGGACTCGACTGGTCCTTACCGTATCCTTTGCCGAGCAATTTTTCGTCGAGGAATCTCTCGACGGAGTCCGGAACAGGCTGGTCGACAGTGTAGGCGTTCACTCGCGCGCAGCCGCAATTCTCACATATACAGGAGCGTCAGGCTTTTTGACTCTCAAACTCAACTTTCACCTTTCTACACTCCTCGAATCGGCTCTTTCTATAACAAATCACCAACATCATGCCTTGCAGGGACGAGACACACAAACACGACTGGCCCAAGGAAGGCACTCTTGTCATCTCCAAATGCGAGGTCTTCTGCGGCTATTGTGCTGGACCTGATGCTAAGAAGCCATATCTGCACCCTTGGGAACTGCGTGGCCATGTCAGAGATGTGCACGCCCGCGACCAGGGTCTGCCTATCACAGTGAGCCCTCGACCTCCTAAGCCGTGAGTATCAGAGTCTGAAAGCACATCGAGTTATCAACAACTGACAGAACCTAGCCATGTGAATCCGACAAGTGTTAAGCGCAAACACACTGAGGTCGAGGAGAGCGACAGTGAAGAGGACGAAGGCTCTGACAACGGCGAAGATGACCCTGCTGATGATGAAGAAGAAGAAGAGGATTCTGATGACAACAAGAACAAGTCTTCTGATGAGAACGAGTCTTCTGAAGAAGAAGATCAGAGCAAGAGCGGAAAGTCCAAGATGAAGACCAGATCTCAGACCAAGGCATCTTCTGACCCTTTCGTTGCCAAAGACAACGACGACACCAACCCAGCACCTCTTCGCCTCGGTGCTAAAGTTGCTGCCAGAGCTAAGAAGAGTCCTATGAAGGACCATGCGGCCTCTTTCCAACCGATCGGACCCAAATCAGGTCAGCCTTCAGCCAAGCGTGCTAAACAGGCCACCTCCATGGGACCTCCACCTATCGCCCCCATGAATAACACCACTGGACCCCCTCCTCAGATGCTTCTGTAAGTGTTTCTCCTAGCTAAGGTATTGTGATGGTCACGATCTAACAATTTCAGGCCGGCTCAGCAACAGTATCAACAACAGTATCAAACACAGTATCAACAACAGTTGCAAGGACTCGCAAGGGCTGCTGGCGCATACATGAACCCCAATGGCCAGGGATTTGCAGGCTATGCTCAGCAGATGCCGAACAACGGACAGCGCCCCACTGGCAACATCAGACCCCCTACTGGCAACATGGGTCCCCCTCTCAACAACGTTGGACCTCCTCCTGGCAACATGGGTACCCAGATGAACCCTCAAGCTGGACACATACAAGGCCAGAGCTACGGCCGCATCCACCCCGTCGCTGGCCACCACATGTATCCCACCCAGCCACAAGTCCAACACAGACCCATCCAGACAACTAGCGGAAACTTCTACGCTTCCCAGCCCAACATCATCGACCCAGCCGCTGGTTACCCCAACCACCAGCGTCTGCGCAACGTGACCACCCACATGCTTGCCCATAGCAACATGGGCGAGACGAGCGTCATCAACCACTACCAACAAGAAATCGAATACATTCGCCACCTCCAGCACACTCGCATGTTCACCACATTTCAAGAGCAGATGCGCGCTAGCCTGTTGCAGGAGACTGCTCAACAGATGTGTCATATGCTTGCCAACTACACTCAGCAGCAGCAGTCTAGTCAACGTGCCTTCTCTGGTGTTCAGCAACCTACCACTCAACACTCTGCAATCCAGCGGCCTGTTTTCCAACAGCCCCATGCTCAGCAAGTTAATCCCCAACAGTCTGTTGGTCAGCAACCCGGTTCGGTGGCCTCTGGTGCCCCTGAGCAAGTCTCTGCTCAGCAACCCGGTGCTCGTCAGTCGGTTGACCCGGGTCTGCCCGTCTCGTCCGCCCCTTCTGCGTCCGAGAAGTAGCCCTAAAAGGCTCTCAATCTGCTTTCTTCGCCTGTGAAGCAGTAGGTTTTGGGGGATCTGCTACTACGCACGATGATACACTTTTTCAGTAGGATGGGCAGGAGAGGTGCAGAGACGGAAGGTTGTTCTGCATGAAGTCAGATACGAGAAATGGAAGTAAAGAAAGGATACGAGATTATGGAAAGAACAAAGCAGAGAACATATGTAAAAACGGGCAGAGTCAATGGCAAGCAATGAGAAAAGTACACTTATGATGACCGGCAACCGTAAAAGTGCGCTCTTGATGTCTTTTTGTTGCTCTGTTCCATGTCTCTCGCACAAATGCAGTTGCCAGAGTCTACTGTGAAAAGTCATGGATTGTTTTCAAAGTCGGCGCTGTCCATTGAAAGCCTGTGGATTTACACAACATCTCTTCAAGAAACATCATGATCGTGGTTTATAGCGTGCTGAAAACCTCGTGGATAGCTCAAGGGTATACTACAGCAACAAAGACTATGCTGTTTAATATAGTGTCTGCATAGCATTCCTCCATTTTGACCAAGTAAAGACATGCATGTTTTCCCCAATGTACACCATGCTAATGCTTTTCATCCAAAACATGTCCCTGATATTCCAGGACGCGGCTCCTATGATGCAGCCGGGAGGCCATTTGCTGTTCCGGGCCAGGCGACGGGACCGCCAGGCGAGTCGGGTAGACGCGCAGTCAAGACTTCGATTCCAGTCTCTGTCACGAGAAGGGTGTGTTCAAACTGAGCAGAGCGCTTGCCATCGACAGTAACACTGGTCCAGTTGTCGGGCCACGTTCGGTCCTTGTGGGTTCCTAGACAGATCATGGGCTCGATGGTGAAGCACATGCCAGGCTTGGCCATGCCGATGGCCTTGTTCTTTGCGTAGTGAGGGACGTTGGGGGCGCAGTGGAACAGAGTGTTGATTCCGTGGCCGCAGTAGGTCTTGACGGTGCTGCAGCCTCTGTCCTCGGCGTGTTTTGCAATGACGGGGCCGTATTCTCTGAAGAGGGTGTTGGGCTTTGCGATCTTGATGGCCTCGTCCAGACACTCGCGGGCAGTCTCGACGACACGCACCGAGTCGGGGTCGGCGAGGGCCTTGTCGCCGACATAGTAGGTCTCGTTGATGTCGCCGTGGAAGCCGCCGTGGTAGAGTGTGACGTCGATGTTGATGATGTCTCCGTCCTTGAGGACACGCTGATCGGGAATGCCGTGGCAGATGGACTCGTTGACCGAAGTGCAGACAGATTTGGGGAAGTTGCAGTAGTTCAAGGGCGAGGGATATGACTGGGAGGGGTCAGTTCAGCGCGAGAGGACGAAGGTGGTCAGGCGTCTCACATCTCTCTCGACACAAGCATTGTGGACGACCTCGTCGATGTAGTCGGTAGTGACGCCGGGCTTGGCGGCACGGGCAGCAATGTCTAGAACCTCACGTGCTAGCCTGCAGACCTTGCGCATGCCGTCTTGCTGCTTCTTGTCGAGGATGGTGATCTTGTTGCGGCCGGCAAAGACCTGCTCGGAGCGCGGAATGCCATCTTTGGCGTAGTCGGGGCGCGGGATGTGTTCGGGGACCTTGCGCTTGGGCGACAGAGGGTAGACGGGTCTGAGGTCGCCCGTGTATTGGAAGGCCGGGAAGGGGTTGTGGGTGCCGGTGGCTGGGTCAGGTTCAGAAATGACTTTGGGAGCAAACAGGGAGCGGAGAGGGTTACTCGTGGGCTTGTGCTTCTTCTTGTGCTCGCTCTGCAGTGTGTCAGTGGCCATGTCGGCGCGCTAGTCGACTTGGGTGACTTACATACCCAGTTGCGCTTGAAGCAGTCGTTGCTGCAGAAGAAGCTGGCCATTCCCTGCTTCTGGCAGGTCGGGCATTGCAGCGTGCCTGCCTCGTTGCTGCAGTCTGCGCCCTCGCACACGCGCTTGTCTTCGCTGGCCATTTTGTTTCGTGCTCTGTCGTCCAGGTGTTTTCTCAACTTCTTCCTCTGTCGAGTCGCGCCGGGTCGAGGACAAGCGAGTAGTGAGTATGCAGATCTGCCGGCCTGCCCCTCCACTTTTTTGCTGTTTGACAAACACGGCCCTGCACTTTGCTCCGCCCGGCGCCGTTGTTCCGCCCCGGCTGCCGGGCCGTGCACCTTTGCCCTTTCGATGATGACATGCATCACCCTACTTAGAAATCCAGTCTCTCCAATATATGCGCCTTTGACTTCAGTTCTGCTATTCTAAGCAATCATGTCAAAGCAAAAAACTGTCATTGTTGGTGCTGGTCCTGTCGGTGCTCTTGCAGCTCTTTACGCTGCTGGCCGTGGCCATGAGGTAGAAGTCTATGAACTAAGAGGAGGTATATCTTGACCTTTCTACTGTCTTTGTTTCTTCACTACACTCGGAGTCCTCTTGAAGATCTGGGTGTTGGGCTCGAAGAGATTGCATACATATTGTGAGAATATGGCTGACACGGACTAGACCTCAGGGACCCTTCTACTGTTCCACTTAATTTTACCAAGTCCATCAACTTGGCTCTATCAGAGCGAGGAATCAACGGGCTCAGAAATGCCAATGTTCCCGGCCTGATCGAGTCTGTCCTCGAGGAGACTATACCCATGCATGGCCGCATGATTCATGGTGCAAAGCAAGGAGAGATCTATGAAGAATCTCAGAACTACGACATCTATGGACGGGTATTTTGCTATATTTTCTGCATGTGTCAGAACAGCACTAACAAGATCGGTAGGCTATCCGTGCAGTTGATAGAGCAGGCCTCAACAAGCGTCTCCTTGACGAGCTGGACAAGATGCCAAACGTCAAGCTACTGTTCAACCACAAACTGGTAGGTGCCGATTTCAAAAAGAACAAGGCCTGGTTCGAGAGGCGTGACGAAGGTGTGCGACAAGACCACGCTCAAAATCCAACTCAAGGAAAAGACGCTCCTCATGCCTCCACCGAGATCGAAGTGACATTTGACTTTATGATTGGCGCAGACGGTGCTCATTCATCTGTCCGCTACCATCTGATGAAGTTCACACGCATGTCATACCAGCAGGAGTACATCGAGACGCTATGGTGTGAGTTCCACATGGACCCCTCAGCAACAAACGACTACCAGATCTCACCCAATCACCTACACATTTGGCCCGGCGGCGAATTCATGTTTATCGCCATCCCATCCCTGGACAAAACTTTTACATCGACACTTTTCCTGCCTGCCAAGATCTTTGCCGAACTGGACAAGGATCCTTCATCCTTGGTAGACTTCTTCAACAAGAACTTCCCGGGTGTGGCAGGCAAACTCATCCCTGAAGCCGAGTTGCAGAAGCAATACAAGGAGAACCCGCATCTGCCACTGATCAGCATCAAGTGCTCACCATACCACTACGGCTCTTCAGCCGTCATCCTGGGCGACGCAGCACACGCCATGGTCCCCTTCTACGGCCAAGGCATGAACGCCGGACTTGAAGATGTCCGCGTGCTCTTCGAACACCTAGACGCAAAAACCAACAACCCATCCGGTCGCGCCACAGCACTCGACGCGTACTCGGAAACCCGCGCGCCCGACGCGGCAGCCATCAACGACCTCGCCCTCCGCAACTACCAGGAGATGCGCGCAGACGTCGTGTCACCCGTCTACCGCCTGCGCAAATGGATCGAAGAGAAAATGAACGTCTACTTGCCCTCCGCAGGCTTTGCAACCCAGTACTCGCGCGTCAGCTTCGGCAACACGCGATACTCGGAGGTAGAAAGGCTGGCGCAGAAACAAGGCAATATTCTGTTGGGCGGTATGGCGGGTATCGTGGCGTTGCTGATCCCCGCCATGGGGTATGCCAGCTGGGCACTCTGGAGATGGAATCGCGCGTCGCATGCGTCCAGAGTTTCTGTCAAGGGTATTGCAAGCTTGGGCGATATCACCGAGAGGATTGGAAGAGTGTTTACTTGAAAAGAGGCGATGCTGACGAGTGTACGTTGCGATGTTGAAGAAGATAGAAGTGATCTTGTATGACCATGTATGGTGACTTTAGATGCATAATATTTCGACTCCTTTACAAAGCTCCATGGCCTGAAGTCTGCCACGTGCAGCCTCTCACGGCGATGCAGGGCAACAGTTGAGCTATACAAATACACAGTAATGTTCCCAAGAAAAGCAAATCCAAGGAGATTGGATACGACACTATCCCTCGATGAACTCTGCTTAGGCGTTTTGACATACTGTGCATTTCGACAGCCTCATCTTGTACTAGACATTAGCCTACGAAAAGACGAAGAGATCAAGAATGGAATCCTCACACCCTGAACCTTCGTTCTAAGCCCAGTAACCCGCCATCGCCGCCGAGTGTAACATTCATCCAAGCCTTATATCCATATTCTATCGACTCAGCGCCTTTTCCTTGATAAACCACGCAGAAACAGCAGCGCCGGCCACAAGCCCAATCTCCAGCCCAAAAGCCGCACGCGTACTCTGTGCATAGCAAGCTCTAACCAACGACCGCACCCCAGGCTCCAGAGTATTGATATACGCCAAGCTCTCCCTAACACGCTCTGTGATTTCAGCAGCGGCATCGCCATTACTGAGTGCTGCAGCCAGACGATCGCGCAGGGCCTGATTGGCAAGGGTAGCAGACACCGAGACGCCAAACACAGAGCCCAAGCTGCGGAAGAGGTACGAGCACGCGGTGGCGACTGCTTGGTCTTCGCGGGAGGCGTTGGCGATGAGACCGATCAATGTGCTCGTTACACCGATGCCGTTGCTGAAGCCGCAGATACACATGCCGATGATGATGCCAGGTGTGCTGTGTGCCACGAAGCCAGAGAATAAAAACACAAACGTCATGCCGGTGACCAAGCAAGTGTATGCGATAACGGTCAGGTAGTAAAACTTGCCTGTGCGCTGCATGTAAAAGCCGCCGAAGAGACTACCACTGACGCCGCAGATTATGCTCGGGATCAGTCTCATGCCGGCTCCGGTGGCGGTAAGGCCATCCACTGCCTGGAAGTAAAGAGGTATGTAGAACAATGCAGCAAGCCACCCAGAAAAGGAGAAGAAGTTGCAAAGATAGCAGGCAAACAGCGAGCGGTTGAAAATAATGTGACCAGGTGCGAATGGTTCCTTTGCGACTTTCATCTCGACAAGGATGAAGAGTATGAACAGCGGAATGCTGAGACTGATGGAGATTATGGTGACTTTCGCCTTCCATGAAACATTGCTACCCCGGTCGAGGGCAAGCAGGAGGGTGAAGACAGCACTGATGAGGATAGCAGCACCCAAAAAGTCAATACGACGAAGTTTCTGCTTCCAATCCGTCTGATCTCTTTTGGGAAGCTTCAGGACCAGGCCCACAACGACAAAAGCAAGCACACATAGCGGAACCTGACCAAGGAAGGCCCAGCGCCAGCCAATCGAGTCGGCGAGGATTCCTCCCAAAGGTGCACCGGTTCCTGCTCCTGTGGCGTAGATTATGTTGACGTATCCCTGCCATTTTCCACGCTCGCGCAGAGGCACAGCATCGGACATCAAGATGGACACCACAGTCGTCATGCCTCCACCACCAATGCCCGCCAGAGCTCTAGCAGTGATAAGTTGGTTCATATCTTGAGCAAGACCGCAGAACAGACAGCCCAGGCCAAAAACAGCATATGCAAACAACAAACAGCTCTTTCTCCCAAAAATATCCGACATCTTTCCATACAGCGGTTGGAAACTCGTCAGAGTCAAGAAATAAGCAGTCGCAATCCAAGAAGCATTGTTGAGAGCCTTGAGTTCGCTACCAATCTTGCCGTAGCTGGAGACGATAATGGTCTGGTCGGCAGCGGAAAGGAGCACACCAATCGTCAATGCTGGAAAGATGACCTTCATCTTCTTTCTCATCTCTGGTTGGCCTTCGTATTGTTTTTGTCTTTCTTCTAGGCTGGTTTGGCGTTCGAGGTCTCCGCCATCGTCTCCTTCTGCGATGACTCCATTGGTGATGGCGCATTCGGGAGCGATGCCGTCGCTAGGGTCGATTGGTTTCGGTCCTTGCTTTCCCAGCAACGGCGAGGTCTCGCTCGCTTGTCCAGGCCGGGCTTCGTCTTCGGTCGTCATGTCGTGTGTGTTGGACGAATAAAGTAGGAAATCGGTATCGGGCTTAGTGGAGATAAGATTAAAGACTGTATAACGATTGCTGTCGCTCTTTCACATTAGGCGCAGAGCGAAGACGTGATGCACATGTCAGTCCTTTACAGCAGGCTTGAAAGAAAGAAGAGACAAGGACTGACTTTGGCGGAAAGACTGTCTTCTGGGCTTCTCACCGTACTTGTACAATTGCACCATTGGATCGCTCGGCCTGAAAGTGGACCGGCCGGCTATCGCTCCCGCCTATCAACTTCCGCTTTTGTCTTGTTCGGCCATGCCCGCCTGGCCGCATATATTGTTAGTACTCAACAACATAAGACTCATCATGAATTCTCGCAGGGGCCGGTATGCACTGTATTGTTTAGGTATATACATTGTTGTGGCGACCGGGATCAAAATCAGTGAAGCCGGCGCTTTTTTCATCTGCCCGCTCAGCTTGCAAGAGGAATATCGTCAAACTCCTTGCGCATAAAAAGTCGCGCCTGCTCGAGCCCTTCCTTGACAACCTCCGTTCTGTTCACGTATCCAATTCTGACATAGCCCTTGAACTCTTCGCCGAAGCAATCTCCAGGAAGGAACATGACACCCGTCTTCTCCTGCAATTGCTTGCAAAATTCTCTGGCATCGATTGGCTTGTCGTCTCGACTAAACTTGATGAACGCCGTCGTGCCTGCCACCGGCTTGACCCAAGTGCAATATTCGTCATGCTTGATGACAAATCTTTCTAGCAGCTCCAAGTTTGTGCGTGCAAGAGCAATGTTCCTGCCTAGCAAGCTGTGTATGCAGTTTTGATCGAGAGCAAAGGCTGCGACTTGCTGGTCCAGGATACCAACGCTAATAGTGGTATAATCACGGGCTTCGGCACACTTTTCGATTATGTCTCGGTTTCGTGATGCGACCCAGCCAGTCCTGATACCAGCCAGAGAGTAGGCTTTTGAGAGAGAACCTGTGCAGATGGTGTTCTCGTAGCCCATAGACAGGATTGAAGGAGGGAACTCGTTCTCGGCCGGAGTGATGCCGTGGAAAAGAGGTCTGTACACCTCATCTGAGAGGATGGTAATGTTATGCTCTCTGGCCAGTTCAATAATTTCCTGCAACAGTGACTTCTTGAGGACGGCGCCACTGGGATTGTTTGGATTGCTGCAAAAGTTAGCAACACTCGAGGACATGGTGGTACTCGGCTATTGTACTCACTTCAAGATGATCAGTTTAGTGTTGGACTTGATCATACCCTTGAGCTCTTCAAAGTCGGGGATCCACTGCTTTTCTTGCGTGGCCTTCCAAAGCTCAACCTCCGCACCCAATGATGCTGGGTAATCGTACAACTGCTGGTACGTGGGATAATGGCAGATGACATGATCGCCAGGACCAACCAGAGTGTATAGCACAAGAGCATTCGAGGCAATGGCTCCAGGTTGGATCAAGATATTCTCCGTAGGCAAAGGGTTGCTTGATCTAGAAGAATATAGCCTGGCAAGGTTTGCGCGCAACTTCTCGCTGCCTCGAATGTCTCCGTAGTTGAGTATAGTAGACAGATCCACTATCTCGGCATTCTTGTTTTCGGAGAGTTCGCGCAGTTCGTTGACCGATACGGAAGCAGCACATGTTTCTGCTATATTGTACTTTGCAGTCGTCTCATAGGCATCCATCCACTAGTGAGGTCAGCTAATTATACTCTATGGCTTTCTTTTTGGCAAACACGCAAAACAAAAAGGTGGCAAATACTAACCTGCTCGACTGCAAAAGGCTTGATATGGACCATGATGGATGATCGGAAGTGGTACAAGGGACAAGATCTGTAGAATTACCGACCGGCTATAACAAGATCTTGACCAATGTACAAGAATACGGGCTTGCAAGAGATCCTGTAGTATTCTGACTTTATGGCAACAAAAATTCTTGTCAATCAAAGGGCGTACTGATGTGACTGAGGACACCGAGATGTTGATGGCCGAGAGCGGGGACACTTGTCCGGGTCATTGGCAACTTTAGCCGAGCAAACCCGCCAAATCTTCGACATGTCGACGTCCTCGAGACAGTCCATACGATTCTCAGAAAGCGACTCGTCGCAGAGCATACCACCACCGCCACAACAACACACCTCGACCATGTTTGCACAAACAACCCGCTCGCTGCTCCGCGCAGCCCCCGTGGCCCGCAGCCCCGTCTCCGTTTGCGCGCGCACCGCCTTCAGCACCTACTCGGCCAACTCGCTCATCTCGAGAATGTCGCAACTGTCGCTCGCCAGACCCGTCGCATCGCCCACAAAGAGTCTGGTCGCTTTTCAACAAACAAGGGGCATGAAGGTTCGAAGTTCCGTCAAGAAGCTGTGCGATGGTTGCAAGGTACGGACAGTCACAGCATATCGCGTGCCGGAAGACGACACGAGAGTTGGAGGAAGAGAACGGTATACTAATACGGTCTTGCAGAGTGTGCGCAGAAAGGGCGGTAAATACGTCTACATCATCTGCAGCAAGAACCCCAAGCACAAGCAGAGGTATCGCTCTTTGACGTTCGAGAGGCGCAATACGAGGCTGACAACTTTGCAGACAAGGTTGATTGATCGAAGACGAACAAAAAAGACTACACTGTACAACAACTGGCATACCCTTTTTCTGCATATCTGGTGGCGGCGTTCTAGAATGGATTATTTCGGGCTTTACGACCTTATTTGAGTCTCTCAACTGTGCAACATGTGATCTTATATCGATACCTGACCTGCAGGAAATTCATGAGCCGCCGTGTTTCAGGCCGTGAAATCTTCTTATGCTTCTGGACTGCGCTTCGTCAAGACTTGTGCGAGTGCTTAAGAGTCAGTCAATAACGTTCACCTGTTCTTCTTATCCAGACAGGAACCACTTCTCAGAGCAGTCTGCTTGTATCTCGGGTGGTAATCATGAATGCATGTTGTTGGGTATCTCTAGTAAACGCCATCTTAGCTAAATTCAGCAGACCGTCAACGCGCTCACAGCACCGTTGTGCATAACCTCGAACATGAGGCCAGGGAACTTGTAGAGCTTCGTGTTCCGCAGCCATCGCTCATCTCCATTCTCGTCCTTCTTCTCACGCTCCCAGCCATCCGATCCATTGACAAATTCCATATCGTCCTCCATGTCCATTTCGCCATTAATGAGAATGGCAGAGCCGGTCATGCTGTCCGCGTCGCCACCCCAGCTGCGTACGATGACCATGCCCTCCGACATGTCTGACGCAGGCCATATGTGAGAGAAGCTTTTGACTAATGTTTGGTGGTATGACGGAAACAGTGACTCGGAAGTGATGGGATCGCATAATGGTATGTAATTCAGAGACCATCTGCTCCTGCGATGGCGATTGAAGGGATAAGAGCCTGGGATGTTACCATGGAATATTATCTGCGTGACAGTGAGGTGTCCGTCGATTGCTGTCAGGGTCGATCGAGGAATCTCGCTAGCTTCATCCGCATCTTTGGGCAGTAGAGAGATATCAACTGGCGGGCCGAGTAGAATGTCGAAACCGTGCTCGAAGTAGCAGTAGTACTGCTGTTCGTTGGCCTGGTTAGCTTCCGCACCGTTCGTCTCTTCGTCCTCGTCAAAGTCGGTCTCGTACGTGTCGGTATTAGTAGACGAGTAGCTGGAAGGATTGGAACTATAGGACCCATGCGAAATTTGTGCACCACGGTTAGGACCATTGACGCTGTATGCACGATTGCGACCAACCCTGTTTGGCGGATCATCATTCAGACTGGAGCGCGGCATGACTGCATCTGGTGGGCCTAGCTCAGTGATGAGATCTTGTGGCGTGGTCTGGCTCAAGATGATAGGAGTCTTTGACCCGGAGCGACGCAGCAGCTCGACTCTCCCAGCGCCGTATACATTCACATGCTCGACCTCGTCAGCTGGACCTTCTTTTGGTCGTCCTAGGAGCGAGGAACTTCGAGGATTGGTTGGGACACGGGTAAAGAGATCTTTGCGGACTTCAGGCCAGAATCTGCCCTCGTAGATTGCCATGGCTGTTGCTGGCGATGCTGAGGCAGTAAGCATGGCTGCATAGTCCTTGTTCGGGGTGAAGGAGGCGATCGGGATAGGGAAGGTGACAGACAAGCCAGGCCATGAGAGGACATAAAGCCCCATGTTGGAGTCGTGTTTCAGACGAATATACTCGCCGGGGTATGTAGGACCGAACAGCTGGTAGACCCTCTTATAAGTCAGATAGCTTCGGGCGTTTGCCAAAGACTGTGCAGGAACAAGTTCTCCGCCCTTGAAGGTGAAGAGCATACGGGTGAAGTCGGTGATCTCGATGAGGCGCAATCGCTGGTCTGGAGCGTCGAAGCGAAGTCTGAAACCATTCTTGGGAAGGCTGACGATGATTGTTGTCTTGAGCGGTGTCTCGGACGAGAAGGTCAGGTCGATCTTGGGAAAGGTACGTGTGTCGCTTTTGAGCTTCGTCAATATGTCGAATAGAGAGGCACCCAAGACTGCAGAGAGGGTCAGATGGAGGGAAGGATTGGCGTGGATGCGACGGCAAGCACATACCCATGAAGCCCAGTGAGTGAGCGGCTCGGAAGGGAAGCGATGTTGGTTCTGCCATGGTTGTATGGGTGGTCAAGATGCAAGTATCTTGAGTTTGTAATATCCAAGAGCTAGAAGTTGTTGTTGGGCGGGTGTTGTGTAGTGACGTCTGGCCGGCGTGTCATGTGCAAGTGGTGTTGGTCATTCAAAGCAGCTCTGTTTCGTGGACAGGAGATGGAATCCGTGGGCAGGGCAGAGGTACAGCGTCGGAGGCTTTGTCGTCAAGTGGATCTCATGCGGCAGGCGCACCAAGACGACGAGATGATACAATCAGGTGGTCGCTTGTACGAGGCAGGAACAACCCTGATGGAAGAGAGGAGGGGCTATAGCCTATCGGAGACCGGAGTTAACGGCCTTGTGCTCGGCCCACGTCACGCTAAGAGCATTCCACTGTTTATGGTTTTTGTTTGTAAACATAGACACAGACACTGCGACCCCGTCCAACCGTCAACGACTCTGCCCGCTATATCTTAATTCTCTGTCATGTCGGCGCCCACCAGACCGGGACTGGCTGTCAAGAGACCAACAATGCGTCCGCCAACTTCTATGCGCCCGCCGCCCTCGCGCACTCCCTCACGCGCCCAAGCAGCGACCCCCAGCCTCAGCGGAAGACCATCAGAAATGCCGCCATCGCCCGCACAATCAGTTCAGGGTGGAAAGAGAAAGGAACGCGACTTTGACCACCAGGATCAGGACCACGAGACAAACATCAATGTTGTTGTGCGCTGCAGAGGTCGCAATGACCGCG
The DNA here is from genome assembly GCA_023848605.1 of Aureobasidium sp. EXF-10728. Classification (NCBI taxonomy): domain Eukaryota; kingdom Fungi; phylum Ascomycota; class Dothideomycetes; order Dothideales; family Saccotheciaceae; genus Aureobasidium; species Aureobasidium sp. EXF-10728. Next base: position 95,127 of record SWBG01000065.1, read on the forward strand.
AGTTGCGCGAGAACAGCGGCGTCGTTGTCAAGACCGATGGTGTCAAGGGCAAGAATGTCGAGCTTTCCATGGGGCCCAGCGCTCTCAGCAACAAGACGTATCAGTTCGACAAGGTCTTTTCGCCTGCTGCAGACCAGGCTATGCTCTTTGACGATGTTGTCGAACCCATTCTCGACGAGGTGAGAAGTTCCCGTCAAATCATGCCATACTCATGCTGAACTGACTTGTTAGGTCCTTGGTGGTTTCAACTGCACCATTTTCGCATACGGCCAAACAGGCACAGGAAAGACGTACACCATGTCCGGCGACATTACCGATATGCAGCCTTTACCCGACGCCGCCGGCATCATTCCCAGAGTCTTGTACTCGCTGTTCAACAAGCTTGGAGAGGACAACGAAAGCTCCGTCAAGTGCTCCTTCATCGAGCTTTACAACGAAGAGTTGCGCGATCTCCTGTCTGCTGAGGACCACGCAAAACTGAAAATTTACGACGACAACAGCAAGAAGGGCCAAACAACTACTCTGGTCCAGGGCATGGAGGAGTCACACATCAAAACCGCGTCCAAAGGTCTCGAGCTTCTTAGGAGTGGCAGTCACAAGCGACAGGTTGCCGCCACAAAGTGCAACGACCTCAGTTCTCGCAGTCATACTGTCTTCACAATCACCGTCTACATGAAGCGCACCACCGAGACTGGCGAGGACTTTGTCAGCGCTGGAAAACTCAACTTGGTCGATTTGGCTGGTAGTGAGAACATTCAGCGCAGTGGAGCCGAGAACAAGCGTGCTGCAGAGGCCGGTCTCATCAACAAGAGTTTGCTCACTCTGGGTCGCGTTATCAACGCGCTCGTCGAGAAGAGCTCTCACATCCCCTACAGAGAATCTAAGCTCACCCGTCTTCTGCAAGACTCGCTCGGAGGCCGTACCAAAACCTGCATCATTGCCACACTTTCACCAGCAAAGAGCAATCTGGAGGAGACCATATCGACTCTAGACTATGCTTTTCGCGCAAAGAACATCCGCAACAAACCTCAGATCAACCAGATGGTCACCAAGAAGACCCTGCTCAAAGAATTCACCATGGAGATCGAAAAACTGAAGAGCGAACTCATTGCAACTCGCCAGCGCAACGGTGTCTATCTCACTCAGGAGGCTTACGAAGAGATCAGCGTCGAAAGCGAGTCAAGACGTATCCTCTGCGACGAGCAAAAGGACAAGATCGAAACTATGGAAACCAACTTGCGCAACAAGGTTCAGGAACTTTTCAGTCTGACCACTAACTTCAATGGATTGAGAAAAGAGAATGAACAAGCAAAGTTGATGCTCGATGGAACCAAGAGCCTTCTCGAGAAAACTGAAGTCGTGCTCACTCACACGAAGCGTAGTTTGACCGAGGAGACGTTCATCAGGAAAGCTCATCAGAAGACGGAATCCAAACTCGCTGGCATCGGAGAGGATTTACTTGCAACACTTTCTTCCACGACCACAGATATTTCTGGTCTCCACTCGAAAATCCAGCGCAAGGCAGACCTGCACACACTCAATCGAGAAAACTGGACTTCGTCGAAAAACAGAGTCACAGAAACAACCAGCACAGTCGAGGATAGAGTGGAGACCCTTAGACAACGTCAGGAACAGCTTCTTACCTCCATGTCTACGAGAATGCAAGGCTTCGTTGCGGACGAGCTGCAGGAGCTCCAACAATCCCAGAGGTTCTTGCAAGAGAAGGCCGAAGCATTCCAGAGATCCGAGAAGGAAGTTAACATCCAGACCGCGAAAGCCAGAGACGACGTCAATGAAGTACTCGAGGAGATTAAGACACTTCGTGAGGACGTCAAGCAAAATGTCGGCAACGGCTTGAATGATCTTTCCGCTGCCGCTCAACGTATCACGGCTGGCATCTCTACCGAGCTTGAGAACTTCCACACTCAGCTTCATGCATCATACGTTTCGCTAGGCAGGGAGTTCAAAGCAATCTTCGACGATGTTGTCAAGCAACTGAGCGAGCAGCAAGCCGAGTCTGAACGCTTGCGACAGCAGATACTAACCGCCAACTCAACATTCATCGAAGCCGGCCAGGAATCTCGTCAAACATTCGAAGAAGCAATGGAAGAGGAGCGTCGTCGCGCTGCTGCTGACCGGGAGAAGATGCTATCTCAAATCAGCTCTCTCATCACTACTTCCGCTGAAGCTCAGGAACGCAGGATCACCGAGCATATTGCACACGCGTCCAAGCGTGTTAAGACTTCTGAGGATGACTACACTGTCGCTCGCGAGACTTACAACGAAAACTCCGATGCCTTGATCACAAGGTCAAAGTCACTGATCGATTCCTGTGTTCGCTCCCGCGAAAATGTCAAGGCAAAGATCAAGGGAGATTGGAATGCGGCCAATGACCAAACCGAGAAGATCAAAACCACCACCGAAGTTGTCCATGGCGAGACCGTTCGTATTGTCGACGAACAAATGTCCAATATGGACACTCAGCTCATTTCGCTCGATGAAATCGTATCACGTATTCGTGCCCAGAATGACACTCACCACACCGCCCACACAGCCTCGCTTGCTCAACTTTCGAGCGATGTACAGCAATCATACTCGAACATCGGAATCCACATGGAGACATCCTACACACGCACACAAGGACTCGACACCGATATGCAAAGCCGTACTGCAGATCTCGCATCCACTCTGCCTGAGCTTGGCTCGTCTGGTGAGATCGTTCAGACGTTACACACTTTGCGCGATGAGATGAACGCTTCTGAGCTCACCGAATACGTTCCTACTGGTCAAACTCCAGCGAAGATTGCTTATAGCTATCCCACCAACTTGCCACGAACCGCCAACCACGAATCTCTGCTTGAGCGGCTCCGTAACGGTAATTCTTCAATCGAAGAAAGCCCAATCAAAGAATCACAGATCCGAAGCAGTCCTAGAAAGCGGGAAGGTCACTCGCCTTCGAAGGGCATTGTTTACACAGATAGTCCTGCTACCAATGGCATCACCGATATCTCGTCCGACGCGGCAGACAACAGCGATGCCGCCCGCCACCGCCCTCACAGCTTGCCTGGGCAAGTCGGACTACGAGAAATTGATGTCAACGTCAATGCAGCTTCGTTGCCTCTCTCCGCTGAGCACCCCGAATCCAGAATCGGCGTGCTCAAGAGAGGTAACACTATGCCTCAACTCGATGCCAATGCCAGAGTCGACAGCAAGTTGCCTATGAAGCGACCAACCCGTATGACAGCTGGCTTGGTTGCTGAAGGCAGAGAAAACCTTGGACCTGTCGGCGGTGCAGGCAGTCGAAGATTGAGACCTCGTGGTAGCGACTGAAGTCATGACGGAAAGCCTTTTTGTCAATGTTGGTGCGTTTCCCTCTACTGTATACACTTTTCGTATTGTTGTCCCTCTTTGGTTTCTGTTGGACAAGTCTTGGGGTAGGGATTGGAATGCTGGAGTTTGGGACATGGTGGGCATTCTGTGGTGTCTGGATCGATTTGTTCTTGCCCAGTGGCATTGTCAATAAGAGTCTCATTTGTTGATGCAAAAAATCTTCGAGAAGAAATTGTATGCAGTGCTTGCCGGAAATGACCGTAGGTAGTGGCTAGTCGTGTTTATGTGATCAAGGCCATACCACCGAGGTACCACATTCAATGTTTCTGTACCGCACGCTTTGACACAACTGAAGGGGTGATTTAGGAAAGTCGGTCAACACGGCTGAAATGGCGAATTCCATCGGCAGAAATACAGCAGAGCCGATACTCTCGGTTGAAGAGTGTCTCGTCCAAGAACTTGTCATGTTTCCTGGGCTCTTGGATTCGATTGAAACCCATTTTTTGGATCGCTGGTAAAGTTTGTCACATCGGTCATCTATTGTAATCGCATCATAGCATCCCTTCAAGACCTTATGGTCCCAGCGTAATGCATATACAGACACTTATTCCTAATGGAATGACTGACTTGGGACAGAAGTGGAAGAATGAATTTGTCGTTGCTGCCTATACTACTAGAAGACAACCCTTGATGCGCTGCGTACATGTGACAAACTTCGGGGGATGCTGCGCCCAGGCCAAGTCAGCCAAAGTTTCTTGGATGACTTGGACAAACCTCACTTTCTCCGCACACTGCCCCCATGAGGCTCGTTTACCTTGGTCACCAAGACAAACTGTTGATCTGCTGCTTCCCGTTGTCTTGTGTGAATACAGTATTCATCGAATCAATGGTGGCAGGACACTGCGTCTTTGGTCCGGCGGCTTGGCTATGAGTGTCAATGGATGATTTCTGATGATCTGCTGCATGATTGCATGACCAGAGATATAAACAGAGCAATTGATCATTATGTCTTCCCTGCATCTTTGTGCGCACATCTCAGAAAGAAGTTTCTGTTTCAACAATTCCCGCCATGAAGTTTCCCAAAATCCACAATCCTCTGTTTATCGCCGTTGTGGCTACGCTGGGTGGCATGCTCTTCGGCTTTGACATTTCGTCCATGTCGGCCATTATCCTCACAGACCAGTACAGAGATTTCTTCGACAATCCCAATGGGGTTCGACAAGGTGCTATTGGGTCTTCACTCGCTGCTGGTTCGGTATTTGGGTCGGCGGTTGCTGGACCTCTTTCTGATTGGATTGGACGTCGTAACTCCATCTTTTATTCGTGCTTCTTTTGGATTGCTGGGACGGTGCTCCAGACTGCTACGAATGGGTTTGGCATGCTCGTTGCTGGCAGAATCCTTAATGGCAAGTACTGGCTTGTTGGACATGGGCCTATAGTCAAACTCCTCAAAAGGATATCGCTGACCGTACCTCAAAGGCATCACCGTCGGAATCACCAGCAGTCAGGTCCCCGTGTATCTGGCGGAAATTGCTCGCAAAGAAAAGCGTGGCTCGCTCATTATCATCCAGCAATTGGCTATCGAGGTTGGAATTCTAGTGATGTACTTCTTGGGTAGGATCAGCTCTAGGTCAACTTGGCTCACGAACACCGTACTGATTTGATCAGGGTATGGCTGCACGTTCATCCCTGGACCAGCTTCTTTCCGTACTGCTTGGAGCATGCAGTTCGTGCCTTGCTTTTTTCTCATGCTCGGACTACCTTTTCTGCCCGAGTCGCCAAGATGGCTGGCAAAGGTAGATCGATCAGAAGAGGCTGTCCAAACACTGGCGGATATCCAGGCTGGAGGTAATGTAGATGATCCCATTGTCGTTGCTGAATGGCAAGAGATCACGACTACGCTGGCCGCCGAACGTTCTGCCCTTCCCGGCTGGCGAAAGTTTGTGTACAACGGCATGTGGAAGCGTACGATTGCAGGATTCAGCGTTCAAATGTGGCAGCAGAATTCCGGAGCCAACGTTATGACTTATGTGGGTTTTTCGGTGTGTCGTCCTTAACGCCTAGATCTTGCTGACATGATCAGTACGTTGTGTACATCTTTGGCATGGCTGGTCTGTCCAATAATGTCAACCTGATCTCTAGTGGTGTGCAGTACGCGCTGTTCATCATAGGCACCGCCATCATGTTCTTCTATGTCGACAAGGTTGGCAGAAGACCCCTGTTGATCTACGGCGCTATCGCCATGGGTGTATGTCATTTCATCGTTGGAGGTGTGCTCAGCACTGGCGCTTATGTGCCTGATGGTGTTGACGGCAACCCGAACATAAAGATCCTGGTAGGAGGGTCGGCTGGCCACACGGTCATCGCCTTTTGCTACCTACTGATTTTGGTCTATTCGATGACTCTCGCACCGGTGTGTTGGATTTACGCAGCCGAGGTGTGGTCGTTGGAGACAAGGGCGACTGGTATGGGCATCGCTGCCATTGGAAACTGGGCAAGTCGAACGGATTAGTGTTACCGGACACATACTGACTGGTTTGCAGCTCTTCAACTTTGCCTTGGGCATGTACATCCCTCCTGGCTTCCAAAACATCACTTGGAGAATGTTCATCATTTTTGGTGTCATGTGCTTCCTGGGAGCAGCACAGTTCTTCCTGACCTTTCCAGAAACATCCGGTAAGACGCTCGAGGAGGTTGAGCTTCTGTTCTCAGGAAGTGTCAAGGCATGGCACACCAAGCCCGGCCATTCAAAGTTGGATGAGATGATCGATGAAGCTAGAGACAATCATTTCACGATGTCTGAGAAGCACAAATTTGGACATGATGAACACGTCGAGGTTGCTAGTTATGCAAAAGTCTGAAGGATGTCATGGCGGGCACAGTTGAGGATGCTGTTTGTTTGATGGTCTTGTTGACGAGAAGCGTTGTACTCGTAGAGTATGCACATGTAGCGGACGAATGGCAGCAAGAATGTGACAATTGTGCGTGTTTCACAGTGAGGTGTGGATGTGCAAGATTTGAGTTGAGATTGGAACGGGGAAGTTGCGGAGATTTGGGAAGTCGCGCGGCCGGCATGTACATTGATTCTGCAGCCAGGATCGTGCCTTCCTTTCTGCAACGCCCCAATCGTTCGACAAATCGTGCGACTTTTCGAGAGAGTCCTTGTGTAACGCCAGTCCGAGACTCGTCGCCAGGCAAATTCATCCGCGCACCACTAGCGACCTCGCATCCACGACTTTGTGCTCCTCCCCTGAAGACGACCAGGCCGCAAAGCCACTTCGATCCACCATGCCCAGCATCGGCAGCATTGTCTACTACGGCACCCACCTTGGGGAGCTGAGAAATATCATCCAATGGAAGCTCTGGCATGATGCCGTCCACGAGCGCGACGAGTCCAAGGAGAGCCCCGAGCTGAAGGAGTGCTTCAAGTACCTCAAGATGACCAGCCGCAGTTTTGCTGCCGTTATCCAGGAACTCCACCCCGAGCTCCTTGTCCCCGTCTGTCTCTTCTACCTGATCCTGCGCGGTCTCGACACGATTGAAGACGACATGACCATTCCCTTCGAGACCAAGGAGCCCCTGCTTCGCGACTTCCACAACATCCTCGAGCAAGACGGCTGGAACTTTACCGGCAACGGACCCAACGAGAAGGACCGCGAGCTCTGTGTTCACTTCGACGTCGTTGTTGCCGAGTACAAGAAGATCAAGCCAGAGTACAAGGTTATCATCAAGGATATTACCGATCGCATGGGCAACGGCATGGCCGACTATGCAAAGATGGCCGACGAGGGCGGTGCGCAGAAAGTCGAGACGGTCAAGGACTACTACAAGTACTGCCACTACGTTGCCGGTCTGGTCGGCGAGGGTCTGACACGTCTGTTCGTCGAGGCCAAGCTGGCCAACCCTGCCCTTCTGGAGCGTGAGGACCTTCACGAATCCATGGGTCAGTTCCTGCAGCAAACAAACATCATTCGTGATATTCGCGAGGATCACGAGGACAAGCGCTACTTCTGGCCTCGCGAGGTGTGGTCCAAGCACGTGGACCAATTCGAAGACCTCTTCCTGCCCGAGAACAAGGACAAGGCGCTGGCCTGTAGTTCCGAGATGGTTTTGCTGGCTCTGCGACGTGCCGACGACTGCCTCTTCTACCTGGCTGGACTCAAGGAGCAAAGTGTCTTCAACTTCTGCGCCATTCCTCAGACAATGGCTATTGCAACGCTCGAGCTGTGCTTCCAGAACCCCAACATCTTCGAAAAGAACGTCAAGATCACAAAGGGCTCTGCTTGCAGACTTATGGTCGACAGCACACAGAATCTCCAGGTCGCATACAATGTCTTTAAGCGTTATGCTCGTATCATCCACAAGCGCAACAACCCGCAAGATCCCAATTTCCTCGAGATCAGTCTTGCATGTGCAAAGGTAAGTTTTGAATCCCCTTGGACTTCTGCGTTCATGTGTTTTGGACGACACAATGATCGTCAGCACGGGCCATATTGAGCACACAGCGCTGACGCAACAAACTCTGCAGATTGAGCAATTCATCGAATCCATCTTCCCTACACAGACTGCTGCCACCTACCGCCAGGGCGCTCCTGCCCCCGTCGATGCGAGCGGCACCACTCTCACTCCCGAGGAGCAGGAGGCACAAAAGAAGCAGCAGGCTCAAGACAAGGAGGAGTTCTTCTATATCATGCTGGCTGTTGGAGCCACGCTGTTTGTCATTACCGCTATCATGGTATGTACATTTCTTGACCCATCCACTCCTCTTCGCCTGCTGACAGCGTCTGCAGTTCTTCACCGCTTGGATGATGGGCGCACGCTTTGACATTGCCTGGCAACAGCTTCGTAACGGTAACATCTGGGCACCCAAGACCACAGACGAGGCCTTACTTGCTCGTGATGCATACGATGCCGCCAAGTCGACTGTTACAGCAACTGTCAAGGCCGTCACATCGAGTGTCGTCTCACACGGCGAGCTGTAATGATTCGCAACTACTGCCTGCTTTTGCTTTGCCTTTTTTTTTGCACATACGACAGCGGATACAGATGAGCCAAGAACTAACCATGCCGACGATCAAATCCCGTAATTACCTTTGGACCACCGAGTGTGCATTTGGGTCCGCACACTCGAAACCCTGGTTCTGTAGACATACTGACTACCCTTTTTCTCATTTCCAGCCAGCTTTCTTCTTTACTTATGGATACCTCAAAATAGTTTCTTCTTCTTTCTTCCCCCTCGCCATTTTTAACAACCTCCTCCCTTTTTTTCTCCTCCTTCAAGAAACCAAGCACTCATGTCAAATTGCAGCCTATGCCTATTTTCAGTGGCGACAGACTGTGCCGAAGATGTGCTGATATTGATACCTGCGCTGGCGAGTCCGAAAGGAGACTGTTCATATCACTTCAGTGTTTGGGTTCACTGTGGTCGGCTTTGGGCAGGGGTGCATACATATATTGCTATACAATAATCAATTGTAAATTATGTGTTCGTCTTGTAAAAGTTTCGCATCTGTCTGTATTGTACTGTGGAAGAACAACCTCGACCTCGTCTTTGATTGCATCTCAATTTCCTGGTCAATCATGATGTGCAACTCATCAATGGCTCACTTGATTCTGGACTTGATGTGTAATCTTAGTTGGAATCAGATCGATAACTGTATCTATTTGATTTACAGAAAAAGTGATGCTGTTATATGGCCATTTGCGGTATTAGTTCGGCTCGCTCTTTAGAACCTTGTCTTAGAATATATCTAGACTACGGTAGAGAAACAAATCATATAGATACAAGTATAGTTGCATTGGTGTAGTGGTTTTATGAGAGCGTTAGAGGGGCCAGGGTCGTACTCACAGCAAATGTTACTAAGAAACACAATCATAAAGAGCTTTGATTCTAAAGTACAGTTTGACATTAATTCGCCCGTAATCATCTTATATAAACTACCGGTGTCCACAAACAGTTTCAGTCCTCTTCACTTCAGTTAAGCAGAAGTCTCACCTCACTACGTTGCAAGGCCGGCCCATCTAGGTAGTGAGGTCACGCGGCTTTAAGAGGCGCCAAACGCGTCCCCCAGTATTTACATCTAAACACAAGGCTTTTGGACTTTCTTTGATCACAAAGTCTAGAGCCATTTTATCCATTACATCAGCACGACATCGCCTCGATGCCTCCCAAGAAGGGCAAGAAAGCTGCGCCATCGCCTGAAGAGGTGCCATCGACAGTCACAACCCCTCGAGGCAGGACATTCGACACGACAGCCGCCGCCGCAAGACCGAAGCGCGCCATTACTACCACCATGCCCCCGCCCGAGCCACCGAGTCTAAAGAGAGCTAGGCACGTTGAGTCATCGTCGGCTTCTGAAGTTACCCCTAAGAGACGGGGTCGTCCATCTAAGATCTCGACTCCTAAGACCGCGGCTGCCGCTACACCCAAGGCACCTTCTTCGGCCACACCCAAGAGTTTTAGGGTCGGTGAAAGACAGAGTGCCAGGATAGCTTTGACTCCTGCCAGTGAGAGAGCCTTGCCATCATCAAGAACAAGTCGTGTCACCAAGTCAGCCATTCCACCTAAGCGTGGTAGAGGAAGACCATCAAAGACCAAGCAGCCTACCCTCAAAGATGAATCGACCCCCGACGCTAATGACGAAGCGAGCGATGGCATTGACTACGACGATCCAACACACGATGCCAACATCACCGAGGCCACAACTATCATCCAAGCCGATCGCAGCTATTGGCTCATGAAAGCCGAGCCAGAATCTCGCATTGAGAAGAACGCCAACGGTGACGACGTCGACGTCAAGTTCACCATTAATGATCTCCGCTCCCGCACCGAGCCTGAACCATGGGAGGGCATCCGTAACGCGCAAGCCCAAAACAACATGAAGGCCATGAAGGTCGGCGATCTTGCCTTCTTCTACGAGTCGAACTGCAAGAAGCCAGGCATCGTTGGCGTCATGGAGATTGTCAACGAGGCCAGCCCTGATCTTCACGCATTCGAAAAGAGCAGCGTCTACTACGATCCCAAGTCTGATCCTGCAAAGCCAAAGTGGATGCTCGTCCATGTCGAGTTTCGTCGCAAGTTCAGCGACAAGTTCACGCTTAAGGATCTCCAGAAGTTCTCTCAACCTGGAGGCGCTCTCGCTGAGATGGAGGTCTTCAAGCAGTCACGCCTCTCCGTCACCAAAGTCACCCGACCTCAGTGGGACTTTATCATGAGCCAGATCGACGAGGAGGATGATGAGATGGAGGACTTGGTCGAAGAGGGCATTGATGGCAGTGGTGGTGAGAACACAGATCTCGGTAATGACTTTGCCGCTGCGTTCGAAGCCCCTGCTAACCTCCGCACTGCCAACGGGATCCCTGACGTTGTCAGCCAGATGTCTGCTTATGCCGTGGACGTCTCTGGTCCCTCCGCCAGGAGCGTGTCCCGTGGCCGCAGAAGCAGACCCATGTCTGTTCCCGCTGGCCAGCCTGCTGCCCTGCACAACGCCGCTCTGCCTCATCAACACGATACTGATGCTCCAGCTAACTAGGAGTGATGCTTTCTTCTTTGCGTTGCTTACCTTCTTTTGCTTTTACAGATACCCCCGTTTTGTTTTTCTGTTTCTTCTTTTTTGGTTTAACAACACTAGCGAGCAAGCGAGGCGTCATGGCAGCGTGTCGATGGAGGAAAAGCCTTTCTTTTTGCATGCAGGCCGACAGAAAAGACAGGTACACAGGTCAGCCAACACAGAGTGGCTAAGAGAAGTCGAGAAGATATTGTAATCAATAACAACACAGTTGCACATAATGATCGCGAATGGATGTGACAACGAAGGCGCCTACGAATGTGAACATCACTTGCCCATAATAGACAGTCTCACACGCCTCATTAGTCTGTCGGACAAACTGGACGGACCAGCATAAATCACAGTGCGAGGCACGAGTAATACACAAAGAACGATGCAAAGAGATTCAAAAGCAACATTTTGAAACATGGATATCATTTGGAAAGAGGTCTTGGCAAAAGAAAAGTGCTTTTGTTGCTTCTCTCATTTTTCGAGCGACCTAAAAAAGTGTCTTTTATCTCTCGGATGTGCATGCATGCCCACAGCTCTTTTTTCAGTATACCATCAAACTGCAAAACACACCCCAAACATCACGACCGCTGCATGGACTAGCAAGCGCGGAGGCGAGACATTTAGTAGCGCTTGCCCTGGCGGAGGACATCGGCGTACTCGTCGAGAGGGGAGCGGATGAGCTTGGTCTCCTTCCACAGGTTGGGGGTGAGGAAGCCGTAGGTGTTGGTGATGGCGGTGAAGGTGGCCTTGAGGGTGTTCTCGAGGGTCTTGGTGGAGCCCGACGAGGCCGAGTAGGCGTCGTCGACACCGGCGAGCTGCAACAGACGCTTGACGGCGGGCGAGGCAACGAGACCGGTACCGCGGGGAGCGGGAATAAGCTGGAAAAGGTCAGAAAAAAAAGTCGAGAAGAGGATAAGAGTTGTTGCTTACTCTGACGGTGACGGAACCGCACTTGCCGCTCTCCTTGACGGGGATGGAGTGAGGCTCACCAAGGTTGGAGCCCCAGTAACCACGGCGGATGGGGACAACGGCAAGCTTGGCAATGATGATGGCGGCGCGGATGGCGGTAGCGACTTCCTTGGAGGTCTTGATACCGAGACCGACGTGACCGGCAGAGTCACCAATGACGACGACGGCCTTGAAGCGGGTACGCTGACCGGCACGGGTCTGCTTCTGGACGGGCTTGATCTGTAGCGAGGAAAAAAGTATGTTAGACGCTGGCTCTTGTGCTGTCTGTTCTCGAATGCGCAGAGAGGAGCTGGGGATGTCGCTGTTGTCGCTGCAGAGCGGTCGCTCAAGTGTCGCTCCTCTCTGCGCATATCGTGTGTGTTTTGCGCACCTTCATGACCTCGTCCTTGAGGGTGGGGAGGAAGAAGTCGACAATCTGGTACTCCTTGATGGGCAGGGAGTGGAGGTAGATCTCCTCCATGGACTTGATCTTGCCGGCCTTGACGAGACGACCGAGCTTGGTGACGGGCTGCCACTCCTTCTCCTCGTTCTTGGGACCACGGCGACCACGGCCGCGACCACGGCCGCCACGGCCACGGTCACCACCACGGTCTCCTCCACGAGATGCGAATCCGCCACGGGTTGCTCCACGGTCAGCCATTGTGTTGATATGTGCTTGTTGTCGACGGAGAGAAGGTCGTTGGTCGTGGTTCCGAGAGGTCGCGGGCGGAGCACGAGATTTCGCTTTTGCGCTTTTCGTCCGTGGGCGCCAGCGCCAGCCTTGGCTAGTGCGTCGGCTAAACCCCGCATCTCTGTCCCATCTTATCGCATCACCCAGTCAAGCACTTTACTCGTCTCCATCACTTTCAGTCAAGCACTTCACTCGTCAATCCCTTTCAATCATTGCATTCGTGAGTGGACTACCCACCGTATCAACTCTTCCTCCATTCAATCGAGCCTGATCTCTCGACCTCTATCGCCGCAAGACCCACATTGAACAGCTATCCTGTAACACCTTCCTGTCCACCGTGACAAAGTTTTAGCCGTCTTCATAACCTTGCATATCGCGTGCTCCCTTCTCAAGCCAATCCTGAAGACTGCTGCCATCATAGCTTGCAGAAGTTTCTGATAGTTGTTGCTCGAATTGTACGTCTGCACGCATGTGTGCTTCCAAGATCTCGCCTGTGTTGTCTCCGAGTGCTTCCATGCAGACTGTCTTTCAAGTCCGCCTGGTTGCTACTCCTGATCCATGTTGTCTGGCTTTATCTGTCGCTCTCTGGAAATACACTCGAGTCGTATCCGCATGTGCAACGGTCTCGTGCCTCATCACCTTCTGAAAGGGCATTCACCTATGCTCCAATCGATGCGTACATGAGCTAGTCGTTGTCTTTTAACTAGCCTAATAACTCTGGGGATATTGACTTGCGGGCTGCAGCAAAATTAGTATACTTGTTTCTGAAGCACGAACAAGACCAATACTTACCGGACTGTTGAGCATGTTTTGACGTTCGTTTCGGCCCTTCTTAATATGTCTCTTGAGAGCACTCGAATCCAGTGGCTTCAGCAACTCGAAGCTGCACAACAGCTCACCAGACACGGACATGACAGCTCCCCAATTATCAAACTCTCCACAGTACTGCATTCGAGTGTTAGTCAACGATGAAAAGCAGATCCAACCATAAATTACTCACGTTTGGTGCTGAGAACACAGTGACCAAGATTCTGTCAGTGAAGAACTCATAACCATCCTCAACCACCATGTGCGCTCTGCACACCAGGTCGAAGTCGTGCTTCGCGAGGAACTCCATAATAACCTTCTTGCCGAAGCAGTAGCTCACTCCTCGTTCGTTGGCTTCCCAGTCGTTATCCATGTCTGCTGGATCACTCCAAAGCAGATCGTTGAGCAGACCATAGTCTGGAACATCGGTCGGTCTAGCAATGTTGCGAATGTCATCCATGTGCGAAAGACTGGGCGATAGACCTCCGTGCACACAGAAAATCTTATTGGCAACAACAGATGCAATGGGCAAGCAGTTGAAAGTGTCGACGAATGATTTCCACACTTTGATGTTACAACGACGCTTGCATTCGTCATAGAACCCGTAGACACGGGTTACATTGGCGCACTCATGATTGCCACGGAGGAGGAAGAAATTCTCGGGGTAGCGCAGCTTGTAGCAGAGCAGCAAGAGAATGGTTTCCAGACTTTGTTTACCGCGGTCCACGTAGTCACCCAGGAAGAGGTAATTTGAGTTGGGAGGGAAGCCGCACATTTCAAACATGCGCAACAAGTCAGTATACTGACCGTGAACATCGCCAACAATCTTGACTGCAGGGGCAAGTTCCAATAGAGCAGGCTGCGAGAGGAAGACCTCGCGAGCGGCCTGGCAGATGGCAAAGATCTCGGCATTCTTCAGGCAAACCGTCTTTGTGACTTTTCCGGCGTATCCTGCGTCGATCAGACGCTTGATCATGTCGTCAAGATCCGACGTCTTGAGAGCACCAATGTCCATATTGTTTGAGGCCGAGCCTTCGGACAGGGCGAGTGCTGCGGCAGCGGCGCTCGGCTTGTGATCGGCCTTTTTCATCAAGATGGACTCGGTAGGTTCGGTAAGGTTGTTGTGTTGCAAGGTACCGGTAGGAGGAGCGTCGGAGACGTGTTCGACCTCGCCGGTTCGCTGGGCCTTGGTGATGTCGGAATGGCCGTGGCCGATGGAAGATGAAAGAGTGGGAGATGGAGGAGCCTGGACTTCGTCCTGATCCTGAGCATCGTTGCTTGCTCCGCTGCTCCTGCGTGACGTCTCGGACAGGGAGGGAGCGGATGGAGAGCGTCTGTGTTTGGCAGCGGAATTGGACTGGATAGCGACGGCATCCAAACCTGGTTCGGACTGCCTCTTAGGCGAGGCCAGCGAGGACGACGAACCGCGCGGGTTGTCGGTGGATATCTTGGAGGGGATCTTTGAGCGTATGGAGCCGCGGAAAGAACGTGTGGAGCCCTGCGTGTCGGACTTGGAGAAGGAGGGATAGGAGCTGAGATCAGGGCCGTCTTGCGAGCCTTTGTCGCCCTTGGACGGCTGATTACCCATGGTTGCGGAGCGAAAGTCGGAACGGTGATGCGGGTGTGTAACGAAGGAAGTGGGAACGGACAGGCCTCTACACGATGCTGTCACGACCACGGGCACATGTGGAGCACGCTGGAGAGTCGCACGAGGCAGCGGGGTCTGGCAAGTTGCACCAGCTCGGAATCAAGACACTGTGCTGGTTGGAGAGATGTGATTTTGGATGACGTTGCGCGAGACGGTGATAGTGGTTTGGCGGGTTGTATAGGTAGGTGTTTTCTGGTGTTTCGTGGCAGTGAGCATCAGAGAGAGACCATGTCAGCCAAGACCGCAGGCCGGACGAGCTGAGCCACACGCGCTTCCAGCCCTTGTCCGTTGCCCACGGGCCTCCACCTCTTCTGCAACAACTCAACATCTGAGAGACTTTCAAAATCACGCACACCGTACACGTTGTCGTCTCCGTCTCCACTATCTGCTGCTCATGTCTTCTGAACGGTCGCTGCGTGTCGTATCTCGCGACAGCTTGTCAACACTGACCTATGTGCAGAAGACAGTCACGACCCCGCGACCCACTCTCCCACAATCCCCATATAGTGTGTCAATATGCTACAAGAATGTACAGGTGCCTTTCCAGGCAGAAGTGCTGGCCATTGAAATGTCTGTAATCGACATGGTCCCCGTCGATTCAACTCTCAAAGTGCTTCTCTATAGCTACACTGTGACTATCCATCGCCCACGAAGAGGCAGTGACCATCGTGAACTTTGTTGCCTTGGCCCTGCATCCTTCCATCCACGCCCCACTTCACATATCCTTGCCTATCTCTCTCTGCCTCCTCCTCATCTGTCTTGCGAGTTTTTCTTCCACTTTGACTTCGAGCCGAACGTTTGTCTCGTCTGCCGCTTCGTCGACATGCGCTACTTTCCAACTCTGCCTTTTGCTTCCTGCATAGCGACTCAGTTTCTGCTCTTGACTTTGGTCTCGTCCTCGCATCCGTCGCAATCGTTCCTCGGTAATCGTGATGCCCAATTCAACGAAGGAACTCCACTTCATCCTTCTTTCGACTCCTTTGTCGACCGTCTTATGCAAGAATGGCACATTCCTGGTCTTGCTATTGCCGTAGTTCACGAGAACAAGACATGGTCCAAGGTAACATTATTTCACGCACTAGACAATATTCTCATTGCGTAATTTTGACAGCATCGCTTGATCGACTTTATCTTGTATAGATTTCAGGAGCTGCTGCGTCGCTTTCACGTATCTGGTTTGAATGCTTAGATCCGTCGAACTGACACGCAAAGGGCTATGGCTACGCAACTCTGCCTAATGTGCCATTCACTCCGCATACACTTTTTCAGGGCGCTAGCACTACCAAATCATTTACGGCTTCTCTCACAGCCTTGCTGATCCAAAATCACGATGACTTGGAATGGGACACTCCGCTCCACGACATTGTTGGCAACGACTTTGTTCTCAAGGACGACTATCTGACGACTCACGTCACTTTTCTCGATGCCATGTCTCATAGAACTGGAATACCTAGGCATGATGCCCTGTGGTATGACCAAGGTCTAGATGTCAAGACCCAGGCATATTTGATGCGTTATGTCGATACAAGCGCAAGCTTCAGAACGGTCTACCAGTACTGCAACCTGTTCTTCACTGCAGTCTCGCATGTCCTCCAATCTGTGACCGGAAAGCCGCAAGCAACTCTGCTGCGTGAGTGGATCTTCGAGCCACTTGGAATGAACGAATCCTACTACTCTCGAGAAGACGCAGCCACTTGTCAAACATCGAATCCTCGCTGCGTGCTAGCCGATAGCTATCAGTGGAACAAAGAGACGGCCTCTTATCAGAAATGGGCGTTGGACCTAGCTAATCCTCCCGACGGAGCTGCGGGTGTTATTTCTAACGTCAATGACTATAGCAAATGGGTTCACACCCTCATGTACGAGGCTGGCCCGGTATCCAAAGATGGACATACCGCACTGAAGAGTCCCTTGTCTGTGCAAGGCTTCGGAGAACCGCCTTATACAGGACCTACTTGGTATGCACTGGGACTTGCAGGAGGAATCTATCGCAACGAGAGAGTCTTTTCACACACTGGTGGGATCTCTGGGTACGCATCAAGCTTCGCGTTTTTGCCCGATCGTAAATTCGGTCTTGTGATTTTCCAAAACTCAATGAGTACTGCTTTTGCGGCCATGCAAACACGATTGATCGATGAGTTCCTCGGTGGCCCAGAGGATGAGTTTTACGATATGAACAAAACGTGAGTGTCCACGGCATACTCTAAACAGGCTCCGACTGACAGGATAACAGGCAACGTGAGCTGACAAGGAAGCGCGAAGAAGAGCTCGAGGCCCTTCCTTCTAAGCTGTACCCGAACGTGCCGTCTGACGTGGTACAGCCACAACTTCCTTTGAAGAATTATACAGGAACTTATAAGAACGCGGCTTATGGAAACCTCAACATCAGTCTCGAGGCACCTCCAGATCTGCTGAGCAAGCCAAAGGGCGGAGAAGTAGACTCGTCAGGTTCGCTGCTCTATGCGAAGTCCAAAGGTGGGAACTTGTTGTTCAGCTTTCGGCACATATCTGCAGAGCATTGGCTTTTAGAGCTGCGAACTGTGATCTATGATGCGAAGTTGGCAGACGACTACAAGAAGGCTCGATTCGAGATTGGAGCAGACGGGGCTGTACAGAGACTCGGGGTGGTTATGGAGGCAGCGGTCCCTGGAGACAAAGGATGGGCGTGGTTCGACAGAGTGGATAGTTGTTGATGTCGAGGGAGTGAATGTCTTTCACATGTCTCGCGATGAAATACGTCAGATGCCAAGCTTTGGTCTTGCGCGGCGCTTCAGGCATAATTTCCAAGTAAAGTTGCAATACAACAACTCGACGCCCAACATATTGTTTTACGACATCGGCCTACCGTACATTTGTTTCGATATAAAACCTGGATAACCGCCGTCCTCGAAATACACCAAGTATCGACGACCCACTCGCTGCTCAGAAACAAGACCAAAGACCTTCGCGACGGCCAAGATGGTCAAGGACACAGCATACTATGACGCGCTAGAAGTGGCCCCCACTGCCACCGAAGTCGAGATCAAGAAGGCATACCGCAAACTCGCCATCCGCCTGCATCCCGACAAGAATCCCGGCGACGAGACGGCCAGTGCCAAGTTTCAGGAAGTACGTCGCCCGCCCGAGTCCCCTCGCAGTATCATGTCTTCTGACCGCTCGTCTGTTTAGATTGGCGAGGCTTATCAAGTGCTCAGCGACGAGAAACTGCGCAAGCAATATGATGACTACGGCAAAGAGGGCGCAATGCCCAATACAGGCTTCGGTGAGGCCCTCGATACAGATCATGAGCTACAACGAGAGTTGACGCCCGTACAGAGGACCCTTCCGAGATGTTCAACGAGATCTTTGGTGGCCACGCATTTGCAGACTGGTAAGCATGCCAACGCAGACTACACATCGTACGAACTTTGGCTCAAAACATCAACAGGATCGGCGAGATCTCCATGGTCCGCGACATGGAAAAGTCTATGGAAATCACCATGCGTCACGAGGAAGAAAACGCTGCCGCCGAAGCAGAGGCCGAGGCTGCCGCTGCTACAGTCGACGAGAAGAAAGCAAGCTTGGACAAGACCGTTCACGAATCCGCCGCTCAGTCCCACACTGGTGCTGCCGCCGATCTGAAAGATGGTATGGACAAGATGAACCTCTCTGAGGAAGAGCCCGCACCGCCCGCCTACTCTCAGGACAGACCGAAAGGAGTACCCACACGTCTTGCCCTTACCGATCGTGCCGAAGAAGAGGCTCGCATGGAAGCCGCCGGCGTCACCGAAGCAGAGAAGAGCCTGCGTGCAAAGGAGAAGAAGAAGGGCGGCTTGACCAAGGAGCAAAAAGAAGAACTGGCTGCTTTCGAGGCCGAGCGCGAGCGTGCTCGTGAGGAGCGCATCGAGGACTTGTCCAAGAAGCTCATCAACCGTGTCAGTGTATGGACCGAGACCGACAAGGGCAAGGACGTCACCGCCTCGTTCCGCAAGAAGATGGAGCAAGAAGTCGAGAACCTCAAGATGGAGTCATTCGGTCTGGAGATCCTACACGCAATTGGTCAGACCTACACACAAAAAGCCGCCACTTTCATTAAGAGTCAAAAACCCATCATCGGTGGTGTCACCGGCTTCTTCTCACGTCTGAAGGACAAGGGCACGCTCGTCAAGGAGACCTGGGGCACCGTCAGCACCGCCATCAGCGCGCAGATGGAAATAGAAGAGATGGCCCGCGCAGAGGAACGCGGAGGCGACGACTGGACCGACGAGAAAAAGGCCGACTTTGAGCGCCGCGTGACGGGCAAGATCCTCGCCGCCGCATGGCGAGGCTCCAAGTTTGAGATCCAGAGCGTGCTCCGCGACGTCTGTGACAAGGTGCTTTACGACAAGACCGTCAAGGTCGACAAGCGGGTTGAGCGTGCCCACGCTTTGCTCGTCATCGGAGAGGTCTTTGCCAAAGCCGCACGCAGCGCCGACGAGGAGGGCGACCATCTTGCCTTTGAGCAGCTCATGGCCGAGGCTGCCCAAAAGAAGGAGAAAAAGAAGAAGGACAAGGAGCCCAAGGAGCCCAAAGAGGCAAAGGAGCCCAAGGCTTAAGAAGGCCCCTCTTGATGGGCCACGGCATTCGTCCAATTCTTCAATCTTCTATCCTTTGCGCAAAGACCTTTTGGGTATGGTGATCGAACAGCATGTGTTTATAAGCGTTGTTTCTCCCCTTCTTTCAAGATACACTGGCGTTTCTATATGGTAGATACACCCCGATCCTTTACAATCGAGCCCCTTCTTCGCCTGCTACAAAAATCTTTACATTTTACTTGTTATGAATGTGTAATTGTTGCAAACACAGATTGAGGGTTGTCGTTGATTGTCATACTGTTTATTCAACAAGTAGCGAGCATTCTTTTCTTTCTGAAGTCTTCCCGAGACACATTGTTCGGGTGTCCAAAAACATCAGCGGAGGATGAGAAGGATTGCAAGGTCGACAATCTGCTTGATTGTCTGATTCTGTCACTGTGATCGAACAAGTCTCTTTGTGGTTACTTGTGCTATCTGACAGGGGATGAGGATTATTACTGGATAATAAATGACTTACAAGATCCATGTTTTGGACGTTGTAAGACGTCCAATTTGATGTAGTCCTCGGGCCTACAACACGCTGTCTGGTGGATCTGCTACCTTCCTTTACGATTGTAGATGCTCATGTTTGGAACACGTGAACACGTCAAGTGGATTTGGTGTGCTGTGAGCCAAGTGGACTGAAGGACAGGGTTGCCTTTCAGGGGGTACGCAGTCCAGGCCCGTCGAGTTCGAGATTCGAGGCACACAGAGAATCGAGGGACAGATAGGGATGTACAGTACGGGGTAACTGACAGTGACTTACCTAGAAATGCTGGACAGTGCCTCAGACTACGCAGACGAATAGTTAAGTAACCAAAGATCAACGTCAGTTACGGTCACCTACATACTGACGATGCTGACGAGTGACTTACATTGGTATCAGCATCCCTAGGGACAAATGTGATGAGTGATAAGAGATAGATACGTTGGCTGCGTACAGTACTGTCCACACTAGTCGTACCATCTTCACAGCCTCGACACTGAAAGTATGGCGTTGACCAGCGGAGGGTACACCATGTACAACTGCTCATGTATGCAAGGTCGAGAGCAGACCAAGCAGACAACGAGCCTATCAAAACGGTGGTCTGCTGATTTCAACCTGATCTGTGAAGCCAGCAGAAAGTTGACTCTCGAAGCACTTGCTGACGGTGTCGAGAGCTCGCAGAACGTCTGCACAGCAGTTGGAGAACTGGCCGAGCCTATGGTCCAGCCTGTGATGCAGGTAGGTTTTGGTTTTCCAACAGTGAGTCGAGTATACAGACGGTCCAGAGTTTGTGACTTGGATACTTCCCCAGACAGCTTGTGTTTGGTACCTCGTGATCCAGGCCTTACAGGTACTTGCACTAGACTCCAGTCTCCAGAGGGATGTCAGCTTGGAGCTGAAACTCGACGCCTCAGGCAGGTACTTGTGCTTGGCTACAGGTGTCATTGGCCGTCCCGTCGGCTGGCTGGCGGGATGCAAGCGCATGGTGATGCGCATAAAGTTGCACCTCGTCGAGCATGTCGGCAGATAGTGTACATGCAGACGCTGGGTGTCGCTCAGCCGACGCCGAAAACCTTGTGAAAGCCGCATGTACAGTACTTAGCAAGCGTACAGCTCATGCCAACACACCTCCAGTCGCGAAATGAAGCTGGATCTGGAGAACGTCCTGGAGTAAGTGGGTCGACGGTGGTGTGAGTGATGCCTGAACGAAGTGCCATGCGCTGTATGATTGCCTGCAAGCTCGCTTGCTCAGACAGCTTCCAAGTTTGTACTCGACCAATGGACACGGCACTTGAAAGCGCATGTGAAAAGTCACATGCGCTGTTCCTGCCATGTTCTTGCACGCGCCATGCTGTACGAAGTACTCGTAGCACAAGATATCGCTGAGTGATCGCCGTACAGCAATGCAGGTGGATGTCCGTCATTAATTGGACAAATTAATGCTTATCGTGCGTCCAATATAGCACCATAGCCTATATCGCTCGATAGATGAAGTTTTTAATGAGACGTCAGGCACGTGGTCCTGATCTTCAGTGCATATGCGGCTTGCAAGTCCGTGATGAGTGGTGCGGTGTCGACTTTGAGGTTCGTTTTGAAGAATGGGGCCAAGATGAACATGGCAGTGGCTGCGAACCCTAATTGGGAACCACACCGCGCCTGCCGCCGTTGTGGTGGATGCTGGTCGTCTCTGCACTACTGCACATGCTGTTTGGCCCTCCTGCATGAACTCGGACGTTCTACGAATCATCGCAGCACGCTGCCTTGCCGTCCTGCCTCACATAGGAAGCTGCTTTGTTTCGTGTGCTGTCAAGTGCAGGAAATACTGACAAGGATTGAAGTGTTGTTCCGCCGTTGCCCGGTCAGATTCGTATGCAAATCAGAGGAGGCTCAAAGATGTCTCCACGAAAACGCAAGCCACGCACCCCGCCCGCCCGCTGTACTCCGAGGACCGAGAGGTTATTGATAGCAAAGCCAATTTCGTCGCCCTAAGTGGAAGTTGCTGCCTCATGTCTTGCTTCTTCCAGGAATTGGTGGACGAAGGTCGCCAAACATTTGAAATCGTTCGCACGTGCTGCTTGGAAGGATGCTTGGCTAGCAGGAAGGATTCAGGATCAGTCGATGCTTGCGACTATCTGATGATGACGAGGTCGGAAGAAGACAAATCGACCCCTTTTCGTGTCTGCCACGTTGCGGAAGTGAACCACGGAAGAGTTTGTAATACGTGTTGGCAGAGTTGCGAATCTCGTGGAGACACAGTCGATCATGGCGCGAGATCTCGATAGCAGGCGGCATATCAACTTTACGCTTTCGCTCTGAAACGTTGAGGCTCTGCGATTCTGTCATGTCCAACTATCTTTCCTCCGGTACTGCATGCATCATCGTTCATACTAGCCATGCTGGAACTTGGATCGAGAGAGATGATGTAGTTGTACCAATTTGTGATGTCCGTCGAGGCAGTCCCAAGTCGGTCGGACTTGAAGCACAAGTGTGTTGCAGTTCATGCCGTGCCTGACGATCTCAATTGTAGAGGAACACAGCATCGCGCACCCCGAACGACTAAATGATCGAGTCAGTGACCTGCAGCGAAGCGAGAACTACTATTGGAGACCAAAGAGACATTCGTCTTTGTACTGAGCTTAAACGTGCGACACAGTGGGGTGTAAGAGGTAAATCGAAATTGCAAGCTGGCCGCGTGGAGAATAAGCGCGTTACCATTGGAGATAGACTCGGGGTACACTTCAGTATCGAGTATAGCCTCTCACGGGGATTTGGGAATGGACAGACAATGGATTCTGAATGGCTATAATGTTCTTCGATTGGTAAAATAAAATTGAGAGGCGCGGTTATCTGCTGCCGTAGGGTATAATAATGCCAAAACATTCCAAGCAAAAACTCCTCCATAATGATATGCCCAAGACCAATGACCCGAAAAAGTAATAGCAAAATTCATAAGAGCGTGTCGAAGACATGAGGTCGTCGATGTAAAGGCGTGAATACAACGTTCAAGATGGCCGGCCGGCCGGCGTGCAATGCCCGCTCGATGATGGCACGGAAGGACTGGGGTATCCTCCTCGTGTATGTATGCTCACGAGCAAGTGAGGTTGCCAAAGAGGGCAAGCACAAGCAAAGTGCTGGCGGACCGCTGATTTGCGCCGGCGGTGGGGGTGGGGCCATGCATGCTGTGCTGCGGATCATGCTTCGAATAGAAGAGGCGGGGAACCAATGAGAACAGATGCTCAAGCCCACTTCTCAGGTGCAATCGACATTCAATGCAGGTGCAATGCTGAGATGGGGCAGCTGATGGATGGATAGACTGATATGCACGCCTGGCGTGCAGGGTGATATCTCCTCATGAAACGTTGGTGTGGTGATGTAGTTGTTTGATATCATCCAAGTGGTCGATGGTTCACTTGGGAAGAGGAGGCAGAGGCCTGTTTGGGGGAGGGCCAGGGCAGGGAGGGAACTCGACCATGGCAGGCATTGTGGAAAGAGTTGTTTGTTGGGTGGTAGATGGTTATTGAAGAGTAAAGTGGATTGTAAGAGTCGAGTGTTGGTTCTTGAGAAGCTTTTGGTGTAGATTGGGGCTTTGTAATGGTTTGTGTGTGGAATGAAAAGATCGGATAGAGTGGGAGTAGGCAGGCATCTATATATCCATTGCAGTGATAAACGCCTCGAGTAATTGGCCCATGATGCAACTTGAAGCGTAGGGTGGGTGACTAACGGCCAAGCGAAAGGGCCATGGCCCGTGGGTCTGACCAGGACTGCGCACGCAAAAAGGAGACACCGGGCTAGCTTTCGTATCCGTCCGGGCAGCAAGGCTGACATGACTACTCTAATCTTGGAACCACTTGGATTGTGACGTTTCTATTCGGATGATCAGAAGGCATCAATCAATCAATCTACATCATCCTTGTTTCATGTCTGGTCTCGCAGCCTTCGGATTCCACGTTCCCTGCTGACTGTGCCGCAACAGCAGCGGTGAAGTGGCCGGCTTGCTATTGTGCATCGCTGCTGGCCCCAAGGTACCTGCTTCGCGTCAAAACTTACTGCCCGTGTCCACTGTCAGCACAGGATGGCTTGATGGGGTGCCTGCTCAGCTAAGCAGCACGGCGGTTACCCTAAGCATGCAAGCGATCCAGGTCAAGGTTTGGTCGGTTTGAGACAAAAGCCAAAAGCACCGAACCGATCACTAACGGTCAACCGTCGACCGACAGACATGTGTCTCAAGGTGAGGATGCGGGTGCCGGGATTCGTGGCAAATTGCGCTGTCGACGATGCAAACGCTCATCAAACGATTTCCAGCCATGACTCGCCCTTCCACTCGCTGACCTGACGTCGCACGAAGCCCAATTTCTTCAGCTAAAGCATTTTCAATCTAAAGAGAGGTCTAAGCGAATGATTGTCAGACCGAAGGCCTGTAGAACTTTGATGGAAGAAATTTTCCTTCGGCGATCTCGGACCGCTTCATCTGACTTGTCAGCCAAAGCAGCTGTGTTGCATGCTTTCCTCTCGAGCCCGAAATGCCGGGAGCACGACGACGTGAACGAGTCGTAATCTCGATGCATACCGCCGGAACCTCTCCAAGAGATCGGCCCCTTTGGAAGGATGTGCTGGAGTTCCCGCACTCGCACACGTGGCTTACTTGCAGACCTGTCAAAATATCGTCGATTATCAAGGGGGAGCCCACTCTATTCCGTGTCATCGTCATAGTTATCGCAAGACCGTACGGAGCTACTCTAAAAGGTCCGGAATATGCGTGAGCAGTGCAAACTTGGAAGTGCCAACAGGATTCCGAGATCCTGGTTACTTTTCACAAGACATCCTTTCCCCGGATCAACAGGGGTGCACATGGAAAGCGGCACGATTTCTGCTTTTTCTGCGATTTGGCTGCATTCTCATTAGACAACGTTCCATGATCTTTCTATCCCGATTCTGGTTCTCATGGTTTCCGCATAGTCACACAATGAAATCCCATGGCTGAACTTATATTCATGTCGCTCATGTCCGGTCGCGATGTTCATTCAGCTCCTGCCATCTTTACGCTTTCCGGCAGCCCCGAGACTCGGGTTGTGCACCCGACTTGTACAATGGTCAATACGCATTTCGCGGCTGGACAGTCATCGCATCGTGCATGCCGTTGCTATTCCAGTATGCAATTATAGTATAGATCACTCTATGAGCCGCAACTCGGTGGACCGATGCATTTCTGCATCTTCGTTGATGCTATCAGACGCGCCATGATGCAGCATTGCATTCTCTGTTCGACCAAAAGGAGCACAGCCTCGGTGCGTGAGACTGCGATTTTGGGATCTGCTGCGCGTCTCTCCTGAACCTCACCGCCAACGGCTGCGGGCTGCCCAGCCTTCAACTTGCCGGACCTTTCACGACCTTTTTGCCTTCAGACCGGACGTTCGCTTGAGAGTCACAGACCTTGGAGGCATCAGTTCTTTTCACCTTGACTCGTCCTCAAGAACAAATTCTTTTTCTAGTCCCTTCCACCTGGTGCAAGTAAAACCTCGCGTTTCAAACTCTCTTAGACTGCCGGTCATTTCCCCCAGGTAGACCCTGAGATGGCCCGTACCGCTTGACACCTGGCTACCAAAAGGCCTTTCATACCATCCCTGATAATTTTGCGCATGGCACGTGTAGGCTCACAGACCCTGTGCTGTTGTTCCAGGCGAAGTCCCTGGCCATTCTGTCAGCAAGTTATTTCCGACTTAGCTGAGAAAAGAGCGTCCCCAGGGATCAGATCACAAGAGCACAGAACTGACAGACGGCGCACTTGTCAAAAGAAGCAAAATTTGCATAATGGAAAATCTATTCATGTCTCCTAGGCTCATGCACAGCACGGCCGCGCTGTCTCTCCATATTCAGCTCCGGATTCATGCGCTCATGCAGCTGCACCAGATACCTGGTTACTGGCCTCGGACTTGTAGATTGCTTGGGCTGAGGGGATACTGAGACGTTCAGTGATGCTGGTCGGTGCTTGCACCTCGAGTGAATCCAATTGATTTGACATCGCATGTAGATCTCCGTCCCGTGCAAGCATCGTCAGATGTTAAGGTCAGATTATCCAACATGCGTACATGCATACGAGTATGCAACAAGCATGTGCATATTGATTATTCGAACCAACACTTGTCGCGTCGCAACACTCAGTACAGTTATAACATTCTCTATCGTTTCATCCTTGAGAATCTCTGCTGTAATTACTTGTTAGGGCCGCGGAACGATCTTCTGGAAGTTCGGCCAGGAAGGGTGTTTCGTGGTTAAATTTCGGTCAGGCAGCCAGGACCCTGGAAGAGCCTCAGTCATGAATTTAGGACACTTCGCAGACACTTGAAACGCTTCAGCACTTCTAGCACGACCTACTACGCTGCGCATTCTCCAGCAGTTATGTGCTTTGAGTGTTTCGACGAGTGAGGCCTGAGCTCCCACGGGGAACCCTTCCGACTACTTGTAGCCCTCACCATGCCCGTGTTTCGCGTGAGCTTCCTCATTCCCAAAAGACCCTGCCCTAATTGCTATACTCGGATCAAAGCACTGGCTCACGGTACTCGGGACTTCTCGAACATGTCACGACTACGTTGCAAGTCACGTATGACTGGACTCTTCGTAACTTGCTGGTCATTGTCCTATATGCCGTCAAGCAATATCACATCAATCTCCATCGCAATCGTTGCTGTCAGCCTTTCGCTTATGGCAACACATATCAAGGACCTGATCTGTAGGAACGCGAGACTTCCTGGCACGTAAAATTCCTCGTATGACAGCCGTCGAGATAAAGTGTCTATGGGTATTGCCTCTGTTTCGGAAATACCGCGTGGTCCTATAGCTGCGATGATATGACAGAGCTCAGCAGATCCGACGGATCGGATCCTCTTATCAACGTTGCTTTGCTGCAACAGTCGGAGGTTCAATGCCAGATGGGTACGATATCTACAGGTGGAACGATGAAATCCTCCCACAACGCCTTTTCAACGGTTATACTGACTCCACCATGATCTGACGCTCGAGAACCCTGGTTTCTGGCAGGAGATCAAACGAGGCAAAGATCGCTTCTGCCTAGCCTTCACCCAGCGGACCTCTTTCGGACAGCTCACATGCAGGCACAGCTTCAAGATTCAGAGAGAACCCTTCTCCTGCGGCATTATTTACAAGCCCAATCAACACTTGGATATTCGCGCTTCTACGATATAATCTACTGTATCACAGCTCAGCGAGAGCAATTCCACCAACTGGCGCATAGTGGCTGGCAACCAAAAGCGGATCTCTGACCATTACCCACTTTCATGTTCACCGAACGTTTTGGTGAGGCTCTGACGGACCGTTCCTTGACATACACACGCAATCGAGCGCTATTATATGGAGAATATGGCCGTAACGTCCAACCACTGGCCCCCGAGGATCACTTCGGATGTCTCACCACAGCCCTCGACTCTTACAATTTGTGGATAGTCACGAGGTCTTGCCATGATCCACGTTCCGAATGGCTCTCCGCCTATGCGCGTAGCAGATTTGGCGATCAAGCAAGCTCAGCAGCCAAAGCCGTGCAACGATCTCGAACGGCGTCTCAGCACCGTGGAGTGCGGAGGCAGCACAACGGCGTGACTATCTGACGATGATATCCGAAACATAACGGCAACGACCCATATATCACCGGCACAACCCCGCTGTCTATGTTTCGTATATCACTAGAGTTTGGCAGTCTCGGGGCAACGTTCTTGTGGAGACTCAACTGCCTCTAGGGGCTACATGTCTAAGGGCTCCAGCCTATAGTGGTCCTTTTCGTGCTATAACGCTTGTAGTGTACGCAGATCTTGTAGGATCGCCCGACACTATCGTTTTGTATGATGATTTGGTCCAGCTCGTTCAGACGGGGTCTCAGTTACATGGCATGCTAGCCTCATGGCCATTTAGCACAGGATTCATCATCTCTCTTAGTAGTAGTGGTCGAGTCTACACCCCATCACGTTGGAAGCGGACTGCACATGGTATCAGACAAGCCAAGGCTCTGATGGATTCTCTGCATTTACTCAGGACTCTGGCTTTCTTCCGTTTGCTCCAAGTTGAGATATCCATGTTGTGTTCTCCATGTGACGTCTTCGGAGGTTGCTAGCTAGCTAGGGAACCCTGACGCCATATCCATGTCTATGTTGACGGCGCACATCCATGTTAGCATACCTCTTGGTGTGTGTGCTATAGACGACATCCAGGAGACTGAACACACACACTCTCTCTGTGGCGTTGATCAACAATGCAAGGCATACCCACAGTGACACCTTCGGTTGAGAAGGCAGATGTGCGCTTTGTGACTACGTCGGGACATCTTCTGGCAAACGAGGATGGAACTTCTGCCTTGGATGGACTTAATGTTCAATTGCAAGAGCATATCTGCGTATCACGGGATGCCACTGTCCGGTCTAACGACGAAAATACCACAGCCGATCCCTCTAATGTACAAGACTTAACGAGAAGCAGCAGTCTCTCATATCCTCCAGCTCCTCAAACCAGGCCTGCATAGGCTAGCATCGCTCCTCTCAGAGCAGCATATGCCATAGCTAGGCGTTCTCTCTGACCGGCTATCATAGCCACCCCCATACGCTCCATAAAGACGGTGCCTTCAGCTCTGCTCAAAAGGTTCATTCCAAACTCTTCGACGGCGCTCGACACCATTGTCTCGTACTCCTCATCCAAGAAGTCACTAGCAATGTGTGCCGACGCAGTAACCAGGATTGTCATGATCTTTGCAAAGGCACGACACAGCGCAAGCCTGTTGTCTTCTCTAACGGTCTGCTCCAAGGTCTTGATGTGGGCAGCGATTTCTGGGATGTTGAGCACGCGTACGCCATACGTGTGACAGATTTGGCAGATCATCCATGTATACTCCTCGGACGCTTCGCGTGGACCGATAAGAGTGCGAGCTGGTACTACTTCTTCCACCTGGTTACCGGACTTATCTTCCAGGCTCTGTCTGGACTCAGCCACTGACATACCAGGAGAAGGTTGAGCGGAAGAGTCAGCGGTAGTGTGGGCAGCAGTAGTAGTGGAGTCTTCGTCCATAGAGGAGCCGATCACTGGATCCTCTTGGTCATCCGGAGCATCGGTACCCTGCAGTCTGTCGGAACGTCGACGTGCCTGCGGACAGTTAGCCAGAACAAAGGCTCAACTCTAAGTGACATACCATGCTCTGCTTCGAGCCTGCGCTACGATCAGGATCAACTTTGGTCTGGGGGCTGGTTTCAGAGCGTCTGGGTGGGTTGATTAATGTTTGCGCACCTCCAGAGTCAAACTGGGACAAGACATGCTTACATCGTACTTAGAAACATGTCGGGGGACACACTGCCATCTTCTCTCTGGAATCGATATAGATCAAAGTGGTAGTTGCGACAGATGGTGATCATCTCTTGGCCTTGTAGATGGAAGATGTATCCAACGAGCTGTCCATCATAGTCAATATTTATGCAAGCATCTCTTCGGGGACACTTACAAATCCCTGGACGACTGTCTTGGAGCTGGAAGAATCCAAGTCGATAGCGATCCACTCCATCTGCAGGACCTCACCACGTGCTTTACAGGGAGCATTCGGGCAGACTGCTTTTCTAAAAGCACGCTCACCACGTTCGAGTTGCTGGAGGGCTTGATTGCTGGCTTTTGTTGCGACTCCTGGGAATGCATCGAGCCACTTAGCTCTCTTGGAGCTGTTTGGCTTTGCGTTCATGGCTTGCGATAGGTTGGCCTTTGCCTGAGCAAGAACTTGGCCAAAGGTCAAGCCGCCATTGTAGCTGGTGTCCGGTTTGTTGCGGTAGCCGATCCAGACCTTGCTCTGATTATCTGCATGATGAGTTGCGTCGTTTAAGAAAGGTTCACTCTGGCAATCGCTGTGAAGTTCACCCTCTGGTGCGAAACAAGCGTAGGGTAGTGTACGCTGACGCGGCATGTTGGCGAACTGGAGTGGATGTGAGTTGAGTTGCGTTGACGGGAAGGTGCAAGTGAGGTTCTGGAAGTAATTGGGTCAAAGGGTTGTTAAGTTGTCAAGAATGATGCTCTTTCCCAAATAGTGCGCAATCACGAGCAAACGACGCATGTATGTGAACAAACAAACGAACGTCTCGGTTGTTTGGACCTGAGACAATCTTCAGATGCAGAACTCACTGGTCAGGCAGGTGGTCGACGTGAGATCTGAGAATGAGTGATGTAAGCGGAAAGTGCAGTGCAGGTTCCTTTTGGAGATCGATGTGAGTATATGGACTTCATTATACTGCGCTGATCATGTCTACAGTCCGACTGCTTTCAAGCTGATTTCCCATAAACGATCCTCCGCTGCCTTATCGTATGCATAAGTAGCATAGCCGCATCTTCCAATGCCCTCATCCTCTGCAAGTGCTGGAGCCACTCCAACCTCTGCCAAGTACATTCCACCGCGGGTCTCGAAGTAAGGGCTCAAAGCAGCCCATACAGTGGTAGCAGCTCCCTGTTGCGCATTACACTCAATCTTCCTGAAGTACTCTGGGTCACCGATGCTCTGGAGATCTTCAACCTTCTGATGACGCATGAGCTCAGTGGAGAGAATGACGCCGGGATGGACCGAGACAGCGCGAATGCGCTCGCCATAGACCCTGTCAATGTAGTTGGCCATGTAGATGTTTGCTGTCTTGCTTTGTCCATAAGCAACATAGGGGTTGTAGCTTCCTTCCTGTGCAAACTCCATGTCGTCAAAGCGGACAGGGCTTATGAGATGGCCACTGCTGGATAGGTTGATGACGCGAGATTTACGCTCAGGCGAAGCTGATGACAGCAGAAGAGGTTTCAGTAGCTCGAACAGCAGGAAATGGCCGAAGTGGTTGCTTCCCATGTGCATCTCGAAACCGCTGATGGTCTTTCCCTGAGGCGCTGCCATAACGCCTTCGTATTGTTAACACTAGCATTGGCATATTCGTCGGGCATAAGTGAACAAACCTGCATTGTTGATCAAGATATCAAGCCTTTTGCTTCGAGACTTGAATTCAGCAGCTGCTGCTCGTACACTCTCAAGATCACCTAGATCTAGGTTCAAGAACTCGATCGTCTGGCCAGCTGGTGCTCCTTCTGTTATGGCTTCGATAGCTGCGCGGCCTTTCTCAAGATTGCGAAACGTCAAATAAAGCTTCGCACCAGTCAAGTACAGAGCCCTTGCAGTCTCGACTCCAAGGCCAGCAGAGCATCCAGTGATGAGAACGACAGCATCTTTGAGCGTGCCTTCGGCTTTCAGATCCTGAACAATCTCAAGAGCGGTGGGCCTGTCGTCGCCAATGCCTCTCAAGTTTGCATGCCTGGCAAGATATGGCCGAAAAAGTTCAGTGGTTGGCGCCATTTGGTTGTGACGAGGTGAGGAACGAAGAGACCAATGTTCTACACATCCTTTGTATATAGCCTAGAAGCAGTCAGGCAGTGCATGTTAAATGATTGTCTCAGATATAGTGGCTTGTTACAGACTGACTCGCAGCAAAATGTCAGGTTGTTTGGCAAGGACTTCCAATAATAGTAAAACGACGACAGGGTCTTGCAACAGACCGCTTCTGACTTCGATCTAGCCAAAAACCCAAGTATCAATGCCACATCCATCTGACACGGCAGTACTTGTGAGCCATCGTGGTAGATGCGAAAAAGAACAAAACGTACAGCAGCAGGGATTCCCACGTGGTCACCCACCGTAGTACTAATCTGCCGTTCAACTGCTTATGTATGGCAGAGCGGACGGGAT
>SWBG01000066.1:0-126136 GCA_023848605.1 Aureobasidium sp. EXF-10728
CTGGGCATCCCGTCCGCTCTGCCATACATAAGCAGTTGAACGGCAGATTAGTACTACGGTGGGTGACCACGTGGGAATCCCTGCTGCTGTACGTTTTGTATCTGCGATCAACTTTTGTCTGGAGGCAATTCTCCATCCTTGATTTTTGTTCTGTCGGCTGTCGAGTGGTGGTGTTTGATCTGAGGACAAACATCGCTCAGTTCGATGTGAGCTTGATGTTGAGAACGATAGCTTCGGAAGTGGACAGTGGTCTGGTCAAGATATGTGGCCCATATGTTCGCATCAAAGTCGCGAATGGAACGTTCAGCACACTGGGGTAGCTTTGAGCCATGCATAGCTTTGAGCCAATCTCTGTAAAGACATAATTATAAATGCTGACGATAGAAGAACAACATCAGCTGCCAAAAAACCAAGACCAGACGGCTACGAGAGAGACCCGGAACATGACATGATCAGCAGAGCAAGAATGTATCTTAGAGGAATCAGCTCTTTAATATCTTAAGTATTTGACATCTTCGTTTCTATTGTGGATCGATAGTAATTTTGGAAGCCAGATATCTGAGCTTCCTGTCTCATATCATCTATCTATTGCTTCATGATCGCCAATGCTTGTTTCACAAGGTCCTGGATGCCGTGATCTTGCACGAGGCTCTTTGCTTTGGCGAGCTCTTGGGTCCAATGTTGCCATCTCTCCTTGTTGTAACCTCTCCACCCCTGGTCCTTGCATTTGAAGCCAGGCCTTGCGACCTTACCGCTGTAAGTTTTGTCACTGTCCGAGAGGCCCTTGAGCGTGCGACCAGCATAGAGTATCCATACTGCCGCAGCACCGACAGAAGCATCAACGGTAGTCTTTCCAGGCAGATTCTCTAGCTCTTCCTCGAGTGCACTTCTCAAACTCCAGATACCGTAAAGGGAGTAGTCGAGAGCATTAAATCCTGGTCTCTCACCACCATGCTCATTGATAGCCGCAGCGGTCAAACGTGCAACAAACGCGTTGACGTTGACCCAAGCATCCATGATCTTTTTGTCCACCTCTTTATCGTCGGGGAAGTTCCAGCATTCGCGGGCCTGTTGACCAAGGAGAGGGAGACCCTGCCAGACTTTGCTTCCGTCTACCTCGACTTCCTTCCCGTTTGTGTCTTTGAGCGAAGGAGCATCAGTGATTAGGGCTTGGAGAAGCTTGACGAGCGAGTCTTGTTGTTTCGAAGAGTGGGGTTGTTGAGAGGAGAGATGGAGGATGCTGGTCCACAATTCGCGGAGGTGCGATTCGAGCTTGTCGTTGGAAAGCGAAGACTCTGCGCATGCTGTGAGTTGTTCCAATGTAGCGTCCGTCTTCTCCGGGTTGGCTAGGTGCGATGAAAGTATCTTGTGCTCTTCGCACTCGCTGATTTTAGGTGAGATGTCCATGCTTTTGTGGCTGTGATGAAATAGAACGTGAGAGGGCAGTGAGCGAATTCAAGGAGCGTAGCAGCATAAAGATGAGATAAAAGAAGAGGAGATGTGTTTGTTACTCACAACTCCCTGTTACCTTGATCTTTCCTCTTTTCGTACCTACCTAACTATGACGAATGATGACCGCTGGATGAGTGTTTCGAGAAGGTAACCCCCCGACCATGCTCGTGCCCCCGTCTTTGGGCTTCAAGCCTTCTTGATAGTCAACATGATCTTCGAATCTTACTACCGAGCCTGAGCGACATGCACTTACACATGGTCCTTATCATTGGCTGATAGAGTAAGAAGCCGACAAACACAAGAGGCGACGTCCGCCTGCCAAGGATAACACAACACAAGACGGCCCGTGCCTCGTCGATCACCAAGGAGGAGGCGGAGAAATCACACAACCTCTCCTCCTTTCTTCCTTTGCCAATCATCCTTCTTCATTCGGCCGAAGCATGACTTGTGCCTCACAAGACGTGCCTTCTTATCAGTAGATCATTGGCTGTTTGGCTTTTGTATCTCGCTCCTCGGGGGCCTCGGCTATAAAAAAAAAAAAAACAGATATTCAGGGCGTTTTACTCAAGTAGGAAGGCATGTATGCACGACACTTTATGTGCCAAGGTCCAAGTCTTACCGCTGCTGAGATCTCCCGGTTTGATGTGCACTGCTGCATGCATGGACTGACCGACTGAAAGCAGCGATTGGAGGGAATTGAGAAGCACTTTGATGCTGCACAGCGACCGCTATGGACTATCATCAACTTCTGGCAGCACACGCTCTCGCTAAGATGGAAGTTACTTTTGTGCCCTGCTATTCTCACCAATGGACGATAAGATAGTGAGAACGAGGCACATGGCTCTCGGATATCTGGACGTCCAGGAGTCTTGGTCCTTCGACTAGAGGTAGGAAGTCAAATACCAGCTTGCTCTCTGCACTGCACCGAGACATCAGCTTTCATCACCACTCTCCATTCGCTTTGAGTGCTCAATCATACATTCGCTGTCTTGAAAACTCGTCTCATCTACCTTCTATACACATATCTAAGCACACGATGCTTTTCAAGTCCATCTTCGCTACCGCTGTGCTGTTCGCAGCCTCCACCGTCGCCCTCCCTACCGACCTCGAGGCCCGGCAGCAATCAACCACCTGCGGCAGCACCTCCTACAGCGCCTCGCAGGTCAGCGCTGCCGTCAAAGCCGGCTACGGCGACTACCAAGCCGGCCGCACCTACGGCAGCAACTCGTACCCTCACAAATACAACAACTACGAAGGTTTCGATTTCCCCATTGCTGGTCCTTATGAGGAATTTCCCTTGAAGTCAGTTGCCTCGGTGGTCATATGAGAGTATGGGACTAACATGGAGCATCTAGGACCAGCGGTGTTTTCACCGGCGGCTCTCCTGGCGCAGACAGAGTCATCTTCAACACCAAAGGCCAATGGGCCGGCACCGTCACCCACACCGGCGCCTCTGGAAACGACTTTGTTGGCTGCTCTGGCACTAGCTAGATACGAAAAAGCAAGAAGTCTGAGGTCGAAACAATTTATGAACTATATATTACGAAAATCAAAAGCTGGCACTTTGATCTATCTTTTAACGCATTGTCCTCATCACATCAAGCCATAAAAATTGTATTTCCCAGTCGTCTCGGGGATGTAATGTTATCCGCAGTCATAAAAAAGACAGTAAGAGAGCTATCTGGAGCTCACCACAACGACATGGCGACTCTCGACCTCCACGATGCCAACACACCATAGAGCAACAACTGAAAGACCGACCGAGGCCACGATGGCAAGAAGTAATGAGACAAGATCAACACGACCGTTCAATTTAGATATGCAAAGCCCAGCCACAAGTCAGTCCTTGATGCCTTGTCCAGCGGTGGCTTTAACAATGCCATTCTGGCATGTTTTCTTAACCTTGATGTTAACAACGTTAAGACCTTGCGCATGGACATGAGAGCTGTAAGTCCCCCTTTTCCATCAGCCACGACATCTATATATCGGACCAACGTGTGTGCAAAGCCGGCAAGAAGCCACAGCTTTAGATGCTAAACAACGGAGACAAGGAGTTTGAGCTAGAGATGGAGGATGTTTGCGCCTACTTTACTAAACATGTTATATGGAAAAGTTTTACTTTGGCCAAAGACTTGCTAGAAGATCCGCAATGAGCTAATTGTCAACAACCTTAAAGGCAGATACGACATGAATCCATATGTTGCCCGTATGACCATGCTAGATTGCCTGATCTTAAAGACAATTACCAAGATAAAGAATAATGTCAACAAGCGTATCCTAGCAGGCAAGATGGCAAAAGCGGACAAGAGCCGGAATAAGAAGGTAAACAAGGTGGAAAGCTGTCCATACTAGTTTGGTCTCGATCCCGCAGTCGGACTTAAACCAGAACACCCCCGGACCTGGCAACTCCATCTAGAAAGAGAAAGTGCACTACGCCGAAGCCTAAGATTCTCAAGCATGCGTACATCATCGTCAAGAAGAAGGGCCAGATAGACAAGCCCGTTATGTTAACGTCCCTTTGTACTTAACCTCTTCCTCCCAAGTTGAAGGCCGACATCGACATCGAAGACATCTAGTTTAACAAGATCTGAAAGCTTATCAACAAGAACAAAACCGGCTTTTGGCTTGAATGGAAGCACTTGCATAACAGTCTTTCCGTTACAAATGTCAAGCGTTTCCGTGCATTAATCAGAGCACACAAGAGCAGCAAGGATCCAAGTTACGAGCTCACCGTCCTGGGAAGTATCGCACCAGAGAATGATAAAGTGTAATATGCATAAACACGATCCAGTAAACCTGAAATCATCCGCAATCATTAAAAAGACATTAAAATAGCTATCCAGCAGCTCAATATACTATACCCAATCCTCCTCCTTGGCAGTCTGAACATTATAACTCGTATGCACCACAATACCCCTTTCCTCCTGCTGCGCCCTCCTCCCCCTCCTCTCCTCCCCAATACTCTTCAAACTCTGCTGTCGACTAGGGCCCCTCCGCGAAGCACTGTCGTCGGAAGAAGACACACTGCCCCTCCGACTCGCATTCCTGCTCTGCAGCGACACAGACACAATCGTCATGTTGCCTGTAGAAGGCTTATAGCCATGTTTAGCATACGAATGCTTTTTCGCATGTCCTGGGCCCTCAACGCCCTTGCCGGTGACGTCGACATCGTAGTTTTCGAGCTCGACGTCTTGGGTGCCGTCGAAGATGCCGTCTGTGTCGTCGTAGGCGGGGTAGGGGGAAATGGCGCGCGAGCGCTTGCCGCCGATGGTGGTGGGGAAGTCGCTGGGTGCGTTGGTCTTGTCGTTGGAAGAGGCGGATTTGTGCGTGTGGATGCTGAGGAAAGGGAGGTGGGCTTTGAAGAAGGGGCGTAGGCAAGGGGCGTTGGCGCAGAGGATGCAAGCTGCTAGCTCGATTTCGCTGCGATGGATGTGTTAGTTTTTTGTTTTGTTGGAGGTGATTGGTGAGGGGAAAGTGCTAGACTTACGACCAGACTACGATGGGTTGGAGTGTGAAGGTGATGTCGCTGTCACCTACGTGTATCCAGGTCACGATGCTGAGGAGACGCACCAGACTGATGACACAAGAGCTGCAGAGATCGTATTAGCAAAGTTCAGAATTCGACGACCAAAATGACAGGGCAAACACATACATTGAGCCTAGCGTAAAGACAAAACTAAGGACAACTTTCTGTTTCAGCTCAAGTGTCAACCTCCACACGATCGGTATGGGCAGACACAAGATCATCAGATCCGCTATAGTAACAGAACAGTCAGTCTTTGCGGTTCAGAAGGCAGATAGGATGACGGTCAGACTCACTGACGATGTTCATCACGCCGTTGCCAATATAGAAAGCTTGCTTGTTGATGCATCTTGTAGGATTGATTGTCATGTCCCTATGTAGACAGCAGTCAGCACATCGCTCATCGTCGTTTTAAGATCCAACCACAATAACTCACCAGTTGGCTCTGACAGGCACACAGGCAAACAGACTGGAGAACATGGCTCCTAGACCATACCCCACAGTACAGAACGCACACATCCACCAAAGATATCTAAAGTTGTCGATGGGGAACAGCCTTCGATACAACATCAGGATGGACATCTTGGTGAGCAACATGCAGACAGAGTAGATCATGGCAGCAAAAGTCCACACTTCCAAAAAGGTCGGCGCAAAGTCTGCAGCACTGACATCCCATAGATGTTTACCCTGTAGGTACATTAGAGAGATACTCGAGGATGAAAGGGACCATACATACCATGCCCACTTTGACCATGTACTGGAACAGCCCTACGTCGGCGTAAAACACCATGGTTGCCAAGGCTATAAGATCTGGTTCAGGTCAACAGTTTGTTCTCTGCACAGGCTTTCGAGACGCGATCAAGGTCGGGATACCTACAGTCGTCCCAACTGACACATTTGACCAGTTTGATGCGTGTGTATATCCTCATGCTCACGAATCCAGTGACGATGATGAGACACACAATATTGCATATCGTCTGCTGGTTTCCCGTACTGACGACGGGGTCGATCAAATTGCTGGTCATGCCCGGCGGCGGCGGTCTCGCCGGTATCGTTCTCGGATCGCTCATGGTCGTTAAAGTCTTGTTGTGGCTGGATCACGAAAGGCTCTGGGGGGAGTAGGATGAAAGACAACGCAGAAGGATTATATGGAAAAGAGGATACCCGCCACCGGGAACATGTCATTTGTCTAGCCACCATGGCTGAGGAAAAAGAGCCTGTAGTGGATATTCAGGTGCGTGTCAAGTCCGATGCGCACGAGTATCATCTTGCAACAAAGCTTACCAGAGATACCAAAACAAGGCCTACCAACGAGTGGCAAAAAGCTTGTGTCGGGGAATCTGACACTAAAGTGAGCTTCCTCGATCATCGAGGCAGCACAAGAGGAAGTACTAGGCGTGATTGCAGGTGCCAGTTTCAAGTACTTGCCGGAAACCCAGAAGGTCTGGTCGACCTATCCACTGGAAGTCCGGGGCGCAAGACTCGCGACCAATTTCTTGGGAGAGCAGACAGGTGTAGCGCATGTCGCGAATGTTGTCTTGTATGACATAGAATTGTCGACCAGTGAGTGCAGCTTCGAATGGAATGACGAGAGATGGTTTCACTCAGAAACTGCGCTCGCGCAATCATGGTGTTTCAATGGCGGCAGCATCATGTCGAGCTTCGAGAAGGTGGTTTATTGGAAAGGATGGTTGGTCTGTAGCAGGTGTTCGCACATGAAACAGGAAATGACTCGTAGCTCGCGAAGAAGGGACAGTTTGGATGGCTGAAGTTCGGGCGTCGTAGACCAACATCTGTCACATGAGTAGCTATAGAAATGTATGACATGGACGTGTCTGGACTAGGATTGTGCTCGTTCATGACTGAGTCGTCAGAAATCGTACGAGCTATTACTACTTGACTCAGGCCAGGAAATTGAGATAGTTGCAGCTGTAATTCTGTGCGGCCATCCTGCAAAGTCATAGGCGCAAAGCATGCTAGAAACCTGTTGTTTCGCTTGACTTCCCCAGCAAGATACGCGAGAGAGACTGTGCAAAGAAGCACCAGATTTATTACAGGGCAAGTTCTGACGTGCAAGAAAGCCATTTGATTGGTGTTATACATTGATGGTGTGCAAAGCCTGAGCGCCCTTCTGCTCAAAGAGAAAAACGCCGTTCATGTCATGATGCCGAATTACGCGTGCAGTTCCATCATCTATGCTGTTTGGGTACCGTAGCCTCTGATACCCTCTGCGAATGCCCAGCTCTGCTTTTCGAGCTTCTCCGACTCCTTGAGGTCAACACCTGACTGAGCGTCAATGACGGCAATGCTGTATTGATCCAAACTCCTTGCGTCACGGTAGAAGAGAACCTTCATACACTCCTTGATGGTCTCGACGGCCTCTTCCTTGGTCAAGTTGGCTGCTGCCTCCTCGTCAGGTACTGCGCGACGAAGGATGGGTTGTGCGAGATGAGCGCCGAAACCGGTGGCAAGCGTCGGGGCGCTGAAGGTAGTACCGAGAAGATCAACGCTGGCCAAAAAGGGCTTCTTCTTGTCATCGAGACCAGCAACGAGGATGGCATTCCACAGGGGGTTCATATCGGAGCGGCGCTTGTACATGACTTTGCTGAGGTATGTGTGCAGGTTCTTTGCCGAAAGCTGGGTGATGTCGTCGGAGGATTGGTAGTTCTCGTTGATGCTCAGAGTGCCGAGGAGGCGGTCGAGGTATTGCATGTCGGACACATCGCCACCAAAGCCGACGATGGATTGCTTGTTGAAGACGCGCAGACGCTTAACATCGGTGAAGCGGGCGAGAGAGCCGTATGAAGCTGAGCGAGAGTCAGATGTGATGGGGTCTGAGGTAGCATGATCAGAGGGGCTAACCTAGGTTGTCGGCGGCGATGACAACACCGTCCTTGTACTTGAGACCGATGACCGAGGTACCGGTAACGATGGGCGACTGGGTATGTTGGATGGGGCCTGAGTGATCCTGGGTGCCGAAATGCGAGTAGTCGTAAGCGCCGTAAACATCATCTCTGGGCTGGGCAGGCAGTCAGTAACGAGAGTGGCAGGTAGATGGCAAGAGATGGAGCTTACTCTGCCCCAGCCGTGAGGGAAGTGGTTCATTGTGAGAGGAAGAGCTGTGGGGAGTTTGGGCGAAGGTCAGAGTGTCGGACGAGAAAGGGTCGAGAGGACAGGACGGATGTGACGAGGATTAGATGGTTGATGGGTGATTGTATGCTATTGGCAGCTGCTGGAAGTCGCAGGGCAGTGACGCGCCCGATGGAGCTCGACCGGAAGCCGAGACTTGGCGCTCCGCCTGTCAGTCATGGACTTTTTGTTTCGACATGTGACAGTCCACCAACACACTCAACATGTCTGCAGCAGGAGGATCCGCCGACGCCACTGCCTGTCCAGTCGACCACGAGACCCGCCAGGCATGGCTGGACCAAGCCAAAAAGGCAAAATCACAGGAGCCTCCGGCACCTCCGCCGCCGCCGCCGCAAGCAACACCTTCGCCGCCCATACCTAACAACATCCCTCACGACCTCAGCCAAATCCCGATCCAGACTCGCTACTCTCTCGACCATGGCGCATGGCTGGCCATCCTGCCTAAGAACATGGCCATGATGTCGCCCGCACAGCGCGGTGCTCTCGACACTTTCCGCGAGATTTCGACCATTCCCCGCGCCGTCTCTGCCGAAGGCCACGATGCCGCCGCCAACACACACAGTCCTGCAAACAATGAGCAAGAGTCTGGAGTTGACGAGAAGAGTGGAAATTGGGTATACCCGTCCGAGGAGATGTTCTTCAACGCCATGAAGCGCAAGAACTACGACCCCGAGGCCGCCGACATGCGCACCATTGTGCCCATCCACAACGCCGTCAACGAGCAGGCTTGGAAAGAGATCAAGGCCTGGGAGAAGGGCAGAGGTTCTGAAGCGTGAGTCTATCTACGCTAGTCATAGCCTTATTACACAAGCTAACTTGTCTACCAGATGCGGCGGTCCTCGTCTCGTTTCCTTCATGGGCCAGTCCAAGGAACTGACCCCGCGAGCACGCTTCAACTCTATCCTGGGATATTCCAAACCCTTTGACAGACATGACTGGATCGTCGACCGCTGCGGCACCCACATCGACTATGTCATTGACTTTTACGCCGGCAAGAACGAGGGCAAGCCTGGCAAATCCCTCAACTTCTACCTCGATGTTCGTCCCAAGCTCAACAGCTGGGAGGGAGTCAAGATGAGAGTCGAGAAGTTCTGGGGTCTGTGATCCGTCTCTTCATCTGGGCGAGCGAGATCGCCTTCTTTCGTTGTCGAAGCCTAGTCCTCTTCTGCCTTGTGTTCTCCTCTCCACTCTTGCGGCCGTCGAGGTCGCCACTTCTTGTTTGGCCGGCACAAAATCCACTGCCTCTCTTGGAGTCTTGGTCTTTTCCTGTTCCTTCTTCTTTGCAATTCTCTCATGTGCGGCGACCAACTTGTCGCCGTATGCCCAGTCCGGGAACTTTGTCGCAACTGCACCCTGTGACCACGGAGTAGCATACTGATCTTCCTGACTGATGCCAGCAAAGTCGAGCAGTTTGGGCAAGAGACCGGGGTTGCGTAATGCCGAGGAATGGTACAGGCGTTGGTTGAAATGAGTTCCTTTCTTTTTCAGGTCGAGAAATCGTGCAAATTTGGTCGTCGTCTCTGGGGGCGGCGAGCCTGGGGGTGAGGGTGGTATTTGAAAGTTGGGAACGGGTGGCATGGTGAGGTTTCGAAGCATAAGACGGTTGGCTGTGTAGGGTGATGGCGGAGCAGAGGCTTGATCGTCCTCAGCCGAGTCCATGGAAGCACTAGGCGCTGGCATAGGCGAGGGTGCAGCGACTGGGCCAGCTACAGGACCAAGAGCTGGACCGACTGGAGCAGGTTCTGGGTCTTGTACTGGGGCAGGTGTAGGAAAAGGTTGTTGTGGTTCGGTCGTTCTTTCGACAATCATGGTGGGAGCGGCATGTTGAGAGTTTGCTGCAAGACAGTCAGCAGTGGATTGTAAGATATAAGATTGTACGATAGAGACAGACATGGGACGACTTCAGGCAGAGCTTCTCCAATCGTCTTGTTTGCGACGGCCTAGCATGCGGCTTGATTAGCAGCCATCCGTTCTTGCGCGCGTCTTTGTCTAGGCACAATGTACCTGATTCGACCTGGAAACAGGCGCGACAGTCTCGTCTTCATCCTCGCTACTCGAATAGCCTCCCAGACCTAATGCGCCACTCATAGTGTCTTGTGGTGTGAGGAAGGAGCAGAAGAGAGGGCGTGTCTGATGACGGAAGCTTTTGCGCGCGCGCCGGCCAGGCTGCACTCTCGATCACATGCGAATTGCTCACGCTTCTTCTCTTCTTCGCAGTTAACACTTTCGTCTCCACTCAACTCCTCACCACTCATCATGGATCCTCCTCCAGCTCCTCCATCAGACGTCCCACCGCCGCCGCCTCCTTCAGATCATGTCGCCGCACCACCGCCGCCCGTGGCCGATGTGCCCCCACCTCCGGCTCCAGACACGAACGACGAAGAACTCGGGCCCTCGATCGTCTCAGCAAAGAAGCAAAAGAAAGGATGGGGCACCGTTAAACCAAAGAGCCAACCGCTGGACATCGAGGAGATCCTGGCAAGGAAAAAGGCCGCAGATGCAGCCGCCATGAAGCCAAAGTTCTTGTCGCGTGCTGAGCGTGAGAGGATAGCACAAGAGAAGCGTGAGAAGGATGAGGCAGACGCAAAGAAGAGGTCAGAGGTGGAGCGCGACACTTTCTCAAAGCCACAATCCAACGGAAGTCATGCTCAAATCAACACCGGTAACCATCGCTCCATGGACGGTCGCCCGGCTATCCCTACTGGTCCCAGGAGCCAAAGAGGAGGTCAACCCCCGTCAGGCCCCGCTGGTTGGCGAAACAGGGAGCAACACAACAGAGGCTACGATATGGCTCCACCACCGCCTCCCAAGCAGAGCGCCATCATCAGCGGCAACCAGACTGCAAAGAAACTCACCGCAGAAGAAGCCGCCCAAGCCTCGATCCGTCAACGCTATATGGGAGCCGACCAGAACCAATCAAACTTTTCGGCAAAGAAGAAGCGCAAGCGAACCACTGAGAAGAAATTCAATTTTGAGTGGAACGCAGAGGAAGACACAAGTGCCAACACCGACCCACTATACAAGGACAGAGCTGCTCCCGCTGCAAGACTGGGTGGTTACGCAGATGGAGACGAGACGGCTGCCGAGAAGTACGCAAAGTTGCTCCAAGAGCGCGATCCTGAGACCGGCAAGCAACGAGCACAGCAGATTCTGGAAATGAAGGAACGACAAAAAGCTTACGAGAGTCGCAACGCCATCGACAAGCACTGGAGCGAGAAGGAGCTCACCCAGATGCGCGAACGAGATTGGCGTATCTTCAAGGAAGACTTCAACATTGGCACAAAGGGCGGCTCCATCCCGAATCCTATGCGTTACTGGCAGGAGTCTGGTTTGCCCAAGCGGCTATTGCAGGTTATTGACCAGGTTGGCTACACAGATCCCTCGCCCATTCAGCGAGCAGCTATTCCGGTTGCTCTGCAGGCTCGTGATCTGATCGGCGTTGCCGTGACTGGTTCCGGTAAAACTGCCGCCTTCCTCTTACCTCTGCTTGTCTACATCTCCGAGCTGCCTGCACTCAACGAGCTCACCAAAAATGACGGTCCTTACGCCATCATCCTTGCACCAACTCGTGAACTGGCACAACAAATCGAAATTGAAGCAAAGAAGTTTGCAACGCCACTAGGCTTCACTTGTGTGTCCATTGTTGGTGGTCACTCGATCGAAGAACAAGCCTACAACCTGCGCAACGGAGCCGAGATTATCATCGCCACCCCTGGTCGTCTAGTCGACTGTATTGAGCGCCGCGTCCTCGTCTTGTCACAGTGCTGCTACATTATCATGGATGAAGCCGATCGCATGATCGATTTGGGTTTCGAAGAGCCCGTCAACAAGATCCTCGACGCCCTCCCTGTAGGCAACGAAAAACCAGACACGGAAGAAGCAGAGAACAGCCAAGCCATGCAAATGCACGTCGGCGAACGAGGCCGCTACCGTCAAACAATGATGTACACAGCCACCATGCCAACCGCCGTCGAACGCATCGCAAGAAAATATCTCCGCCGTCCAGCCATCGTGACCATCGGAAACGTCGGCGAGGCAGTCGACACGGTCGAGCAACGCGTAGAATTCGTGTCTGGCGAAGACAAGCGCAAAAACCGACTCCGGGAAATCCTATCGAGCAGGGAGTTTGCACCTCCCATCATCGTCTTTGTCAACATCAAGCGCAACTGCGATGCCGTGGCAAAGGACATCCAACGCATGGGCTACTCGGCCGTCACCCTGCACGGTTCAAAAACGCAAGAGCAGAGAGAAGCAGCACTCCTTTCCGTCCGCGAAGGCAAAACAGAAGTCCTCGTCGCCACCGACCTGGCAGGCCGCGGTATCGATGTCTCGGACGTGTCTCTGGTCGTCAATTTCAACATGGCCACAAACATTGAGTCCTACACTCATCGTGTGGGTCGTACCGGACGTGCCGGAAAATCCGGTGTTGCGATTACATTCTTGGGCTCAGAGGACAATGATGTCTTGTATGATTTGAAGCAGATGCTGAGTAAAAGCTCCATCTCAAGGGTCCCAGAGGAATTGAGAAAGCACGAGGCAGCGCAGCAAAAGAGTCAAAGAGGTGGCAATAGGAAGCCGGTTGAAGAGAGCAGTGGTTTTGGCGGCAAAGGCGGTGGATGGGCTTAAGAGAACCATCTATCAATCATGTTGTTGTGACTTAGAAAGCATCAGACTCAAAAATCTTGATCAAATGGTGGATCCATGCTTTGAGTCAGTTGTTGCCTTGTTCGAGTAAAGAGGCGATAACTATAGTCAGGGTCATTCGCTGTCTATGGACTATACCCTCTCTTTGCATGATACCAAGTCCGGTTTCTAGACCTCTTGCTCCATCCAGTATATACCACAACCAAGAATCGTTACTTGCCATGAGCCGTTTCCTTCGATAAGCAGGTAGGTAAGTGGACATGACATGTCCGGCAAGAGCATCAGTAGAAATGCCAAAGACAAGGCAAGAAAACAAGCGCACAAGCACACAACCCACGACTGCCATTACTGGTCTATAGCCC
This sequence comes from Aureobasidium sp. EXF-10728, assembly GCA_023848605.1. Classification (NCBI taxonomy): domain Eukaryota; kingdom Fungi; phylum Ascomycota; class Dothideomycetes; order Dothideales; family Saccotheciaceae; genus Aureobasidium; species Aureobasidium sp. EXF-10728. The sequence continues at coordinate 13,132 of SWBG01000066.1, forward strand.
ACAGATGAAAAATTAGCAAAAAAGGAAATGGTTTGATAAAAAGGTATATTCGGTCTAATCTCTATATGTTGAAAACAGATGAAAAAAGAAAAGAAAAAAGCGCTTTACACATGCTATTCCTCCTTCACAGACACCGTATATCATGCCCCCTTTTTTGATCGTCCCCTGCCCCGGCAAACCTAGAAAAATGCGGATGATTATTATGTACAAAAGAGTAAAAGTGCTCTTGCCGAATAAAAACAGAAATGGCAGGCGGGCGACTAGCAGAGCCACTTATACACCTTCTTCCACCTCGGCCACTGCGCCTGCTCAGCCCTCTCCTCAGCAACCAACTCCGCAACATTAAGCTCGCGGATCCCCGTATGCAAATCCATATTATGGCTGCGGATAACACTAGTCCTATACCAAAACTTGTACGGCAGATAAAACAAAATCACCACCGGGGCAGCAAGATAGACTTCAAAGAAATTCATGACCTGTTCGCTGGCCGTCATGTCAGCATACCCGATGGGCGCAAAGCCAGTCCAGAATTGTGCAATGAGGACGAGGCAATTGAGGATGAGGCCCACCCAAGACCCCAAGACGCCGGCTTGGGATTTAAAGGCCAGTTCGTCGAGGGAGTGGCCTTGGACCTTCCAGGCCTTGCGGAAGCGGATGTGCGCGAGGCAGATGCTGATCCAGGTGAAGATGGAACTGAGGCCCGAGAGTGCGAGCATCCAGTTGAAGGCGTCGGTCTGTTTGTCAGAGCCGGCGAGGAAGGCGAGGAAGCCGAAGGCCGAGGCGATGGCGATTGAGACGATGGGACGGCCCTTGCGGTCAACGTATCCAAGAAGCTTGGGAGCTTGGCCTTGGTCGGCGAGTGCAGCGAGTGTGCGCGATGAACCGTAGATGGAGGAATTGCCGACGGAAAGCACAGAAATCAGGATGACGGCGTTCATCACAGAAGGCAGACCATCAATGCCGGCGTTTCTGATGGCAATGACGAACGGACTGGCCTTGGCATCAACACTGCTGCTTCCATTGAGTAGACGCGGGTCGTCGTAAGGGACCAAAAGGCCGACAAACGTCAAGGAGACCAAGTAGAACAGGAAAATTCTCCAGAAAACTTGCTTGACGGCAGTAGGCAGAGATTTGCGAGGGTTGGCAGTTTCAGCGGCAGCCAAACCGACAAGCTCGGTTCCAGCAAAGGCAAAGGCGGCTGTCACAAACACACTGCAAAGGCCCTTGAAACCGTGGTTGAAAGCTCCCGGACCTAGTGATGTACATTAGTTCAGCTCGCATGTAATTGAGAAGTTCTGTACGTACTGCGCCAGTACTTTCCACCAATGAAACCACCATCAGGACCGCCGCCAACATCAAGGATGATGCCGAGAATGATGAATCCAACAACAGCGATAACCTTCAGGATACTGAACACAAACTCGGCTTCGCCGTATCCCTTGACGCCGAAAAGGTTAATGGCGATAATAACGACCAAGAAAAGCGCAACCCAGGCATTTGGGTCAATCGAGTCGTTCCAGAATTGGATGGTGATGGTAGCAGCAACAATCTCAAGAGGAAGCACGACTAGCCATTGCAAAGCGTAGTTCCAACCCATGGAGAAACCCCAAGCAGGGTCAAGGAAGCGTGTCGAGTATGCAGAAAAAGAACCAGCCACGGGGAACAAAACAGCCATCTCTCCAAGGGCATGAACAGTACAATACAGCATCAGACCAATGATACCATATGCGATAACCAGCGAAGCGGGACCTCCATTGGCAAGAGCCGAACCAGATCCGACGAACAAACCAGTACCTGAATCTTTTGTAAGTACAAATCAAATGACTCCCAGCACACAAAAGTCTCTGTTTACCGATGGAACCACCAATCGCAATCATCTGCAAATGACGGCCTTTCAAATGTCTAGACAAGCCAGAGTCGGCCGTCCCAGCATTTGCTGCTTCAACATCAAACACTTTTCCATCCGAACCGACGATGCCTGGCGGTGTCGCGTGTGCATTTGGGTCGCGCTTGAAGCTGTCGACGAAGCGCGCAGGCCACGATCTAGGCTGGTTGTAGTTTTGACCAACCTCGGTTGCGACAGAATCTGAAGGTGACGGATATGCCCCAGCATTGGGAATAATATTTTTGGCGTCATCCATGATTGTTTGATGTCGCCAACTCTCGCGCTGCGATATCCTAGGGAAGATCCGTGGTATGATCAAAGAGGAAAGGACGGCAGAAATGTTTCGAGCGTTTTTTCCGCATGCGACAGCCGGAAAGTCGCAAAGAGGTTGTACGGAAAAAACCAATCCAAGCGTGGTCAGCGACCCTTATTTACGTCAAAAGGCTTAAGGCCCTGCGAGCCGCTATCTTTAAAAGCGCATCGTCGGGCGGCGCCACCAAGTTTGTAAAAGGAACCACGACAAAAGCGACTTTTTTGGCCGCTGGCACAGCGATCATGTATCCGTATTTGACCTATGATAGGAAGAGAAAGTTTGTGTGACACATTTCGCTGACGGACGGGCTCGAAGCTGGAGAGATCGACCCGCATCCAGACAATCAATAGGGCGCGTGGTCTTTGGTTATTTCCATGTTGGAGCCCGGGCAAAGTCGCGGTTGACGATTCATCAAATCCTACGAGATATTTTTCCAACGTCCTGTCGAGATCAATTGCTTGGATACCGAGCAGCATATCAAGAAAGTCGGTTGTGTACAACAAGAACTATACCCAAATGAATACCTCCGAGTACAACCAGAATTCTTCGCTTCCAGGTTGAGCGCAATGTTGTGTTCAGCTGCCGAGTTGAGGGACTCGACAACCTCCCCCCGGCCGGGACCAAGCTTTTTCTCCATTCTGTGGGCTCGTGCTCAGGTTGGCTGCAGAGAAGGACGCACAACATGCAGAGAAGTCTCGAAGAGCATCGCTGTAGGTCAGTCACTGGCTGAGACTTTTTCAAGCTGTGTACTCGGCTTTGGGCATGGCCACACGGCTTTGCCGCCATCATATGGTGGTTGGAAGCAAGCAATCTTTTCCGGCTCGTGAATGGTCGTCAAATGCGACCACTGCCTACCTGATGGGTATAGACTGATCGACGGTCTCGCAAAGTGGACTCTACTGGGTTGTCGCTTGCAGACACGATGACTGGATCTCGAGCGACTTGACCGCAATTTGATCGCACTTTTGTACGATACCATAATATGTTCAAAGGTGCATTGTTATGTATCTGACCTCTTTCGGTGATGCACAGCAAGTTCTACACCACGGAAATGCACAATTGTTATCCGAAGAGAGACAGGTTAAAAAGAGAAGATGTTTTTAGGACTCTCAGTGGATGCTCCTAGTTTTGCTGAAGCCATTATGCATTGATGTGGCAGACTCTAGTATACAGAACAAGGCAAGAAAAACATCCACCATCACAAACTCTCAACATCCTTCCTAATCCTCTCCCTCACATTCATCAGCGCAGTCCCCAGCAAATTTTGGCCCCAGTTGTCTCTAGGAGTCGTCAGGGCTTGCTGTGCATCAAACCCAATCCCCTATATCCGATCAAATCTACTTGCCTCAACCAACTCTCTGTCTTCAGTAGCAAGCAACAAACCCCCCAAACCCACAACCTCTTCATCATCAATAATCTTCATGGACGCAAGATTGTTGCCTTGAGTAAACTTGAGATAGTTCCCTCTTTCCACAATACCCAATTTAATGCTATCTCAAGCCTCGGCATCAAAGTTTTGGATCTTACGACCCAGTTGTTTTTGTTTGCGCGGTGAGGTTGTTGCCATGATTGCTTTTGCGGTGTCGACATCGTTGGCGAGTTGGGCTTTGTTCCACATCATTCATTGTTCGGCGCTGCTGAATTCGAGGTTTGAGGTTGGGTCTGTGAAGTGGCAGCGGTACCACTGGCACAGAAACCCGTGTGGCTCTTCCTCGGGTTTGAAAAAGAAGATTGGTGGGGTGGAGGGGGTTGGTTGGGTTGCTTGGTTTGTGGGTTGGGTGTTGGGTTCTCTGTTTGGAATGATGGGGGGAGGGTGTTGGTTGGAGATTTGCTTGTTGTGTTTCTTGGGCATGATGGATGGTTGTGATGGATGAGATGTCGCAGTTTTTGCGAGTGCAGATGCTTTGATGTGCTCAAGGTCATCATTCAAGATTTCATCGAGGTGAGTCAGGAAGGCACGATTTGAGGTCATTTTTCATTCGAGTAACCTCAGGCTGCCTTTCCAAGGGCACAACATCATTCCATAGCAGGGTCCATCAACTCGCTTTACAAGACTCTATCTTGGGGTCGACTGAAGGCTGTCAACAGAGGGCTATAGAAATGCAGAAAAGTAAACGCAAACGAGACCGTTTACCCATGGAGTTACGACGGACCCAGGCATGGCAGACGATCACTAATAATGCCTTATGATGAACCAAACTGCAAAGAACGAGATCGCAATAGATGAAATTCCAAGCCACCATGACTGCTCTTTCGATGAGAAACGTCTTCATCAATCTTGTTTACTTTTGATGATTATTGCCTTATTACTACAGAGTCTCCTTGCTATGCCTACCCAAAACACTTTGTATCGCTTGTCACTCAAACAATCACTTATTTCCAGCGCCACTAATGCCCAGCCCCAGACTAGTATCCCCCTCTGCTGCATCTCCTTCCTCGACAACACTCCTACTCAAAACATCTTCAGCAATGGTTTTTGCATCTCTACTCATCTCTGGCGACGAAACGGTCTCGACTTCGTCCTCGCCTAGATTGGGTATCACAGTGACATCGCCATCTGGATCTTCATCTGCCTCTTCCTCAATGATAAACGCAGTTGTGTCACCCTCTTCAATGGGAGAAAAGCTTTCCACTTCTTCGACTTCGAGGTCTTCCTCTTCGTCTTCTTCCACCAATCTCATGCCCTGATCTTGCAAGGACACCTTGCTGCTGAAGAAGTCTTTGGGTTCTTGTTGTTGTTGCTGCTCTTCTTCCTCCTCGTCTTCTTCGGCGATTGTGATTTCGTTGCTGCGGCGTCCTTGGGCACTGGTGCCGCGGCTGTTGTCGCTGGAGTTGTTGCCGGTGCCTCTGCCGCGTGCGCCGGGGGTGTTGCCGAGACTGGGGCCTTTGAAGACGCTGCGTTTCTTTTTGGCAAACACGGGGTGCATGCCTGGAGATGCGGGACCAAAGGTGTAACTCATGGGTGAGTTGAGAGCCTGAGTGGACAAGGTGGGTAGAGTGCCGAGATTGCCAGGGGGAGGGCGCCGGGCAACGCGTATGCCAGAGGGAAACGTGCCAGTGACCGAGGACGTAGGTGTGGAAGGAGGCAAGACCACAACACTGCCACTTGTGTGTGGTGACCTTGAGATGGCGCGAGAATGAGTGCTCAAAGATGGGGAAGCCACAGAATTCGACGACGTGGTGGAAGCGCGCGAGAGAGAATGATGGTGAGTATGGATGCTGCGAACAGACGAGACAGAAGAAGATGTCGATTTTCTGCCGCGTAGACCCGAGCTGCGACGGTAGATGGAAGAGCGAGGTGTCAGCGGTGCTGGTGAGAGAGACGGCCTGTTCCCTCCATGGGTCCGGGATCCTGTAGAGCCGTAGGATGAGGCAGTTGATATACGTGGCCGCACAGGATATGTCGTCCGTGTCGGCATGTCCGGCCGTGGGCTCTTCCGCTGATCCATCAGGAGGTCATTAGCAGAACCCCTCCGTTGACTTGACGGCATCGAAGCCGAAGCTTTACGGGCAGTAGCCAGTTGTACTTCGAGATTTTCTTGGCTATCCTTCTTTTGCGATCTTCCACTGCTGGTCTTGAACCAGGATTTGAGATGGGCGAGTTGATCTTTGAAGGGGCGTTTCCGTAGTTTTTGATGAAATGGCGGCGGGGCTAGTAAGTCGTTTCTGGTGTGTATGACCTGGAGGAGCTGCGAGCTGCCTCTGCTAGCGGCACGCGGTCTTCTGGGCACATCTTTCGGTGGCAAAGCAGGACCACAACTCGACGAGGTGATGGAAAGCGAGCGACGGCGCTGGTCCTTTTCTACAGGGGGCGGTGGTCGCTCATCGGGTTCGGGTGTCTTGCCTTCGGTGACTCTGGGCAAGTCCGGAGGTGCAGCACTAGATCTGCTCACACCCCGACCTCTAGTCTTTGGTGAGACTATGCTCAGTCGCGCCTGCTCTTCCTCTGTGATTTCGCGTAGGCTTGGCGCATTCAACAGACGACTGCTGGATGCGCTCAGCCTTCTGATACTCCTCGCTTCTGCTTCTTTTTCCCTCCGTTTTCGTAATCGCCTCCTCTCTTTTCGTTCCTCTTTCTCAAGCAGCAGACCCCACCAGCCAGCCAGTGGATCGCATCTTTGCCCCAATACGTTCTCGATGACGTGATCAATGTTGACACCAGCACTGCGCATGCGTTGCAATGTCGCCTTTTCGACTTCGGTACTGAATGGCGGAGGTTGCAAGACTTTGAGAATCTCCTGTTGCTGAGGGGCGTATTCTTGCAGCCAGGGATGACGGAGGACATCAGCCAACGGTGGTCGTAACAGAGGACGGCGTGACAGCAGTTTCGAAAGGAGATCTTTTGCGCCTTCTGGGACGTATTCCGGGTATTTGGGGTCCTCCTTGAGAATGCGCTGTTTGGTTTCATTCTCATCGTCTTCGTCAAAGGGCAACTCTCCACACAGTAGAGCGTACAGAATGATTCCCAGACTCCAGACGTCGACCTTTTCACCAGCGTACTTTTCTCCCTTGAGCATCTCTGGCGCGCTGTAACAGACTGTACCACACCATGTCTGCAGATAACTCGTGGAGCCCTGGTATTCGCGGGTGAAGCCAAAGTCAACTAACTTGACGTTGCCGTGCTTGTCGAGCAGAATGTTTTCGAGTTTCAAGTCGCGATGGACGCAAGACTTTGAGTGAACGTACGAGACTGCGCCAACGAGTTGTGTAAAGATCTTTTGAACCTGGTTTTCTTGCATGCGACCGTGTTCGAGTAGGTGGTTGTACAGCTCATCGCCGGGGCACCATTCCAGGACCAGCCATACCAGCGACTCGGTGACTATGACTTCGTAGAGGCGAGCGATGTGCGGGTGGAGGAACTGGCGGTGGTGGTGGATTTCGCGGGCGAGATTGGCGTCGTCCTTTTTGGCCGACTTGAGTACGACCTGTGAGGGTCAGCGGAGTCGGGTGTGTGTAGGGATCGTCGGCGACTGACCTTGGAGCCATTGATGAGTTTATTCGAGGCCAAGTAGACCTTTCCGAAGGAGCCCTTGCCTATCAGGCGGCCGACGGCGTAGTTGCCGACGGTACGGAGGTCCTTGCTGCTGAACTCGCTGTCGGTCGCGTGAGTGTTTGAGCATCTAGACAAGAGTGTCGGCGCAGTCTTACTCGAGGAGCTCGCTGTACGAGTTGGCGAGTTTGGCCTTTTGGTGGTGCAGCTCCGCTTGGGCTCTCGTGGCGGCGGGTGGCATACGTTAATCGAGGTATGCGCCTGTCTGTCGCGCACCCCCTGTCTCGTACTTGTCCGCTATGCTGTACGTCCAGTCCAGTCTTGCCAACATCCGACTCTTGCTCGTCCCGTTGCTTGCGTATTAATGGCTATCGATACTGCTGGCCGGCGGGCTGAAACGGGGCGGCTGGGGAGGTTGCGCCGCGGCGGTCGTCGTGCGTCGTCGTGCGTCTTGTCCTTGTTGCTGTGCCAGGTACTGGGCAGGGACTCGGGGCCTCGTTGTCGTCGTCAGTCAATGCATGGCAGGCATTCATTCTTGTGCCGACCTCATCTCCGCCCGGTCCCCTGCCGCTCTGTTGCGTGATTCGGTGATTGTTGTGGGGAATCGACATCATCACCACATTCCCATGACCAGACAGAGACAAACATCGAGAAACTCGATGCGCCTTTTCTCTTTTGCATGGCACATTATCTGGAAGAACTCTGTCAAGGTTGAATACGAATGTCTCATCCTCCACCTCTCTTGGCTTCTTCCGCCTTTGCATGACACTTGCATCACAAATGACTACTCTAGCTCCTCCTAATATCCGCAATCGCCTTGCGTCTGTAATCACTGTCCGAAAACAGCGCCTCGATCAAGTCCGTCACTTCGTCGGCATCAAACTCCAGCCTCAATTCGCCCTCCGTCCACAAATACTTGATGTCTGCAAGTGAGCTTTCCAACAACTCCCCCAGATACTGGAATTTGAACCAGTTCGGACAGTAGATTCCAGTCATGTCGCTCGCCTCTCCGCCCTCGGGATGCTCTTGGATGAACAAATCCTTGACTTCCGAAATCTTGTCGCACAGCTGCCGCAGCTTCTTCGATTCTTCTTCGCCAATGTCTTGAATCTCTTCAATCTCCATAATCATCTTGCTTATCACCGTACTAAGCAACGATGCCGAAGACTGCAACAAGGCAGACCGTGATAGGATTGGTGTCCATTGTTTGTGCACATCACGGAGACGTCCCTCGGTGATGCTGACTGCACTCTCGCATGCGCTTGCGAATGGCTCTGCGTTGCAATTGGAAAATCCTTGAGCTCCGTCTAGCATATCACGGATGATGGTCCGCTGAGATTCCATCTCGGCGCTGTATGCTCTCTTTGCAAACGTCTCCAACGCTTTGATATCGTTGTCCAGTCTAAGCCGCGATGATGGTCGCAAGTGCATTACCAAGGTTGAAGTTGCGTCTTTCTCTGCTTGCTTGTTGACAAATGAACGAATCTGATCAGCCAGACGAGACGCATCGTTGTAGATCAACATGTTGCCAGAATCCAGTTTGCCGTAAGCTGTGGACGCTGTAGCTCGATACATGGCGAGTACGAACGTCGGCAGAGTGTACAGTGCCGAGGCCGCCGGTCCTATGGGTGAACCGGAATAGCTTGGGTCTGTCAGGGTTTCGGCGTCCGACACGACTTGCATGATAATCTCGAGCATGCCGTCCGGCACCGCCGTCACGGTGTATGTCTCTCTGAGTGTGAGTTCTCTGTCACCAGACGCTGTGGTCTGGTTTGTCGTAGGAGGCTTTGCCGCTTTCTTCGGTGACTCTGGCTTTGTTGTCTCGTCTGTGACTTGCTCGTCATCACCCCAGCCCCAAGCATCTGCTGCGTCGTCTTCCTCAATCTCTCCTCCGATTGCTTCAGGAGCAGCCGAGTCTGCCGGCACATCCACGTCCTCTTCATCCATGTCCCATGCGCTGGCGTCATCATCGTCGTCATTAGTGCTGGGTTCAGGCTTCTTGGTTTCGACTTCGTTGGTCTCAGGCGCATCTTCCTCCCAATCAGCGGCCCAAGCATCATCTGCGTCATCGACGTCGGTACCGCCCATGATGGCATCCCCCTTGGACACGGTCTGCGTCTCGACTCTTTCGACAGTTTTTCTGTCTCTCAGACGAGCGAAGAGTAAGCTTCTCGCTGCGCCCAGAGCTGTCTCTCTGCGTTTCGAAAGCCATGTTCTAGGTGCATTCTGGACCCAATCCTTCAAGAGAGCGGTACTTGACCAGTGGAGAGCATCGATCTGTTCGGCTAGCCTGCACACACGATCCAGAATCTGTTGGAAGACGGGCATCTGTTCAATCTGTACAGGAACAGTTTGATCAAGCCAGCTATAGGTGAGGGTCTCGAACAGAGACGGTAGTAGTTTCTGAGATAGTGGTTCGCAGACGGATTTCGGTAGGTGGGTTGAGAGGAAATGCAGCGCAGTCCAGATGTCGTCCAATGTAGCAATCGTGTCAGGTTTGGAGCTCGCGGTTGAAATACTAATACGTGGACCGTCAGATTGGAAAACAGCGTGTTGGCCCGGCTTTGCAGAAAGACGTGGGTTAATGAGAGCAAATTCAATGTCACGCTTCAAGCGCCTGATGTAAATGTCCAGGCCGCCAAGATAGCCGAGTATGTCTACGATCAGTCCCAAGTCGACAGCTGGCATCTCAGGAACATTCTCCTTTATGGTCACGGAGCGAGCGTCGATGTCGCAGTGTAGAAGGGATTGGGCGAGGGCGGTGGTCTTGTCCAGGAAGTTGGCCTTGAAGCGTGAGTTGCGTGTCTGCAAGAGACCAACGGCTCTGGTATCTTGCACAGCAGATAGAGCAGCAATAGAAGAATCGCATTTTTTGGTGAGGTCGAGGGCGGTGCGTAAATCATTGGCGACGTATGCTTGGTCGGCCTGGTCAAGGATGCGACAAGATGACCTTATCAGTTCCAAAGTCGTGGCCAGAGACTGGTTGAAGGCGACCTCCTTCTCAAGCAATTGGACCTTGTTTCCAGCATCATGCGTCTTCTCTTTCAGCTGCTTTCCAGCTTCGGCTTGAGCGACAATGTCCCTTGCTGTGGCCTTCGATCGTTCAATGTCGGCTTGGAGCTTTTTGGCTTGGGCGATCCATCCGTCAACGTCGGGGGCGATGTCTTTGCTCAGACTGCGGATGTCTGCCTGTTTGCATCCGTCAGACGCCATTCAAAGACAAAGTAGACGGCACTGATTACCTTGACTTCATCGCGGGCTTTCTGGAGGTCGGCTAGCAGGGCAGGAAGGAGGGTCGATGGCACCTCGGCTGACGAGATGTCGGGCTCGGGATAGGTGCCATGCTCGACGCTGTCGACGATGGCCTGTTTGAGCTGGTCGTTGGTCGACATTGTCGCGACTCTGCCATCAACACGCTGACGTTGATGCTTAAGAAAGCTCCAGCCTGTCATTAGGCGCGCGGGTCGGTCCGCTGTTTAGCGTCGTGAAAGTGGATGCCGCAAGACCACACGTTCTGAAGACATGATGAGGTTTGGAGGCGAGCCTGTTGGTACTTCTCATTTGCATCTTTTTCGAGATCGGATATATCTTTGAAAACTCATCGCTCGTTTGCACACCTGGCCTTCACCTCTGTTCGTCGGCTTAGCACCAAGGCTGCCGTTGTCCAAAAGTCTTACCAATCCATTCCCGCGGCCTCGAGCTGCTTCAACCGCTGCAACATGCCTGCCGCAAAAAGTCAAACCCACTTCAAGCCCATTCAAAAATTCAAGCTCGACTATGCTCCTATTGGCATTGCCCAGTATGAGTCCGAACGCACTGGAATGCGCGTCGTCGTCGTCGATCAGAAAGGCCCCAAGGTCTATGGTTATTTCACCCTAGCCACAGAGATCCATGACGATTCCGGCTCGCCGCATACTCTTGAGCATCTCTGCTTCATGGGCTCGAAAAACTATCGTTACAAGGGTGTCCTCGATAAACTCGCCACCCGTGCTTATTCTAACACTAACGCCTGGACCGCCACTGATCACACCGCTTATACCTTGGAGACTGCTGGCTGGGAAGGCTTTGCACAGATTCTTCCCGTCTACCTCGAGCACGTCCTTGTACCCACCTTGACCGATGCTGGGTGTTACACCGAGGTCTTCCATGTTGACGGTACTGGTCATGATGCTGGTGTCGTCTATTCTGAGATGCAAGGCGTCCAGAACCAGCAGGGAGAGCTTATGGAGTTACAGGCAAGACGTCTGATGTGAGTAAGCTTACTTGACACAATTGCATCAAGCGCTAATACGACCTAGGTACCCTGAAGGCGATGGCTTTAGATACGAGACTGGTGGTATGATGGAACAGCTCCGTGTCCTCACGGCTGACCGCATCAGAGAGTTTCACCGTGAGATGTACCAACCCAAGAATTTGAGTCTTGTGCTCATTGGTGAGATTGACCAACCCGAACTTTTGCAGATTCTTGATGAATTTGAGGGCACCATCATGGACGATATTCCGTCACCCGAGACTCCTTTCCAACGTCCTTGGGTTGAGTCCAAGCGCACACCGCCGCTCAAGAAGACTATCGTGGACACCGTCAAATTCCCCGAGGACGATGAGTCCATGGGCGAAGTGCTTGTTGGCTTCCTCGGTCCCGACTGCAATGACCATCTGCAGGCGTCTGCCCTCGGTATCATGCTCATCTACCTTTGCGGCTCTTCTGTTTCTGTTCTGGAGAACACTCTGGTCGAGAAGGAACAGCTCTGTAGCATGATCTACTACTCTACTGACGTGCGACCCGATATCGCCTTCTGGTTCAATTTGAGTGCCGTAGAGACTGAGAAACTTTCCGATGCTGAGAAGCGCTTGTTCGAGGTTCTCAAGGAGACCGCTTCCAAGAACCTTGACATGGGCTACATGAAGGACTGTCTCAGTCGCTACCGCAGACAACTCAAGTTCAAGTGTGAGAGCACAGGAGACTTCTTTGCCACACCCATCATTGAGGATCACTTGTTCGGCAGTAGAGATGGCAAGGATCTCCGCGAACTGCAAACCTTGAAAGACTTGGACGTCCTCGAGGGATGGTCAGATCAGCAGTGGAGGGACTACCTTTCGAAATGGTTTGCAGAAGCCCATCACGTGTCTATACTCGGTGTGCCTTCAAAGGAATTGTCCAAGAAGCTCAAGACCGATGAGAAGGCTAGAGTCAAGGCGCAGAAGGAAAGACTCGGCGAAAAAGGACTCAAGGAGTTGGCTGAGAAACTGGAGCAAGCCAAAGCCGAGAACGACAAACCCATCCCAGATGAAGTACTTTCGCAGTTCCCAGTACCTGGAACCTCGTCCATACACTTCATCCCGACAACCACTGCTAGAGCTGGTAGAGCTAAACAGATGGGTAAGCTCGATAACGACATCCAGCAGATCGTTGACAAGGACGATTCCGGCATTCCTCTCTTCATCCACTTCGAGCACATCCCTTCCAACTTTGTTCGCACAAAGCTGGTCATGTGCACTGGCTCGCTGCCTACTGAGCTCAAGCCTCTGCTTGCCGTATATCTCTCAAACTTCTTCATGACCCCTATCACCCGCGATGGAAAGCGTATCGAATTCGAGGATGTTGTTACCGAACTTGAGAAGGACACTGTTGATTACGACATCACCTCAGGCCCTGGCAATGGCGAGCTCTTACAAATCACCTTCCAAGTCGAAGCGGAGAAGTACTCTGCCATGATCGATTGGCTGCGCACCACTCTCTTCAACTCTGTCTTGGACAAGGAGAGACTTCAGACCGCCATCACCAAGATGCTCGCTGACATTCCTGATGAGAAGCGAAGCGGCATGGATATGGCTACTGCAGTGGACTCGATGATTCACCTCACCAGAGACTCGAGCAGCCGCTCCAGAAACACCCTCGTCAAGTCTGTCTATCTCAAGCGCTTGAAGAAGCACTTGGCAAAGGACCCAGAGTCTGTCATCTCTCGCCTGCAAACCTGTATCGATACGCTTCATAAGCCTTCAAACTTCAGAGTCTACGTTGCTGCGAACATGCACAGCCTCTCGAACCCCGTCTCGGCCTGGAAGTCTTTGCTCAGCAACCACAACGATGACACTCCCCTGCAACCCCTTGACTCACGCAAATCCAAGCTCAGCGAAATTTCCAAGAAGCCTGGTGACACAGCTTACATCATCCCCCTCTCCACCATCGACTCTTCATACACCCTTCTCACCTCTCGTGGCCCGGACAGCTGGTCTCATCCCGATCTACCTGCTCTCATGGTCGCTCAGTCCTACCTCGATGCCGTCGAAGGTCCTCTGTGGGCAGCAGTCCGTGGCACAGGTCTCGCCTACGGCACCGGCTTCTCTCGCTCCACCGACGTCGGCTTACTCACTCTACGCATCTACCGCTCCCCCGACACCTTCAAGGCCTTCCTGGCCGCCAAGAAGGAAGTCGAGAACTATGCCACTGGCGCCACGCCCTTTGACAAGTTTGCCCTCGAAGGCGCAGTCAGCAGCATCATCATGGGTTTCGCGGACGAGCAACCCACCATGGGCAGTGCCGCCAACTTGTCCTTTGTCAACCAAGTCATCAGAGGCATCCCTAAGAACTGGAACGATGAGATGTTGGAAAAGGTCAGAAAGGTCAGCGAGGCGGAGATCAAGGATGTGCTCAAGAGACTCATCATGCCCATCTTCAACCCCGAGTCTACTAATCTGGTCGTCACTTGCGCCACCATCATGGAAGAGGTATGTTTTTATTCCTTCCCCGACTCCTCCACTCTAGAGAAGCAAATTGCTAACACAATTCCACAGAACCTCGTCAAAGCGTTCACAGACGCTGGCTTCAAGCCTCAAGTCAAGTCTCTATCCGACTTTGAAGACGACTATGGACTTGAAAACATCGAAGGCGATGACGAAGATGAAGATGACGAGGATGACGAAGAAGAAGATGGCAGTGAAGATGGCAGCGAGGATGATGAGTCAGGTGGTGAGGATGAAGAGTAGATTGCTTCTGTAAACCAGCTTAGACGCTTCCTCTACGATATCCTCTGACTTTGCAAGAAAGTCGGGACTAGATTTGTTTGTCTGATGCTTCTTTTTCAGCCTCTTGCGATTAACTTTGTGATTGGTTTGCCTTGTCTTCTTTTTCGTTTGCCGTTATAGGTATCAGCTCAAGAGGAACAAAGTGACAGCACTCCCCTGTTGGCATCAAGATGTGAGCATAAGATGACAAGGTTGGTTGATTCCTTTCCGATATCACTCAATCTTGAAACAAAAGGTCAAGAAAAAGAAAACGAAGCATTGCAATTCCTTGACCTTGCCTTGATCTTCAGCCCAACACCAACAGCGATTAAGAAAAACATACAAGCAGGGGAGATCAAGTGGCGGGATTGAAGAACAGGAGAAAAACGACTTGGTCTCACTGGATCATGATAAAAGAGGCAAGAACGATCGACTGTGATAAACATTGTCCTTGTTTCCTTTGTCGTGGGTTGAGTCGATCTGTACGTTGTTCAGATCAGACGTCTTGAGATCTCAAGGTCTTTACATGTCACTAACTTGGACTTTCCATACACCCTCGGGTTGTCAAGAACTCAGAAGCATAGATGAATTTTTTTTTTTTTTTTTTTAGCTTTTTGTGTTCTTACGTGTGTACGGAATATCTTGGTCAGAAACTCACTGCATCGTCACAGCTATATGCAAAAAGGAGCTGAATGGTGAGTGTTCGAATGCAATTATTTTTGAGCTTTTTTTGAATTGTTGATGTTCATAATGTTTGCCAAAGAAACCCCCGAGACGCTTTTACGAAATGTGTCTCTCTTCATATCTTTGAATCGCTCGAGTGCATGAAATGACGATAAAGCTGGCTGACGTGGCCCGACAAGCAGACAGAATACTAATCGACCACCTGGAAGGGGCTAGCCGCGAGATGCGCAGTCCATGACATATATCATGCGTGGAGGTCGATCGATGTGTGTTGTGGAGCTAAGTGTTGAGGTAGATGTGTTTTTCAGCAAGGGTCGTGAGAGACTCGAGGCTGATGTTGCTCTTGATTCGCGGGTTTGTTGTGTGGTGTGCTGGGCGGTCGGCATAGCAAGTATTGGTGCAGGCGTTCAAGTACGTGGCTTGTGAGCAGACAGACAGCTCAAAGGAGCTCCTCGCAAGTCCAGTCCTCGTACCAGCCATCGGGAAGGTATCTGCGCACAACCAGAGGAATCTTCTTTTCGCGCAACTCCTTGATGGCGATTTGCAGGGGATCCGTCTCGCCCTCGACGTCAACCAGGACAGGTGCATTCATGCTATAATTTCCCGTCAGCCCAATTATTCCTCTTCTCTTACGCATCATCTTCCTCACCTAATCTGCAGTGCCCTCGTTCCCAGCACTCTAGCCCTCTCGTACTTGGTCATGTACGGCGTGGTGGTTCTCTTGTCATTGTCGATTCTCTTCTCCTTTAGGCCCTTGACTCCCAGGTTTGCGTTTGCGCGGGCGACGGCGTTGGGGTCGCCGGATGTGACAATGTTGGCGCTGTTCTCGGGGTCTTCGGTGCCGCCGGTGGGGTCGTTGTTGTCGTCGACGAGGTCCTCGACTTCTTCGTAGTCTTCTTCGAGCATGTTGGCATCGTACTCCCTAGGGGAAGTTGTCAGTGGAGGGATGTGGCTGGGCGCGTCGGGGTTCAGACGTACTCGCCGGCGCCAAAGTCACCGCCGCCGTCGTCGCCGTAATCGGACATGTTTGCTGTGTGTTGTGTAGTGTTGTTGCGGGTTTATAAGAAGTGAAAGCGTGGGATGGGCGCGCAAAGGCGATGGTGTGAGAAGAGTGAGGGTTGCGTATGGATGTAAATGCAGAGAGGGAAAGCGCGATGGGCTGCTTTCGAGGCTGTCGCAAACTAAACTTGTTGCTCGGAACGCGGGCCAAGGCGGTGACTTGCCCGTCGCGGCAGAATGAATCCACTTCGACCCCAGAATTTTGTAGACGACATCTCCTTCCTTCATGCTTTCATAAATACCTGCCTGTATCTCACATGGCTATAGAAATGCACAAACTAGTCTGATGCTCAAGTGGCTCCATTGAGACAGCCTTCAGATCAATCTCTCAATGGGCACAACACACAACCTGAATACTACTGTGAGTCTTGATGGCTTGTGTAGCATGCTAAACTCTTTGCGAGATGGACCGCTGTACTCTTTTTTCGCTTACAAGCTTCTATGCGTATCCCCAACACCCTAAATGCATCTGGTATGACTATTAGAATGCACGGTTCATTCAAGGATACACACGAGTCCACTGAGACGCCCTCATATCAAGCATCTCAATGGAAGCGGTATGATATACTGATACATTCGTGACTTTTGACAACTTATTGAGAATGCTTGACTGTTCTCGAAACACCGATTTTGCTCATTTCTCTGTGGCTTTGTCTATTCTACATTATTCATTGGTGTTCTCATCTCGTCATCACATTACCCGACCCAGTCATCTTTCTGCCACGACTCAACAAAATCAGGCCTTCTTGCCTCTGATCTCGAAGGCTCTGGCCTTCTGCTGCTTCTGCTTCTGCTTGCGCAGCCAGAAGCGGTGCTGTGTGAACAGCTCCGAGCGCGCACCTCTCCTGGGCCCCATCTCAGGAGCCGGACCGCCACCTGCCGAGCCTCCGCTCAGGAGAGAGAAACTCATCTTGTTGGGATACTCTCCCATGATGACGGAGGTGTAGCCCGGAGGAAGGGGGGCACACCACTCGAAGGGGCGGTCCAGCCCCAGGCCCAGGGTATCTGCCACCTGCAGATTCTCTCCAATCTCCACCTGCTTTGACTGTATACCATCGAAAGTCAGCAATGTGTTGCAACTATCGAAGAGCCCGAGGAGATGTTGCGAGTCTTGGATGGAAGTAAGAGGGAGGTGAAGAAAATTGGCGTAGAATGCGAGGAATAAGTGAAGGAGAAATGAGGAGTGAGCGAAAGAATAGTGATGGAAATAGAACACGGGAGTGAATGTTAGTAATCCAAAATGACTTACGTGCATGATGTAGATCTTCTTTCCCTGCTCCAAGAATGTTTTCATCTCCTTCAAGTGAGCTTCAAGGCAAAGTTCATGGCTCCATCCCTCTGGGGTACCACTCTCACTAACCCAGTAGGTCCAGTTGCCATGATACCCACCCTCTTGCCAGCCGTAGTTGTAGGCGAATCGAGCAGCCTGGATGTTCTGCGTTAGGGCAGACAGCATACGCTCCACAACGAGCCAACAAGTCTTCTTCCAGATGTTGACGTCTTTCACGATCTGGGCGTCACCTCCTTCGTAGTTTAGATAGGTGACCACCTGGATGCGATATTCTTGTCTGGTGGGTGCAGGGATCACCTCAGGATTGAAGAAGCGATCATTCTCGAGTACGTACAAGTGGTCGAGGAGGGCGTTGAGAGGACTGACCTGGCTAGGGTCGAAGTTCAGGGGCGCAAATTTAGCTAGCTGGCCAGCAAGGTATTGACCAGCGCGGGGTTTGAGAGTCTTGTCTTGCTGCACAAGCCATTCGATGAGCTTCTTGCGTTCGTGGATCAGGTGAGCGGTGTCTCCTTGAACTTCGTTCTGGCGATGGTGGCGCTCCAGAAGATCGAGCCAGCCAACCTGGAGGTGAAGTCGGAGGAAGAAAACCAGGTTAGGGTACGCGGCGTCATGGCTTTGGGAACCTCTCACACCACAGTAGAGACTGTAGAATGTCTGATCGTTGGTCGCAGCGGCGTGAAATGTCTCTGTCATGTGTTTGATACGAATCATAGTGGGGTCAACGTAGACGGGAGCCGGGTAGCCGGCAGGCATAGGGGCTTTGCGTGGAGCAGCAAAAACAGGACGTTGGATTGTAGGAGGATTTTGTGCTGTAAGTGCTTGCAGCAGGTTACGAGAGGCACCAGGGGCCAGAGCCGATTGTGTAGGAGCACCAGGAGGAGCCATGGTTGGGCGAGCGATTGGTACAGCGCCAGGGGGATAAATGATAGGGGTCTGATTTTTCGACATTCTGGTGCGCAAGCCCAGCAGACGCGAAAGTTGGTGAGATGTTGTGAGGTTGAGGTACTTGCTGATAGATGGTTCAAATCGTCAGGTTGTTAAACAATCCGAATCTTTTGAGGAACAGCTGTGCCGTGCACAACGGTGGCCGGAAAAGAGAGTGGTGCGCAAGGCAAGAAATTCGCCCCGAAGAAGCTGTTGACGGGAGTAACGAGATGGCAGAGCACAGTGGGAAAGGAGGGGATGAGGAATCGGTGCTTTGGTTGTGCGAAGGTTAAACAGGAGTGTTGATGCTGCACGTAAAAGTGACCGCCGAGGCAAGAATGACGACGAAAGTGTGAAGAACGTGTATGAAAGATGTCGGATGTCAAGTCACGGCGGAATCCAAATGAAGAGATAGTGGTTGCGCGTGTTTGTCAACAACTGCGCTATTGCGAGAGGTGGTTTGAAGATATGGTACCACGCGTTGTCTCCAAAAACCGCAAACTCCAAGGGCGGTTCAAGACAGGACAGACAAATTCAAAAATGGATACCAGTGCAAGATAGAGAAGCGATTCATAAAGTGATCCCACGAGTGTAGCAGGATAGGCACCAAAAAAAAGGACCTCCCACCTCACCCTACCAACCGCCTTTATTCCGCTCGAGCGGGCACGGGTCAGTTGATAGGATTTAATCTTCAGACATAGCGGCCTCCCCGGGGATCGAACCCAGTACATGGTGCTGATGGCAAGCCATTGCGCCAACGGACCGCTACATGAAATAAGCCAATTCCATGGTTTATCAACCCTCAAGTGCGGCAGTCGTCTTGGCGACATGGCGGATATCTCGATCGTCAACCTGTGGCCGTCGGCGATGACAAAAGCAATGATCCTTTCTTTGATTTCAAACAGGTGGTACCAGTCGTGTGTAGTCCTTAAGATGTGTCTCCAGCATTGTGGTTGATAGTCAAGCTGTGCAGACACTTCTTTGTCGACTCCGTCCAGTCCTTTGTAGCAATATCCCGATGGCCATGTCACTTCCCTCGAGCACAAAGCCACTGCAAGAGCCGAGAGAGTTAAAGTTGTGCTGGCCAAAGACCATCAATCAACATCTATCCATTAAGCTGATCCCACGACTTGTTGCTTGAATTGAGAAAGTGATACGAGTCCCAAGAAGGTATGATATCCAGATATCAGAAGCCAGAATAGCTCGCACGATCTGGCGTGTTCCCAAGTAACGGTATTAGCATGAGAGCCAGCTGGACAAACCAGAGTACCCTGAAGATTTCAGCCTTCCAGAAGTAGTAGTGGCGATCAGACTCTGGGTAATGTACCCATAGCCGGGAAATTGATGATAGAATAGAGAATATGTGAGTGGAAGTGCAGACTGGCTTTTGGAGTTGTCAAATGCAAGACGAAGCTTGATCAAGAAGGAGCCATCGACACTGTTTTCTTTCCGAGTCGAGACGGAACAAGAAAGGAAAGTAACACGAAGGGGAACACCGAAAGAACGGGCGATGGAAAATTGAAGGTAAAATAAACTTTTTCTGAGATGGTATGAAGCTGTACAATACCTGCATCTCCCCCTACCTTTATCGAACGCCAAAATCCCTAGCCCCCAAATGAAACAAACAGCTATGCAATTACAAACGTGCAATATGATACATTAGTGTTTCGTTCATGCATCTGTGATGCAACCGTGGCTGGCATCCTGGACGATCTTGGCGTACTTGTAGAGAGTACCCTTCTGGTACTTGAGAGGAGGAGCCTTCCAGCTGAGCTTTCTTTGCTGCATCTCCTCCTCGGTAACATCGGTGTCGATGACTCTCTTCTCGGCATCAATGGTGATGGTGTCACCGTCCTTGATGAGAGCGATAGGGCCACCGTCCTGAGCTTCAGGGACGATGTGACCGATGAGGAAACCGTGACTGCCACCGCTGAAGCGACCGTCAGTCAGCATGGCAACATCGTTACCAAGACCAGCACCCATAATGGCGGAAGAAGGTCTCAACATCTCGACCATACCGGGGCCACCCTTAGGACCCTCGTAGCGGATGACAATGACAGTCTTCTCGCCCTTCTTGAATGAACCGCCCTCTATGGCCTCGATCAGACCATCCTCTCCGTCAAAGACTCTAGCCTTGCCAGTGAATTGAGTTCCCTCCTTTCCGGTAATCTTGGCGACACTTCCACCAGGGGCAATCTTGCCGTACAGGATCTGAATGTGCCCAGTCTTCTTGATGGGGTTGCTGAAAGGACGGATGATCTTTTGGCTCTCGGGCATGTCACGGACGTTCTCGAGGTTCTCAGCCATGGTCTTACCAGTGACGGTCATACCACTGCCGTCAATAGCACCTTCCTTCAGGAGGAACTTGAGGATGGCGGGAGTGCCACCAATGTCGTAGAGGTCAGCCATAACATACTTGCCTGAAGGCTTGAGGTCGGCAAGAAGAGGAGTGCGGTCACTGACAGCTTGCATGTCGTCAGGGGTAAGAGTGATACCGACGGAGTGGGCCATGGCGATCAAGTGGAGGACGGCGTTAGTAGAACCACCGGTGATGTTGACAACAGTCATGGCGTTCTCGAAAGCCTTGCGGGTCATGATGTCTGAGGGACGGATGTCTTCCTTGAGGAGGTTCTTGATGGCGCCACCGGCGGCCAAACATTCGAGCTGCTTGGCCTTGGACATGGCAGGGTTGGAAGAAGAACCAGGAAGAGACATACCCATGGCCTCGATGACGGAAGCCATGGTGTTGGCAGTGTACATACCACCGCAAGCACCACCACCAGGGCAAGCGTGCTTGATGATGTCCTTGCGCTCTTCCTCGTTGATCTCACCAGTGATGAACTGGCCGTAAGCCTGGAAGGCGGAGATGATGTCGAGTCTCTCGTTGGACATCTGGCCACATCCAGCGGCGATGGTTCCTCCGTAGACCATGATGGCAGGTCTGTTGACTCTTCCCATGGCCATGATGACACCGGGCATGTTCTTGTCGCAACCAGGAAGAGAAATGTTGGCGTCGTACCATTGACCACCCATGACGGTCTCGACCGAGTCTGCAATGATGTCGCGGGACTGCAGCGAGTAGCGCATACCAGTGGTACCGTTGGACATGCCGTCACTGACACCGATGGTGTTGAACTGCATGCCCTTGAGTCCGGCTCTTTGCACACCCTCGTTGACCTTGTGGCTGAGGTCCATCAGGTGCATGTTGCAAGGGTTTCCCGAGTACCACACGGACGAGATACCGACCTGGGCCTTGTTCATGTCCTCGTCAGTGAAGCCAGTGGCGTACAGCATGGCCTGCGAAGCACCGTGGGCCTTGGGCTGGGTAATGATGGCACTAGTCTTGTTGAGGGCATCCTTGTCCAGCTTGATGTGTTGGAAGATCTTGTCCTCGCCAGGGCCGGTGGAGGCATAGTGTCTGGAGGCGAGAGTCTGAGCGACAGAAGGGCTATGACGAGCGTGTCAGTTTATTGTTGGCTGGTCGAGGCTTCGTTGGTCGAACAACGTACGCGACACGCAGTTGTGCGCGCGAGGTCCACGACGACCTCGCGGCCTTTGCTCCAATACGCGACGACAACATGATTGTCACCTGCTAGATTCAATGCTTGGATGGAAAGAACGAGGAGGCGGCGACGGTCGACTTGACTGGCAGCTCTCCAGATCAACTTTCCCGTACGTGCGCGAGTCAGTCTCCGCAATCAATTTGCCTGCCGTCTGATTGGTCTGTCGTCGGCTGCTCGCCGATGTCGGCCAGAAAAACATCATCGCTCCTACCCGCAAAGCAGCTGCAGAGAAAATGGTCAAGCATTCGAGCTAAATACGTCTTGTTTGATACTTGTTTTGATTTTCATACACCTCTTGTTGAGTCGAGAGAAATTGACTAGTCAATGGCCGTTCCTTTGTCCGAAGATGAGATTCGTCAAATAACCTTGAATGGTGCGAGTCTTGTCCCTCGTCAAGTTGATCAGAATGTTTTGCACGAGGAAGTTGCGAGGTAAGATAGCTACTGCTTCACCAATTATTTACCTTTGTTTCCCTTGTTTGCCTGTCATCTCATCTTCTGCTCAAGCTGATACAACAAAGAGTAACCAATCTTTTCCATCGACTGTTCTCGACTTTGCGGACAGACATCACCAATCAACACAGAACAGCTGCATGCAATCTACTTTCCAATCTGATTGAGAAGTGTGCTCAATCTCAGGAACATGGCTTCCTTCTTCTACTCTGGCAAACCGAAACATTCTGGCGCCATGCTTTTGGAATCTATCTGGATCAGCACCATGCTCTGAATGTCAAGCCGTCACGCCTATTGCTGACCTCCCTTACCTCCGCCCTCACCAAATGTTCGGACAGATCCATCTGTGAATCTGAGAGGACCATCATGTTGGAATCACTGATCCGACACATTACCACTCCGTCTGAAAATGCTCCTACTAGACCTGCCATGCAAGCTGTAGCCCACTGGCTTTCGAAGAAAATAGTGTCTGTTGATGAGCTGTGCGGCATCTTTGGCAAAACCTTGACAGGAATTGACAGAAACTCTTCACCTTCTCCAGTTGAAGACATGCTCGCTATCGTTTTAAGCCTTGCATCATACGAAGACTTTGCCTCTTCCGCTGGTTCGCTAGCCGCTCTGATCCTTCAAAAGGCACAAACTACAACTAAGACTCCACCGCCGTTGAGTTTTGGCAACCACAACTCATTTTGGTCTTCCACTGTTTTGAACATCCTCAAGCAGAAGCCACAGTCCCTCAATACCTTTCGACTATATGTGTTCCCAGAGATTTTTCAGCAGGACAAGTCAAGCTTTGTTACTTTCCTAGGCCAGCTTGGAATACAACAAACCCTCGGGAGAGTTCAATCTCTCAAAACTCCGTTACCACTTCCAGCTCCACAATGCGAGGAAACCTTGTTCTGCGCTTTATCAATAGGAAGCAAGCTTGGTTTGGTCAGAATTGCGGATGCCGGTCAACTTCCCGATGATGTTGAGTTGTTCTTCGAGAAAGATATTCTGTGCATTCCAGATGTCCTACTCGGAAATCTGTTGCTTCGCACGTCTGACACTGTGAGACTCGCCGGCCTTGCCATGCTTACCACATCCACGTCAACCACTCAGCCATTATCTATCGGGTCAATAAGTGCTTTACAAAAAGGTTTACCTTTTCTACATGCAGACGCAGACGCGGGATTCCGGAGCGAGCTATTTAGTCTGGTCCGACACCTATTGGAGCGTATCAAGGCTGCAACAGCAACCTTGATAAAAGCACCGAGCAAGACGAAGAAAAATAACACAAACGACGCTGTCGATTCCTCGTCAGTATCTATTGGGTCCTCTGAGCTAGTCACCGCCCACAAATCCTTCATTGAGTGGTACATCTCATTCCTCAAAGCCGAGCTACGGCCGACAGCCAGCTACCAGAGACATGTATCAGCACTCAGGTGTATCTCCATCATCGTCAAGTCCGGAGTCGATGCTCAGATTGCCGGGACCTTGTCCGCAAAATCCACAGGTGGCACGGTGGTCTGGCCTTTCACATTAGATGTGATTGACAGAGAGATGACTGATTTATTGATCGATCTGCTTCTCAACGCATTTGATGATGTCAGATCTACGGCTGCAGAAATACTGAGTCTCGTAGACTCAAATCCACAGCAGCAAGACAGTGCAAAAGAGACACCTATATTGGTCAAAGTCCTCGCGCAAGCGGAGAAGATGTTAGTCCTTAGTGGACGTGCTGACCATGCAGATGGTGTTGCGCACCTTTACAGCATCTTGTACAGCCAGTGTTCAGCGCTGACCAGTGATCGCGAGCAGTGGTGGGCCTCCAGATGTGCAATGTTGGAATCCCTCGTTCTCAAAGTCGAACAGACGGTTCAAGTTGTCGTTGTAGACATCAGCAGAGCAATTAGCAAGCATCCTCTGCACGGCCTGTTTATTAGTTTGAGGTATCATAGTTATTCGCAACTTGCAGTACCATATGCTGAGGCTGACACTTCCAGATACATCATTGAAAAGTCTGGCTTCTACCAGGTCATGTCTTCTGACCTCACTGCCTTGTCTCGTCTACAGAAGCTCTACACTCGACTTCACAATATCTTCGGGGCTCTCTGGAACTGTGTACACGACACACTGTGCAATGACACCACCGAGGGTGTTGCCGCTGAAGAGATTGAAGAAGAAGATATCGGAACAAAGGATGTCCTAAGCTACTCATGGCGGGCGCTCAAGGAAGCTAGGTATGTTCTCATACTGCGACGTTGAGGCTGAGAATGCGCTGACTGTGTAGTCTGCTATTGAGAGCTATCGTCAGGAGTTGTCCCTTTACTTCTCTCGACCACGAACTTCTCTCGCCCCAGCAACTTCGCCAGCTAGGTGATCTCACATTTACACAGCTTGCAGAGCTGCGTCATCGTGGCGCCTTTTCGACAGTCGCTCAAACTTTTGTCATCTGCTGCATGCGCTCCAACAGTGGTGCAGACACCGTGAGCCAAGATCTCAAGGACTGGTACGAGGTATGTTAAACATGTTGCCATTGAAACACGACATATCAACTCACTCATTCTAGCGTGCCATTCTTTGCATACAAAATCAGACCGCGATCAATACTCGTCGTTCCGCAGGGCTGCCGTCTTTGATGATCGACATAGTTGTTGCAGATACGAAGGGACTTCTTTTTGGCAGAGCCATGTCAGATCTTACTATGGAAGGCACCAGACCTGTCGACAAAAGCGCTGAAAGTGCTGGTGGCCTTTCTCAGGTCCATGCTCTAAATTGCATAAAGGACATCTTCAAGAATTCGAGGTTGGGCGAGCGAACAGAAGCACATGTGCCACAAGCACTCAGTCTTGCAGCTGAGTGCTTGTCTTCAGACACGTATGTTCGACGTCGTGTGTACACACAGTGGACTATGCTAACTCTCATATCAGATGGGCGGTTCGAAATTCCGGATTGATGCTCTTTAGAGCCCTTATGGACAGATTGATTGGTACGAATGACGCATTCTTGGAGGAAGATACACACACACAGAGTCGACTCTCGGATGAAGCAATCACGAGTTTGATGCATGTGGTTCTTCAGTTACTGTCAACTGAAACCGAGGTCAACCAAGTCAAGGCTGAGGTGGTTTTTCCTGCTTTGCAACTCCTTCAACGGGTACAACCGCCTTCTGGTATGTCAGAAAGGATCCAATCTTCGGTCTTGAGACTTGCTTCGAACCGACAATGGCTTGTTCGCGATAAAGCAGCCAAGACATACTCTACTTTGGTGCCCGCTAGGGACCGAGTAAGTCGTGTCGCAGAGCTACTCCGACGTGAGACTCGTTGTCAAAATGAGACACATGGCACTCTACTTGCAGTCAAGTATCTCATCGAAAGACAAGGGAGGAATTTCAGCACCGAGGGTCAGTCAATCAGAAACTGCTCGGTGGACAAGTTGCTGACAAGTGTAGATCTGGACACAGTAGTGACCGTTGTCCAATCAAGAATTGACGATCTCCTCTACGACAATGCATGTGCGCTTACGCAAGCGGCATTCGTGGACGTGCAAAACGTTTTCTTCTACTCGGCTATGCAGAAGCAGCGACATCTGTTCGGTATGTGTTGTCTCGCTTGTTAATTGACTGCAACACTGATATTCGTAAGTACCAGGCACAAGATGGGCTACCATTGAAGACTTGAACATGGTCCTGGATTTGCCTGCAGATCATTTTGCAGCATGTTCGTTCCTCCGACAGTCTTTAGCGCTATCACTGATCCACGAGCACGCCTTGTTCAGCGGAATCTCCAAGGAGAGTTCGTCAGCGGATATGTCAGCAAGGATCGAGACCTTTGTATTGCTAGCCAAGCGCGACCCTGACGCTTGCACAACTGCATTGCGTGAAGCTGCTAGAGTTGGAGCTACTGATTTGGTTTATGCCATCGAAACCACAGAGCTTCTGGTCAAGGTCTCCGCCAAGCTTTTGTTCGACGAAAGCGTGGACATTGAGGTTCAAGATGCTGCTCAGGAAGTTCTGGTCAGCTTGTTGTCCCAAGGTGTTGTAGAGAATGCCAAGACGGCCATCTTGACCAACTTCAAAGAGTCGTATCTGCCCTCAAGTGCTGCTACACCGCTCTTCGGTGACAAGCGACTCATCTTGCAGGGAGCACTACTGAACTTCCGCTCGCAAGATGACTCGCTGAAGGACGATCAACTCACGAAAGATTTTGGACGATGGGTAGCGCAGGTTCGACATGCTCTGCAAGACTCGAATGTAAGTTTGACCACATGTCCAAGCTAGGAACAACCTGCTGACAGTCATATAGCCATTCGACACTAGATATGCGGCTGCGACAGCAACGCGACAGCTGGAAGAGAAGTCTCTAGCATACTTCAACTCAGTCGATCTGAGCAACTTTGTTCTGGAATTATGTCTTGCTGTCTATGACCTCTGCAACGACGATGACATCGAGATCAGAACAGTCGCCGCTCCAGTCGCCATCGCCATTCTCAATGCAGCCAGCGAGAAGAAACAGGTCAACATGGTACCATTAGCCGCGAATCAAGGCCTAGCAGAGTTCATATCATCGACATTCGAGGGCAATGCTCTGGCAGCCTCCACAGCCATCGGCAGAGCCACCGGAAACGCTGTCAACGCCTCTTTCCCAGACTCTGTCAAACAATTGCTAGCCGAGAAGAGCACATCAGGATCATCTCTCTTCGCACAAGAAAAACACAATCTCTTCATCGACGAGACCAGAGAAGCACGAGTGTGGGCTTCTGTCGCTGCTCGCCTTCGACCAGACGCCTTCTCCTTCCGTCTACTCATGAACCTCTGCACGTGGGTCATAGATGGTCTCGACGTCTTAAACGCCGAGATTGAGGATAAGCCCGATACACCGCTTGGTTGGAGCAGGAAGCCAGAAGTCTTTGTTCTGGGCATGCAGATTTTATATTCTGCTCAGCTTTTGTTGAATCTGAGTAGAAAAGGTGTCGAGATGCCGGTTCAGGCAAGCGCTGTTGTCAAGAGATTGGACGTGTTTGTGAGCAAAGGGCAGGAGAATGGAGTCAACAGTCTGTGGTTACAGACCTGCAGGGAAGTCTTGGAGCAGCAGGTTTGATGCTGAATGTCGATGATAGATGCGGCATGGAGTTTCAGTAGCGCTGACAATAAAGTCGTATAGTGATGTTCAGTAGCGGGATAGAGACATGATCATGTCTTGCCAACCTTTGCCCTCTTGTACACACGCTCATTTCCTTGGAACACCTCTCTTGCTTTCTTTTGTCGTGTATCATATGAATCGTTCCTTCCCCTGGTGAGATGCTCACTATGTAGAGGATTCAAAGATACAAGACATTGCAGCGAACAGGAAATGACAAGTACAGGAGACATTAATGATTCTTTGCGAATCTGCATACTTTAGACTATCGACTCGGCGAGGCCAGCGGTCTACCTCGGCTCCAAGACAGGAATCTTGTTGACTTCCACCCGTGCCTCTTCCCACGTCTCGAGACTACGTTGTGCCCACTCGATGTGACAACGTGCAAAGGCCAGCTGGAAGAAAAGTCTCGTTAGCAATTGATGTCTTGCAATGTGAATTAGATGGGGACAGAAACTTACCATGTATTTCCTCAAGTCCTCTTCCTTATCGCTTTGGAAGCGTTTAAGGTCTTTGAGTACAGCACCGCTGGCATCTTTGACATCCTTTTCAGAGACTTCCAGAGCTTGCTCAAGCTGCGACAGACGTTAGTAACGTACGGCAACAGCGTGGACTCGATTGTTCTTACCTGTGTCAAACTTTCCTTCGTCTTGCCGATCTGGTCTCTCCTCACGCGCTCAGGATCGGTATCGACGACATTGTGATATGCATGAGTAAGTCGGCCGAAGATCTTGTTTGTCACAAAGTTGCCGCTAGCGCCTCTCTTATGTTGCGTAGGGCTCGTAGGTTGGTCTTGGTGAGGAGAGCCTTGAGCAGCGCTGGGAGCACTACCCATGGTGGGAGGGAAGTCTGAGTCGATGCTTGCCGTGTCGTCTTCTGCACGCCTAGGCAGTTGATCTCTGGCAGGGTTACGTCTAGCAGCGTTGCTGCCAGTGCTCATACTACGTTGAGGTGGTGAAGAACCAGAATTGTGGAGATATTGCTCGATACGCTTAGCCTCAGCTTCGCTTCTTTCGAGCGAGTCGAGAGACGTCCTCTTCTTGTCAAGTTCGTCACGGGTCATCTCCTGCTGGACACGTTTCAAGACTCTGTACCTTAGAACGCCCTTGACGATTCCAGCGAACTGAGCGCTCTCACGCATGGGTTCAGCGAATTGAGCCGACAGACCGCTTGACAAATCACGAGTTTGAATGTATGTAAAATCGCAAGCCTGGCCGATCTTCTCGATGGCAGCGGCAACCTCGGCAGACTGTTCGGATAGAGAGAAAGCGTTGTAGCGCCCGCCTAGCTCCATAAGATCGTCTCCAAGCTTGTATAGATGCTGGAGGGTGCGCTGGTTGACCTTCTCCATGGAACCCTGCAGCAAGGTTTCCAGCTCGCGCGATGAGTTTTCAAACTGAATAAAGTAGGGATCGAGATCTTCTTCCGAGAGAGTTTGCGAGTCGGGAGGGAAACGACCAAAGACTTGAGGACCAGGAGCAGAGTGAGCGGCAACTGACGGTTGTGGCATGGGCGGTGAGCTGGGAGTACCAGAAGCGGAAGCGTTGGCAGACGAGCGTAATTTGGCCGAGGACGAAGGCACAGGGAGGAAGTTGTGGCCGGGAGAAGGGTTGGCAGGATCGAGTGGAGGAGCCTTGAGGTTGTTCTTGGGAATGTTTACAACGGGGTGCGAGTGGAGGACCTCGTTCCAGCTGGCGTTGGGGTCGAGGAAGCGCCACCAGACATTGTCGTCGCGCACGTCTTGCATGCGACGGCAGCGGTTGAGAAAGGTGGTCAACATGCGCTGGCGCAACTCGATGATGCCGAGGTCCTCCTTGGCTTTTGTGGGCTTGGAAGCGTAGTCTGTGATGGAGTGTTTCTCGGGAATCGGTGGAATGATGAGGGTTGGGTGGAGGGCGACGAGGGTGGCTCTGAGCGATGCGAACTCGCTGTAGCGTCTTCGTACTTCAATGTCCTAGAAAAGTCAGCGATTTTGGTGGCATGAGGAGTTACAGGATGACCTACTCCGGTGCGGATGGTGTAGGTAATGTAGCTGCCTCCGCCCTCGGTGTTCTTGCCCGCGTGGACGATGTGAATGTCCAGGTCCGGGTTCTCGTAGAGGATTTGCTCGATGCGACTGTGGTAGCCGCCCTTCTTGGGCTCGATTCTACGCGACTGCGACACGTCCTCGTCGTCGTCATGGTCGTGATTGCTGTCTTGTTGGTCGTGATCGAAGGGCTCGTCGTGGTAGGTAGACTCTGGTCGGTGGTACTCGGGAGTGGACTGCTGAGGGCTGCTCGAGCCAGAGGGCGGTGTCGACGGGGCTTGTCGGAAGGCTGATGCGACAGTTAGACGGAGGGCAGAGAGTGGTGGGGAGAGGTCAGGGTCGTGTACCGGGAGCGTCGGACGTCTCCGAGTCGCGCCTGTTGAACGAACCGTAGGGGTTGTTGTCCTCGTCGTCCCACATTGTAGCGACCTGGGCAGACTGGCGGCAAGGGTGAGGATATGGGATAGATGGTTGCGTGTGTCTGTCTGGGGAAGCTGCGTGTTGCACCTCGACCCTCCGCCCAACTGGTGGTCAATCTTCGGCTATCACCTACGTCACCGCCAAGCCCTGTCAATGCTTCCAGGCCCTCTGCAGCCCTTGACCTTCTCCTTCTTGTTGCTAACACTACTA
Organism: Aureobasidium sp. EXF-10728; assembly: GCA_023848605.1. Taxonomy (NCBI): domain Eukaryota; kingdom Fungi; phylum Ascomycota; class Dothideomycetes; order Dothideales; family Saccotheciaceae; genus Aureobasidium; species Aureobasidium sp. EXF-10728. The sequence continues at coordinate 43,074 of SWBG01000066.1, forward strand.
GATCTATGCCATGAAACATCTTTGTGAACAAGGCTTCGCTAGATCTGCTCCGGAGGTCGTCCATTTGCTAGCTCACGATGCTTGACTTCTCAGCGTTACTTCTGGTGACCCGGTGGACTGCTCGAATAGGCAAGTCAGCCGCCGTCAGTCAAGCTTCGAGGCAGGTGGGCCGAAGCAGACTAACCTCATGTCGTTGTCGGCGTTTGCCCTTGGTTGATGACTCTTTTGTTACGAATTGCCCTCTTTCTCTCTTCCCACATTCCCAATCATTTCAAGTTCCAGTCTCACTGCCGCTTGACAAGACATTCTCACTTGACACTTCACGACTCAATTCTTGATAAACTCAGTCTCATACACAACAGAACTCCCTACAATCATGGCACCAACAATATATGTCGTTCGCCATGCTCAGGGCCACCATAACGTCAACGTATATCTGGCCTTTCTCACCCCTCGTATTTCAACCATCTGATCATGTCTCAGAACCAACATCATCTCCGTGATCCCAATGTCACAGATCTCGGCCGCACACAATGCACAAACCTCAGCAACACTTTCCCCAAATCTTCCCTTCCAACTTCTCTCACCATCATGGCATCGCCTCTGATCCGCACAATCCAAACTGCTTGTCTCGGCTTTGGTGATGTCTTGAGAGAAAGACCCGACGTCAAGTTCATACTCGTACCTTTCGCCCAGGAGATTGCCAATCAACCCTGTGACATTGGATATCCACAAGCAGAACTCAAGCAGAAGATCGCGGCCTGGCTAGACCAAGAGAACCTTGGCTTTGGAATCGAGAGAATGGATTGGAGTCTGGTTGAAGACGGCTGGAACTCAAAAGCTGGACCTTACGCCGCCACTCTCGAAGCCGTCAACGCTCGCGCTGCTGCTCTTCGCGCGACCCTGTATGCTCATCCCTCCGAGGCCGTCGTGCTGGTCACCCACGGCGCATTCCTGCACTTCTTCACTGCCGACTGGGCTTCTTTCGATGGTGCCAAAGGAACTGCCTATGAGAATTGTGAGTTCAGAAACTTCTCTTGGGAGGCTGAGGACGGGGAAGGCTATCACCTCAAGGAAATCGGTGGTGCAAAGATCAAGATGGGCAGGCCTCCTGGTGTTTATGCTCACGTTCTCGAGGGCATTGAGATGGTGGAGGGACAGAACCCCAGGCAGATCAAGGTCGGCAACGGCAAGATTTGAGCGTGACTACTGAGCTTGCGAAATGGATCATGCACGGCAGCTTCAGAATCACAATCACGCGTGATCAAACACTATAGGCAGGTGCATTCTGCGGCAGCAGACCTCTAATTTCTACCCTTTGTTGCTCTTCAAGGTGGTCTCTCATCTAGAATCTTCTGTGCAATCAAGTTCCAACCTCTCGTGTCTTGTCTCTTTGCTCTCCGATGAGTTTCCTGTTTGTCTGCTCTGCCGTTCTTCATGGTCTCGGTCGAAAACATGCAGTTTGGCTGTACCGTGTTCCATCGTTCAGTCCTTGTCCTGCCAGTCTCCGGTCCTTTTCGCAACTCCATGCTGCAAAGTCTAAGCCTTACCCGCCGATGGACTGTCATGTCTGCTTGCCCCTCCACCCTTGCTGCCCGATTTCTTACTACCAGCCTTACTGCCATGCTTACTTCCTCCAGCCTTCTTATCTCCCTCACCACCAGACTTTTTGCTCGCAGCCTCGCTTCCTCCAGCACCTCCCCTCCCCATCTCCAAGTCAATAGACGGCAAGTCCAGTTCGCGAACTTGGCGATGCTGGATATTGTGGCGGTACCAGATGCTTAGTTCCCATTCAAAGACTTTGACCCAGATGTACCAGAACAACATGACGCCAAAGGTTGTCAGGAAGAGGGCGAGTGCGATGGTGCCGGCTGGGTTCATTGTAGTTTTGTTGCGTGGGGTTCGAGAGTTGAGATTGTTGGGCTGGGTTTTATTGTCAAGATGTCGAGGTTTGGGTGATCTGTGATGGGATTCTTTTTGCGCTGGTTTTTTTGGTGGGTTTTCTGAGGGTTGATGCTTGGTTTTATGGTTGATTTTGCTTGGAGAAGATTTATTATGGTTGTCTTTTTGGTTTTCTTGATTTTGCACCTTGGTGCTTTGGTCGATGAAGCAAGGTTCTCAATGCCAGAGCCCTACTGTGAGAGGTTTGGTGTATGATGGTAGCCGCCAAGTCTTTGTTCGTCGTTGTTTTTCTTGAGTATGTCGTCAAAGTGCGGCGCTGTTGATGATTGGGTAACGAGCGTATGTAAGGAACATTTGCGGTCAGAGAGAGGATTTTCTGATTAGCAGTTAATGTATGGTGATCTTGGAATTGGCACAAAAGGAGTGTGGTTCGTGGACGCGGACGCGTGGTTGTGGGTGAAGGAGGAGGGTTTGGGTTGTTGACGATTGTTACGACGGATTGTTTTCTTGTCAAGTGCAGTCAATATCGCCGGCCCCGTCTTTCTCATTGGCCGTCCAAGTTTGATGCTTTACAAATCTCTAGTCGACTGTATGAGAGGCTAAGAGTGAGTGTTCATTGAAAAGTAATTCCAGTGACATTTACGAGCATCAGTTTATCCAGATCATCCTTGATTTCGATAGCGGTGAGATACAATGTTCTCTATAGAACGCAGAAGACTTTGAGCAAGACTGCTACAAAGTGAAGGCTATACGACGCATCCTTTGCCGTCGATGAGCATGACCACGTCAACTGCGTACGCTTCTTTACAGAACACATCGACCCATTAGAGCAGCACAGCAACCAAGTCAACGAGCTTCTGCATGCTGCACAGTCTTGGGGTGCTTAGGTTCCCGCCCGCCAACAGGAGATACGTAGTGGCACGTTCTTTAATATGCATGACAACATCCGCCCTTTTTCGTTCAGACTTGTCAGATCTCATCAAAACAGATCTAGAAGATCTATCCTCGTACTGTCTCAACACCCGTTGCTCGGACAGTCAGCAGCCGCTCGTCGTGCGCTGCTATACCAATGGTATTGCACCAACGACTTTGCCGTTGATTTTAACGTTAGCGGAGTTAAAATGATGGTATCCAAAATGACCACACTCTTGTTTACTCCTATGACTGGTATCATATCGCCTCGTCTGCGCATTCATTGTGGTTCTCCCGACACCAGAGTTACCTTTGCAGCCTTGGTGCAATGGACAGAGCTGTTCTACCAAGGCCCTCTCTCCAAGCAGAACTTTGCAAAGATTAACACTGGTATGGAAACGGGACCTCCTCTCCCGTCAAGCTTTCAGCTTGTATGGGACGATAATTCAACCGAGAACGGAGCATTTCTGCTCAGACAAGCCGCAATCACAAAGGTTCTATATGCACTCCGTAAGGAGGCAGCTCGGCTTGCAAAGAAACCCGGTCCACCAAAAGCAATACGACCTTATATCTATATATGGCTTGTTGCTAATGTGCCATTGCCTGAGGATATGCTACTAGCGTACAGGAAGATGGTATGTATGATGATCGGGCCCCGTTTCAAGAAGCTCGGTTATCTTCAAGCAATGCGCATGTACGTCTGATTCAGCATGTGAAACTGCAGGGTTGTGCCTTCCTCTGCAAACCATGCTAAACGGATTTTAAACAAGTCCAGTTAATTCTCGCAACCTTACTACCAACCTACCCATAGCCTTTCTTTGGTATTACACTTGCTTATCCACTTTGGCGCAATCCTGAAATCATACCAGCACTCTTTACAACATTAACAACGCATTGCATACGATGAACAACATGGCTTAGGACGTCGACACCATCTATGCTGCGATCAAAGATCAACTGCCACCCACCGATCAAGTCAGCCATAATCGCATCAAGAAACTTGTCCTTGACCTACCAAAACTGGAAATCACAGGGGCGACGCTTCAGCGTAATTGCAGCTTGCACGCATTAAAGAGTACAAAGACATCACTTTTCTTTTCCTTCCTTTGCTAACGCTTCTTAGGTCTGCAAAGAATAGTGACAGCGGCGACGCCCTCAGCGGCAATGCCGTCAGCGAGGAAGCAGACACCTTGCCTGACAACTCTTCAAGCCTGCGTGGCGTCAAAAGAAATGATCACAAGACTCCAAAGGTCACAGAGGCTCATTCTGCTCGCCACTCGAGTGCGACTGCTGTCCATGGGTCAGGCACACTCAGGCCTCCATCTTTGGGGCTCCATCCACCAGGCCTCCAGCATCCAAGCCTCATGATTGTGGCTGTTGACAAGGGCTGGCCTGATACTGGAACTCAGAAGAACGTTAGTCAGGTCAAAGCAAGGTGGAAAGAAACGGCAAGGTGAGATCAATAATTTCCTGCAAGAGGAGTAGAGAGACATGGAACATGCAAGAGATTGACGTGGTGCCAAACTCAGTCAAATCGCTGGCGACGTGACGTTCGTCGACTTGGAGAGATCATGCTCATCCCTTTGCTTGCATAGATTGTGTGAAGCGCAAAAGCATGCCAACAAGTACAGAACACAACACTGACCTTCTATTTTGTCTGAAGCTGGGGTCACTACCAGGATGCAGTGGTATGACGAGTACTTGGGTCGATTTCCAGAAGGAGTAAAGGGTTGGTTTGTCAGTTTCAGCTCAGGTATTGTAGAAACGGGCAACACTACGTGTCTGGACGTGTCATCTACGTGATGTTCGACGACGATGTTCAGTCTGGTTGTGGACGTGATGGTTGGCCGTAAAGGTGCCTGGAGTCCGGAAGGTTCTGTGTCCTAAAGTAGCTTCGTCGTGATTGTATCCGAGTATGACCTCGACATTTCTCTCTTCTCTATACCGCTCGTGTCTTTCTTCACGAAGTTCTTCTTTCAACACTTGAAGAACAGCCTTGGTTGTCTTGACTAGGCACGACCACTTATCCACAATTGCAGATCCAACACGTGGCGAGCGAGATCCTCGCCACCCTAGGTCAACCATGGTACCAAATCACCATGTAAGGGCCTGTCGACTCGTTCAGCCTTCTCATCACCAACCCAGCGCCAAATCCCCTGAGCACCGTCCATTTCTGCATCCCCGTGAGCCAAGCCCTTCAGCTTCTCAAGTCTCGGCTCATTCTGCACTTTTTGAAAGAATAGAGGAGACCAAGTCTTGCCTTCTCTCTCCTCTTGCTTCCTCATTTCGCGTTGGCCTTGCTCAACCTTGCTTTTCGCATCGGCCGCTGCTTGCATGTTTCCAGAGTTCAATGCTGATATAGTTGGACCCCAAGCTTTTCTGCTCTCGTAAGGGTCAAGAGTAGACTCATCTGGAACTTGAACAGGAAGCGGTGGATGAGCATTGGTGTCAAATTCTTCGATTACAGAACCAGCCTTCTCGTCCCGGATCGTAAAGACATCATTCCAGGTACCATTTAACGTATAGATCGGGTGTTTGCGATTGCTGTCATCTACTGTGTAGACAGCCGCATGCAAACCGTTCTTTTTGCCAGCCAAGCCCAGCATGCGCTTGCCAGAGAAGTCCACAGTGGCTACATAGCCGGATGACGAGACAATGTCATAGCTGCCGACGAGTTCCGGATATGGCGTTCCAGTGATCAATCCAGAGACTTTTACCGATGGCAGAGGGATAAGGTAATCCTCGTTCCACTTGTCGAGGTGAATGATTGCATGGCCGATTTGCTTGATGTTGACAGTGCCAGAGAAGGTGATGTTTTGGCAAGCATATCCTTCAGCCTGGTTCATGTGTTAATAAAGGGAAGCACTTGAAGATCTTGAGACTTACTCTGACGCCCTGCTCGTCGTTCCAAAGGTAGCAGGCTGTGACTGGCGGATGGTGGCTGCTTTGGTCAGCATCTTCTGACTCAATTGTTTTTCTCGATAATTCGACTGACCTGACTTGCTCGGAGATGAGACAGGTCCTGCCTTCCCCGTCCGCACCACCCCAAGCTCCCATAAATACCTCGCCCAAGAAAGCGTTTAGTGGCTTCTTGACACCGGCGCTCTCGTCCCTACCGGCATATTGCTGACGCTTCAGGCTTGCCAGGAACCACTTCAAGACAAGTAAGCAGCGTTTTTGGGCGTCAGGCTCCGATGCTGGAGCACATAAGAGCTGAGGTCTCTCACACCAGTAGGAAGGAAATTCGACGGTCGATTGAGACGCTAGTAGGAAAGGTGGCGCGGTGATGTTCGAGAGGTCGCCTTTGATTGTCGAGATACTTGCAACAAACTCCTTCAATGTTGATCTGTTGCCGTCGGCCATGGTTGCTTCTGCTATCCTTGCTGGTGATCTGTTTACAGGGTGTCGATCAGGGTTCAGGGTCTGGATGTGGTTGCTTTGTCCTTTGTCTCTCGGAATAGCTTTGATAACGATTACTGTAATTCTTTCAAACGTACTTCCAGAGCAGATGAATGCGGTTTCCTACTTTGGACGGTAGGACAAAGATGAGATGGTAGTCGTCGCCGTCTTCAATGACGACATGGCAACGACGCTTGGCAACAACTTGCGGAACTCCCGGCTAGATCATCAACAGCTTCCAATCCTGTAGAAATGCAACAATCAATGTTCATATTCTCAAATGTCCATTGAGAACATTGTAACTTGGTGATCTCGGGCTCTCATTGAACACGGCATGTGAAAAGTCCATCGCGCACTTCTATAGTACTCTCTAAACGAGGCCATGGCCGCAAAGAGCTCGTGATACATCTATGTTTGACGGGTGATCTCTTCTCACCGAGGTCACACAAGTCACAAACTACGAATACCTACAGCAGATACACTAGCAGAAGTTGCATACCACGGAGTGCGATCTTGGATGCAGCTCCGAGCGACACTCCCTCCATATCCTTTCGGGCTTTGCGACGACGTCCAAGACGCGGTCCTCCTGTTGCTGTCCCTGTATGGCAGCGAGTACCAGTGTCTCTTCTCTCTCAAGGTGAGGCGATGGCTGTGGGACCGAGAGGTCATCTAAATCCATATTCAAGGGCTAATGCTCTTCTCATATGGATCCACAGCTCAAACCCTTACTCACGAGGTTGAGAAGATACAGAGATCTGTTTGTTCTGAATGGAGTATGTAGGGAGAAGCTAAATTTTTGGCGAGTTGTCGCTGACCCGCCGACGTTTGACGTGGTTACCTCTTGTCGGCTTACGGAGTACATTGTGGTAGGTCGTCGTGGAAAGGAAGTTGCGTTCCAGCAGCAGTTTCCGTTCCTGTACGCAGCCTCTCATGTGCTTCACTTCTATTGCAACCTACATCGGTATTATCTCTTTTCGACCACAAAAACACTAAGATCACCAAATCATCGCAGCTCCTACCACCAGTAACGACACTATCAACACCATAAAGTCCTCCTCCTTCTCCTCCACCACAATGGCATCACGCTTCTTCAAGAAGCTCAAGACTACGTTCAAAGACCTGTTCACCAGAATCAAGGGCGACTCAGGTGGTGGCGACAGTAAATATCATCACATCAGGTTGCGTCCTTTCTCCCTACTCACGGAGCTGCACAGACGACAGCATCAGGGCGTCTTCAACGGCCTCGCCAACCACTCAGCTCGAGCAGGACGCAATAGCGCGCGCTCGGCTCCCTTCCACTATCCCTGCCACGGAGCGCATGAGCCTTGACAAGTGACAGACACGAAACCTAGGTGGAAGGGGTGCAGGGCCATCAAAGCTAGTGCCGGACCGGAGAGCGAGTTGCACATGAACGTACGATTACGACAATGATGAATCAAGACCACTACAACAACCATCTTCTCTCTATCAAAATGCAAACCGATACCTCAAACACGATATCTGCACGAGAGCGTGTCTCTGTATTGCTCTCTCTCTTCTGTCCTGCCTAGAATTTAAGCAAGGGTATCTCTCAAAGTCCCTCGACATCTTACAACAAACCAAGGTCTCTGCGTTTCTGGAGGCTCCAGCGTGAGGTTGGCAAAGATGATAAAGGCGAATATCAATATTCAAGGACCGCAAACCTCAGGAACATCTTGTGGTGTCACCACCCAGCTCTATCAATAGAGAGAGGCCTCTTGTCGCAAGTGAGTCACTGGGGAATAAAGGTTCAATACAGGAACCAACCACTATTCCTCACTGAGATCCAAGTTTGAGAAGACTTTGATGTAAGGACATGGACATCGCTTTTCCTCCAGACCCTCCAAACTTTTGTATGCTTGCGTCCCGCCGTACAATAATCCTTGCATTGCATTGAGTCTGTTTGCACAATGAAGGCCTCCTCTGCTCCACAGCTCATCTGCGCCTCTCGACATTCCTCCTGATGGTGGAGCAGTTCTTGTCGTAAACGATAACGTGTAGTACAATTGTGACGGCCCTGGTACAGACTCTCAGCAACAATGCGGGCTCCGGCTTGATTGCGGTGAGTGGGAAGTCACGATGCGGTGGAATTGAAGAAGGAGCGATTGCGGGTGACGGAAGATAACAATGTACCTTTCTGTTGATGGACGGAAGCGTACAAGTTGTGTTACACACTGTCCAAAGAAGGTGGGTGGCAGTGATATTAAACAATTCCGCCGGCGCTTGAGCCCATACATGCATCAAGATCACTATGAACACAAAAAAGTCAAGATGCTGATAACGCTTCCTATATGAATTTACTTGTCCCCAATGAAGGTACTACTCGTTTGCCTCCTTGACCATAGGGGATGAGACTGACCCAGACAGGCCGCCAATAACTTTCTCTGTCCAACTCATCCATCCACTCTTTCTGCCCGTTCTAGCCTTGATACCAAACTTCTGCCTGATGTCTTCCTCAGTGAATGCCTTTGTCTTTGTGCGCAACATATCTGCAAGTTCCTGTTTCGACATCTTGGTCTGATCACCAATTGGGATCAAGCAATTTTCGGCCAGGTAGAGATATTGCTTCTTGAGCACTCTGATGGTCAACATCATGTAATCGATATTGTGGAAGACGAGCGCGCGACCATTACTGTATGCTTCTTTGCTTTGGAGGAAGTGCACTGGCGCATCTCTCCAGTGACGGCGAGGGTTAAGATGATGAGCAGTGTGATAGCCGTCATTGAAGCAGAAGCGGTTGCTGGGAACATCAATAAGAGTAATGCTGCTTCTGAAGTCCGAGTCGGGGTCCACTTCATCAACAAGAGCATGCTGGCCCCAGTTTCCGATCATGAGTCCAAGGCGCATGATACAGAAAGGAAGTAAAAGGACAAACATGGAGGCGCCAAAGTGGACTTTGGTTGCCATGAAGTAGAAGAAGGCATAGTTGGCCATTTCTGACACACAAGACTGAAGCGCCAGTCTTGACTTGCCCTTGCGGAAGAAATACAAAGGTAGCTCGGCCCAGATGAAAAGAAGGAAGCGTCCAACATAGCATGCAAAGTCGAACGGCGAGTCGCGCTGATAGCGAATTGTGGAGGAGAGATCGTCAGGCCCGTTGCCCTCGACATGGTGGTGCTTGACGTGGTGGTAGTAGTAAGAGTCCCAAGTGTGGCCCATGAGCGGTTCCAGCAGGTAAGGGAAGCTGAGATCGAACCATGCATATTCCTTCTTCAGAACACCTCCGTTGTGAATATGGTTATGCATGAGTAGGGTGAAGGCACCGGCACACCAAACAGTATATACAGTGTGGATTACACCATGATACCAATGGAAGTCATAGTAGAGGTAAGCGGCGCTTGCCAAATTGACCGTCATGTACAGGATGATATGCGTCAGGAAAACAACATCAGTCGGGTGGCGCACAATTCCCATGGCAATCTTGGTGTAAGGCTTGACCAGGTACTTGTTAATGGTGGGGTTGAGATCCTTGTCGTCCCATGTTGTGAATACAGTTGGCACAAAGTCTGGGCTTTTCGGGTCGTTGATTGCAAGAAGGTGCTTGATGTCCTTTGCATCGTCTGCTGGGTCCTGACCTGCTGGTGTCGCCAATGCTTGCAAGTCCTGAAGGAGGTTTTTGGAGACCACCAGATCCGGTCCGGTCAGGTAGGGGTCTACGTTGCGAGCCATCTTGAATGATCTAGTGCTGCGAATAATTTGCCGGAAATTTTAAGTGAGAGTTGTGGGGCCAGATGATCCCGCCCGGATTACAATCAAGATTATACAGTCTCAATGAGTTGTAGGATGCCAGAAATGTTGCCAATTTGCGAGTCCAAAGATTCGTATTGACAGTAGTCAAAGAGCGGTGGGCACGTCTCGCACTGCAACAGGTATAAGAGGCGAGTGGGTGTCGAGCTTGGGGATCTAAAGAGAGTGAGGGCGCTGATGCAATCGCACGAGTTCTAGCGGATGCAAGGAGCAAGCCGAACAGCAATTGAGCTTGGGTGTGTGGTAGAAAAGAACAAAACCGACGAGATCAGGGAGGCATGATGTTGAATGGTCAAGGAGAGATTTGCGGGTCTGGCCGCGTCAGGGTTCAACCACGATGCGCCCGAGCCGCGCCTCGAACTCTGGAGTCTGCTGTGTTTCAGGCACGAAAATGCTGGGGTTGTTTGAGTCCACGAGACTCGGTGAACAAATACTTGCTTGATACGGTTCCTGGAGTCAGGAGGATGCAACTGAAAGTCTCGCTTGTGGCCTGGCAAAGGGAGTCAAAACATAGATGCTGTGGTCATGCGGACCACCAGCAAAAAAGATCTCCTCTCTCTGAGTCGAACAAAGGACCTTCTGATGACAATCAAACAATTACAGTCAGACGCTCTAAACCAACTGAGCTAAGAAGAGATTATACTTTGATACATCAAATATCTTGTATATAATCCATTATCCAATCTCATGTTGAAGCGAGACTAGAGGTCCGATGGACTTGCTACAGTAGCTCTGTTGGTAGCTTTCAGGCTGGAGAGGGTCATTCAGACTTGCAGAACGCGTTCATCGCTTGTCGAGCTTAGGGAATAAGGCTTTGGTAATAGCACAGTTTTGAAGGTACGATTGGCACATAGACGTATGGGCCTGACAGGACTTTTTGAACCAAGCAATTTACTGTACTGCAAAAGCACCATAACTCCCGCAAAATGTATGTCTACGAGATACAGCTACCTTAGACCATCAAATAGCTTGTTACATATCATACGGTCAAGACTGAGAAGCAAAAGACCAGATGTGGACGGTCCTATAGACGAAAGAAGACAAAAACATGGTCGAAATTGCTGTGACGGGTGAGACCCTGGCAATGGCGGAGATGTGGAGAAAGTTTGTCGGCCATGACGCCAAGGCGGCGGCAGCAAAGAGAATTGGAGCATTTCGAGCACCTTCACCATGTCATTACCACCACCATGGCAGATTCGAGTGAGACCAAGCCGGCTACGGCGCCTGTTGTCGACGATGCGACCAACACACCCTCAGTTGAGGGAAGTGCAGAGCCCAAGAGCGAGTCCCACAGCGACCGCAAGCGCAAGCGATTCCAAGACGACGGACTCAAATTTGGTCGCGGTGGTAAGAAGAGAGATATGGGCAGGAACGCGTGGTCGTAGGTATTGCTGATGGTTGATATGATTTTCTCAAGAGACTGACGACCCTCTAGACGAGAGCAGCCAGACCGAAGATCTCGCAACGACGAAGAAAAGAAGAAGCCGCGCCCAGAAAACTCAGTCCTGCCTGCACCTTTCGCTCAGGATGAGATTGCCGCAGAAGAGCGCAAGCCTAAGCGCAAGGTTGCCGTCTTGATTGGATACAGTGGCACTGGCTACAAGGGCATGCAGATCAACACGACCGAGAAGACGATTGAAGGCGACCTGTTCACAGCTTTCGTCCAAGCTGGTGCCATCTCAAAGGCCAACGCCGACGACCCCAAGAAGTCAGCTCTCGTCAGATGTGCTCGTACCGACAAGGGTGTCCACGCCGCAGGCAACATGATCTCGCTCAAGTTGATCGTCGAAGACCCCGACATTGTCCAGAAGATCAACTCGCATCTGTCACCACAAATCAGAGTCTGGGGAATTGAGAGGACCATCGGTAGCTTCAGCTGCTACCAAGTCTGCGATAGCCGTTGGTACGAATACCTGATCCCCTCGCACGCCTTCTTGCCGCCACACCCGAGCAGCTGGATGGCGAGAAATCTGGAGGAGGCTGCCGATGAGGTTGGTGACTGTGAAGGATACGAGTCCCGTCAAGCCGAGGTCAAGGACTTCTGGAAGACGGTAGAAGAGCGCGACATCAAGCCTATTGTTGATGCTCTGGATGACGACATTCGTGATTTGGTCCTACAAGCCATTCACGAGCCTTCTGACTTCAACCCTGATGGAGAGCAGCAAGAGAAGCAGGAGGACCAGGTCAAGCAAACCGCCGATCTCAACACATCGGCGCCCGCAGTTGCTGAGGCCAAGCCCGAAGCTGCAGCCGAGACTGCTGGCACAACCGACACTCCTATGCCTGATGAGCCTGCCACTCTCGAGTCGACAAATATTCCCACAGAACAGAAGAAGCGCATCGAGGCCGCTGTCAAACAGCTCAAGATTGCCTATAATGCTGCTCGTCGGGCATACCGCATTCCGGATATGCGTATCGCCCGTGTGCAAGCTGCACTGGACTCTTACATTGGAACTCGTAACTACCACAACTTCACAGTCCAGAAGACATACAAGGACCCTTCGGCGAAACGCAACATCAAGTCATTCGTCTGCAACCCAAAACCTATCATCATCAACGGGACTGAATGGTTATCCCTCAAGGTCCACGGTCAATCTTTCATGATGCACCAGATTCGCAAGATGGTCGGTATGGTCGCATTGACTATTCGCTGTGGAGCTCCCATCGAACGCATCGTCGAGGCCCAAGGCGACCAGAAGATTAGCATACCCAAGGTCCCTGGTTTGGGTCTGTTGCTAGAGCGCCCCGTCTTTGACAGCTACAACGACATCCAAGCTGTCAAGCACGACAAGGAGAAGCTTGATTTCGGCAAATACGAGAAGGAGCTCGAAGAATTCAAGCAGAGAGAGATTTACCAGAGAATCTTTGCAGAGGAAGAAAGAGACAACACGTAAGTTTGCACCATGCCGGCGACGAGTACTGGTGTGCTAATAGATCTTTTAGTTTCCACCTCTTCTTCAACCAGATTGACAACTACAAGGAGCGCCACTTCTTGTACCTGACATCAAAGGGTGTCGAGGCTATCAAGGGTGCGGGCAAGCTGGATGAGCAGAGAGCAGCCAAATCAAAGAACGACGGCGCTGATGCTGAGGAGATGCAGTAGACATCGTCTTACGAAGAGTCAAAACTGTGGTAGACTCGCACTCGACATTCGGTAGTCAACGCGACTGTAAATACAAACGTTGTCAAAAAAAAAAGAGGCTCTCACATAACGTGTTGATAAAGCCTTCTCGCTTACTTTTCCACCTTCCGGATTTGTTCTAAACCCTTGGGTTCGTGACCTGAAGGAGCCGGCTCGAATTTAGCCGAGGCTCTAGGCAACAACGAACGACTGCTTGTTCAAATAAAGCATCAACAACATACATCATAAAACTACAGTAGACACCTCGTTCTATCGAGACCAATCACTTGCTCTGCAGCAATGATGGAAACCTCAATATTTACCAGACTCGAACAGCTGATTGCAAACAATAGTCGCCATCCATCCCACACAACCGCGACAACTGTCCTTCAGGACCTAGGAGTACCATGCATCTCTCTTGCCATAAGAAACGGAGATACAGTCACCTCCCACTGCATCAGCTCTGGCAGCGATAACAGCAATTCTCTCTTTCAAGCCTGCTCGATTTCGAAATCTGTCTGTTCGCTTCTGACTTTCAGATTAATTGATAGCGGTCGCCTATCTCTACACACCTCTATATCTGCATACTTGAGTCAGACAGACGTGGAGAAGCTGGAAACACCCGCGACTAGAGGAATGGCAAAGTTCATCACGATCTCCATGTTGCTGTCTCACACTTCCGGACTTGAAACCAGCAGTACCCAAGGCTTTCCTGGATACGATGTTAGTCGCAATGCGAATGGGCATTTTCGCGCTGCTCTGCCAGATTTGGCGGAAGCATTAGAGGGTAATTGGCCGAGTAATACTTTGCCTATTCGATTGAAGGATTGGCCCGGTCATGTTTTCAATTACTCTGGCGGCGGTTATGGTATCCTTCAGCTCATCATCGAAGCAGTGACAAGACAATCGTTTGCCGAAGCCATGCAAGAGTATGTTTTCCAGCCACTGGGGATGCAGCGGTCGACTTTCGCCATACCTGACGATGAAGATTTGAACACCGAAAAACAGCCTGGGAAGGGCAACTATGCAAGAGCCTACTACAACGGCTACACTGCTTGTGAAGCTCCTCACCGCGTGAATCCAGAGCAGTCTGCCGCTGGCTTGTGGACCACACCTTCTGATCTTGTGACTCTAGCCTCTGCAATTCAGAAGTCTTTGCACGACAAGGACGGATTCATACCGACAGAGCTTGCGAAGCAGATGCTAGAGGAAGTGCAGGCGGGTATGGCTCATGGTTGGCGTGTCACCGATACTCACTTTAGCCACAATGGCAGCAACATGCCTGGCTGGCGGTGTGATCTCCTGGCCAGTTTGCACGGCAATGAAGCAATGTCTTTCATGACGAACTCGGCTGAGGGCTACATGGTTGGTTGCCAAGTTCAATCTGCTCTGTTCTATCTGCTCGGTTGGAGCAAGCCGACTAAGAGATCTTGTGTTATTCCTTTTGCCGATGTATCTGCTACTATGCCTGAGACAGAGGTCATGCAAAGATGGGCCGGAACATGGAAAGAGCAGGGTAAAAAGTTCCAGATCGAGTTTGGTGTCGAGGATGAGGTGCCGTGGTTGAAGTTCGGGCAGATGCCAGACCAGAGGTTGTGGGTTGCTGCTCATGGAAAAGAGGAATACCGGGATGGACGCAAAGTCATTGCCGATCTTGTTTGTAAGGGTGGTATCGAAGTTCTGGTGAGGTTAATGGAGGACAAGGAGGGCAAACCTTCGATGGAGACATGGAATGGCGCTACGGGAGAGGCAGTGGTGATGGAGAGAGTGCTCTAGAGATGTGCAAAAATTTCGATGAATAGGGTAGTGTCCACTGAGAGACCTGATGAAGAGGCGAGTCAAGATCAGTTCTCGTTTTGCGGTCTGTGTTCGTTCGCCGACCACACATACCCTGTTGACGTTTCTGATTTGGGACACTCTTTTGCTTCCACCCCTGCTCTGACCGGCTGTCAGTACATAATTGCGCCACCTCCTCAAAACGCTCTGTTTCGCAAATATCAAGGAGCATAAGATTGGTTTCTATACCATCTCATCACACCTCCCTCTACGAGAGTTTCGGACGCCAACTTGGTAAATCGCACGGCCGAGCTTAGTGATTGTCAATTATACCTCGTTCTGTGTTGTCAGCCTACGGGAGGATGTTCTCTACAACAAAGGCAAGACCTGGAATAGTGTGCTTTGCTGTAAACTCCACCACCGCTGAGGTGCGGCTTGTCAGTTCACTGTCCGTAAGCACTGTAATGTCTGCCTCTGAATCGTGAAACAGAACGACATCCAGGGAAAGAGCAAGTATACTGCCCTCGGAATCACCGGGACACACATCCTACAGTTCTGGGCGACGGATCTCTGCAGCTCTCTCTCACAATCATCAGCCTGACTTTGGACCGAGTTGCAATGCTTCAAAGACTTGAGAGGTCAAGAACAATTTCAAGGAAAACGGCGAAGCTACTGAATCTGATCGAGTGTTACATCAAGCAACTTCGCATTGTTGGCCGCAACAATGTCATGTACTATCCAGCAAAAATGTGCACCATCTCATCACACCACTTAATCTAGAGAGTCGCCTGCATCAATATATCCTCAGATGCACAGCAACACTGTTCACGCTGCTAGAAAGTCGCATCTGTAGTCCCAAAATGCGTTGAAGTAGACATGCAACAGATTCAATTTCTCGAAATCAATGGTACAGAGATCTTTACAGGAATGCAACGCCTACAGAATATCATGACAGAAGCAATCAACTCAAACAATCGGCAACAAACAAGAGTCCATACTCTCTATGGCCACAACTCTTCCTCCATATTCCCTCCACTATTGTGTGCAGAGAGACAGAATGTGGAGAGACACGGAGAACAATAAGTCATCCAAGCAATGTCAGTCAGCCATTAGTGTGAGATCTTTGCTATAGCACTTCTCCTCCACCCTCGGGTCAGCATGGGCGAGTTGTCTTCCTGTACCCAAAAGACTACAAACATAGACACAGATCTAGGCATGCAAAGACCAGGAGGGGGTCATGCGCACTGTGCAGCATGATCGACCGGCAAGGCCGGAAAGACAGCGTGGCGGTCCAGATGAGCAGGTCGAGACCTGGTCGTCGGGGCAATTTCATGCATCTTAGCTTGATACAGGACGATGAAAGTGTCACGAGCGGTAATCAATGGAGATATAACTTGGTAGATCCGAACTCAGCAGTTCTGGTTGGGAATCGTTGTCGTATTGGATTGTTGAGGCAAGAGTCCTACCACAGCACTAGGCTGGAAAAAGCACGATGCATGATAGACAGATATCGTATGCGAGTCGCAAGAAAGATCTTGATGGTTAATCTACCGACGAGCTGGTCTTGTCTCTGGTGTTGCAGTGTTTGTGAAGGGCGACGATATCGTGAGTGTAGTACCACTTGATGACCACTTTGGGCATTTTTTTTATCTCGTCATAGATTATGGCAAGCTTCTGCAAAATTCGAGGCATGGATGGAGAGAAAGTAGTGTCATAACCAAACATAAATTCATACACTATATACAAAAGAGGCAGAAAAATTCTTGTAAATGCAGGACTTTATCTGCGCTCAACAAGCTCAACCTCAATGTTATCGTTCAAAGTGGGAATGTGAACACTTGCATGGTCCGCCTCCAATGCTTGTTCCTTGGCGGAAAGAGCATCCGATTTTGTCTCAAGAGGGGCATCGACAACCCAGTTCATTCGCTCACTCGAATTGTGCATGAACAGACAGATAGCTGCAGCAAAGATGCACCCGGGTAAGAATGCAAACCATGTCACACGATATGCGTGAGCCTCAGTCTTGTGAAGCGCTGCGAGACCAGCACCAAGGATTTGTCCGTTGATTCCTGGGATCTTGTCAAGGCCCTGGCCAGAAAAGTAGAAGCCGATGAGCTGGCCGATGTGAGATGGGTTGAAGCCAAGAGGAGCGACGGCAGCGACTGCGAAAATCTTGTTAGAACTTCGAGAAAACATGAAATGATACTGTGGACTTACTGATGGACTCGGGAATCTGAGTGTTTGTAAGAGATCCGTAGATTGCATTCGCGATACCCAGGCCGACGGTACCACCCAGAGTGCGAGAGGAGATTGTAAGAGCTGATGCAGTACCGATGAAGAGTGGAGGGGTCGAGTTCTAAAGTGATATTGTCAGCTTGTTGCTAGGCAGTGTATGGAAACTTCGGTTGCTTACCTGGACCCAGACCATGATGAGAATCAGGACGGGAGCAAAACCGAGACCCCCAATGCCGTTGAATATAAGGCCCATCTTGCCGCTCGTTCCAGCAAGAGCGAGTCCGATGACAGAAGCACTGAAAGAGATGAAGCCAACGAAGATGGGCCACTTCACGTCTCTGAATTTGGTAACGTAGATGGAGAGGAGGGGCGAGACGACGGTGATAACCATGAAGAAGGGGAGGAGGTATGCGTTGGCCTTGATGGTTCCAGGCTGCTCCCACAGTCCATTGACTTGAGATGGGTAAATGTTGTTCATCAGGTAGAAGAGCGAGCCTTCCACAGCGATGAGAACCATGCAGAGGGGGAAGTTGCGTCCGTTTTGGAAGAGGCGGTGGTCCAGGAAACCCGTTTTGGTTCCCTTCCATTCTGTGGTAGACAAGTTAGTGCAAGTCTGACTGAGTGATCAGGAAGACGTACCATAGATCAAGCAGACGATGAAGAGGACGCCACCGACAACAACAGGGACAACGGTATGAGTCTTGTTTGCCCAACCATAATTAGAGTCACCGCTCCAAGCAAAGCCCATGAGGAACGGGACGAGTGCGCCCAAGAGTAGGATGTAGCCGATCCAGTCGAGAGCCTTGAGCTTTTGCCCAAGCGACTGTTTGCTAGCGGCAGTACGAGGAGGGGGCTGCATCGTGCATGGTCAGCGCAGTAGATAAACTAGAGAATGGACAACTTACGAAGTAAAGAGCTGCAATGCCGATGATGACGAGGCACTCAAGTATGAGCTTGATGCGGAAGACCCATCTCCAGCCGTTGACAGGGTCGGCAGACGTCGCAGCTCCGATGGGGAGAAGAGCAACCAGGGATGACAGCCCGGAAACCCAACTGACGATGGTTTGACCGTAAGCGCGGTAAGCTCCAGGTAGAACTTCAGACGCGACAGCAAACATGATACCAGAGATACCAGATGCAATACCAGAGAGAGCCTGGCCAGCAATGACAGCAGTCATACCGCTGGCAGTCATAGAGATGATAGAGCCGATAGCGAAAAGAGTCCAAACGGCGAGAATGAGATATCTGCGACCGTAGACATCCGAGATGATGGCAAAGATTGGACCGAAAGCGATAGCAGGTACGGCAGCAGCCTGTACGATCCAGATTCTTTCACTTGCAGTGCCCTGTAGGGCACCGGCGATGGCGTATTGGTTCGCAGCAGGGGCAATACCGTAGTATGTGTTCTGGAAGGTAGCCAAGGCACAGATGGCAACAATGGCCCATGCCCTCCAGGGCACTGGTTGTTTGTGATCAGGGTCCTGGCCCATGGTACCGATGACTGTGACTTGTTCATCCTTGTTGTCGACAGCGTACGAGTCGACTACGTGAGAGTCCGGGAAAGCCGACACTTCCATGTGGGTGGCATTCGACTTGTCCATGTTGACGAAAGCCGTGAGCAGAGGCAAGGAGAGAAGAACAAGGTGTCGTGCTGCCTTTGCAAAGTACTGCAAGGTGCTCGAGGAAGAAGACGAATTGTGACACAAATGGTCGTGGGGTAAGGATATTCTGGGGAGGTGCAATGTGGGATCTTTATGGGGTTGATGTCTCCGCAACTGGCCCGGTCCAAGATGTGGTCTATCTCTGAGCCCTACCGTTTGTCGGTAGTGGGCAAGACCTGGGGAAGGATGGTATCTTGTGGGCACGCCCGATACCAGAAATCTGGGGGATATGAGAGGCAAGCAGCCACCCGCTGCTCTAAAGGAGCATTGTCGGTGTCGCAGAGAGCAATTCGAACAACAGACTTTGCTCTTTCTGGCCAGTCGTCCTGTAGAGCAGCGACATTCAAGCCATTATTGTTTAGCTTACCGTGTAATCGTTGGTATGTTGTTCGAGACACCCCACACCTTCTGTAGTGTTGCGGGATGTGGACGCGGGTGAGTTCGGTGTATGCACGAAGGTCAGCAAGAAGTGCTGCTTTGCACTGGCCAGAAGTCATGAGTACTCCTTCACAACCTGTGTTGGCCACGATATTTGTCAATCAGAGTCAACTCCACGTCTAGACCCCGCGTCGAGCGGTGCTGTGGGGAAAGCCAGGTACATTGTGCCGATTTCCGATTCCATCTTTGTTGTCTTTGTTGAAGACAGAGCGAAGATGAATATGCTAGGCTCTCGGGGACGGGCTTCAGGCAATAATGAACCTCGTGCCTGCTGAGAATATAGAGGGACAGCTCGGAGGGCAGCCTCCTCCGAATGCGGGGAAGCATCTCGGTTCGGCGCAGTCGAACTCGGAGTCGAGCCTTTCTAAACGTTCCAATTTGCACGCGATTCGATGTGCAGATTCCCATTCTCCGCTGTGTCTGGCATCTTCACATGGGAACCAACTGTTCCTCATGTCATGTGTACCATCAGCTCTGGTGTGTCTACATCCGCTACCATAATGAGCCCTAACTCGTTCTCCATGGCCGATCATCGCGTCCAAGCTGGAGTCTGATCCGCCGAACGGAGCCCTTCCCCAGTCTCTTCGGCGAGGCCACCGGCTGAGCTCGGGCGAGTGTGTAACCTCCCATCCAGGCAACGGGCCTCCATCGGGCGGGTTTGAACAACCACCATAAGAACAGCCATGATCATCTCAAGAGAGCCCCTTCTCTTCTCCAGATTCAGTCTCACTACCAATCATCCAACGACATCACCTCCACATACATTGACATCAACATGGCTACTGCTACCATGACCCAGACCCAGACGGTCCAGCGCGAGTTCAACGAGGCTCCGAAACTCGACCCCGAGACTACTGTTCACGCCATCCCACCTTGTGTTGTTCACGACACTCCTGTTCTCAACGTTCTCGACGAATCAGTACACTATGGTGACTTCCGTGATGGTGAGCTCGCGATATTGTCATAAAGATTCGTCATTGCATTCGCTAATACATCCTTTCTAGACCTTGCCCGTGATGGATATTGCGTTGTCAAGGGAGTCGTTGAGAAGGAAAAGGCTCTCAAATATGCCGACGACATCAAGGATTGGCTTGAAGGTTTCGGTCTAGGCTACGACCGCAACGACCCTTCTACCATCCGCGAAGAATGTCTGCCCATCATTCACCAAAAGGGTCTCCTTCAAGCATACGGTGCTACTCACGAATCTTTCACATGGGCAGTCCGCTCTGAGCCAGCTGTCATTGATACCTTCGCAAAGCTCTACCAGGACGAGGATCTCATTTGCTCTTTCGATGCTGTCAACGTCTCGCTGGCCAACCGTCAAGATCTGCCCGCCAATGGTGCATGGCCTCACCAAGATCAAGACCCAGAGCGTGGTGGTCTGCGCTGTGTCCAGGGCTTTGTTAACCTCTTGCCCAACGGTCCTGAAGATGGTGGTCTCCTGGTCCTGAAGGGTGGCCACAAGGTCAGCGAGGAGTATCACAACGTTTTCAGAAACGAGCCCCGCGAATTCAGATGGACAAACGAGATGTACCTCTTCAAGGACACTGGCCTTAAGTGGCTGGCTGATAGGGGCCACGAATGGGTCAAGGTCGACGCCGAGCCTGGTGATCTCGTTCTTTGGGACTCTCGCTGCCCTCACTACAATGCATCGCCCAAGAAGAACACTGACAGATTTGTTGTCTATGTTTGCATGTTGCCTGTCTCAACAGCAACCCAGGAGGATCTGAAGCGCAAGAAGGCACTCTTCGAAGAGCAGCACGGTCACAGCCACTGGCCCATGGCCCTCCAACCCTTCATCAAAGCCTACCTGGAGCCAATGCGCAATGGCAAGCCAGATCCTCACAACACATGGAAGCCTCGCCAGGCACCACAGCTTAGCGAAAGGGGCTACAAGCTCACTGGTATTCCTTACATCAAGGCTTGATCTTGTGGTTTAGGAGGAGTTTCTGTTTTTGTTTCATCATGCATATATTCCCACGCTTTTCTGTAGCTCATGTCTCTCTTAGCATTCATTCAAAATCATGATTATCATTTATTTTTCTGCTTGACTTCCGCTATCTATACCTTGACGTGCAAAAGTGTTGGTCGTACAGCTTATCGACCGCCAATCACTGGTCTTGTGTCAATATCAAGAGAGAGAAGCACTGAGGATCGATGCCATCGACAAAGGGCTGATCTAGGTTCATGCGTACGATCTTCTCTTTGGCCCTGGATTGCTTCTGCGAAGCAAAACGAATTCCAGCGCAAGTGCGTTATCAGTACGCGAGCATTCAATCTTATGAATGCTTTTCCTCGAGAGGACATAGACAAGAGTTGACCCCATGGCCTCTTCTCCACAAATGTCCCCCTATGTAACGTATGTCTTCTTTCCCTGATCTTTTAAGACATTTCTCAATAACCATTGTCATGCTATTTCTCAAAGACAGCCCGAGATATGCTATATTCGGACAGTACACACCAACGACCTATCCTCCAGAAACTGGATTTCCCCACTGATTGTAGCAACCACGAAATCAGAAATCTCTCCAGTCAAGACCCCTGGCGTTGGTGCAGACGGTGCGAAGGCACCAAAGTTTGCTTTGTGTAACCATCGACGCGCCTGCTGCCTGAATCGCCATTTTGCGTGCCGCACAGTTACATCACGACCCACAGCAATATAAATAACCGCATCAGATACCTATCCAGCTTTCCATCTTTTCCTCTCAAACCTTCCGAAACTTCAAGATGGGCACCCGCAACCTCACTCTCGTCTACTACAAAGGCCAATACCGTATCATTCAATATGGTCAATGGGACGGTTATCCTAGTGGTCAAGGGCTCAAAATCCTCTCTTTCCTCCGGGACCCCTCAAACATCGCAAGACTCCAAGATGCCCTGGACAGCAATGACAACCGTATCATCGTCATCAGCGATGAAGAGCGAACAGCCTATTTCGAAGACCTTGAACGCCAGCAGATCGCGCAAAAAAGTTTCATGCCTTTGCCTGCTATACCATCTCTCTCTCGCGACACTGGCGCTGGCATTCTGGCTATTGTTGCCAATGTTACGAAAGCAGAGCCGGTCAAGATTCATCTCTGTGAAGCGGATTTTCTCGCCGACAAGGTTTTTATGGAGTGGGCGTGGGTGGTGGATCTAGACAACAAGTTGCTCGAGGCATACACTTATTGGGAAAGATACAAGGTCTTGGATGAGAAGTCGAGATTTGCGGAGCTAGTCGGGAGTGAAGAAAATCTGCCTGGGTTGGTCAAGAGATTTGGATTCGATGAGTTGCCCGAGGTGGATTCAGATTTTCTTGGAGACTTTGAGGATTCGCTTGTCGATGAAGAGGAAGATTCGCTTGATGATGAGGAGGAGGATTTAATTGATGATGAAGAGGAGGAGGAATAGGACGCGATATGTCGTAAGTCGAGAAATTAAGCTTGATAGAGTCGTACGGGGTCGATTTTAGAGGCAAGGGTCTGGTCTCGAATTGATTTTGCTTTTCGACACAAAGTTTTCTCAATCCGGACTGATGAAGCAATTTTCTTTGTATGTTCTTAAAACAATGACAAGGATGAAAACTGGAGCAGTCAAGGATTCGGGGTCAAGGCATGCCATGCCTCTCGGGCACTGATCATATTGCAAGGAACATATCCATATCTCCACACAGAGATAGCGCTTGGCTCTTATAAGGGCATTGGGCAGCCAATTCTCGTTTCGTCAGGGTTTTGATAGGTCAGAGTTGTCGAGCCATCTTATCGTTCAGCAGCAAACGTCATTCTACAGTCTCCCTGTATCCTATCTAACTTGTAGGTTCTATGCAACGCATGGGCGATATAGTCGACGCAGAACAACACAACAATGATCCCCGTGTCCTCGCACTTCCCAATATCCTGGTCCTGATATTGAGAGCATTACGGCATTATACAGAAGCCGTTCAGCGGCAAAGGTGTAGACTGTACTAGCCACGAGGCCAGGATCACCGCTATGGAAACCTTCGATCAGCCCAGGAGATACTGTCAATATGAGTGAAAGGATTGCGTCCAAGGAGTGAAAAGTTTGAAAAACTTGCAGAGAATACAAGAACCCAAGAAGGTGATTGGAAAAGGCCGTACTGGACAGGTTCGCGGTCAATAGAACAAACATATTGTTCATGCAACTCTTGAGTAACGACAGTTAGTAAGATGGAGGAGCATCCATATGCGTGGCCAACGGGAGGTTGTAAGCAAGTCCCTCTCAGTTGCACAAGCCCCACTAAAGCTTGACTGTGATGCCATTCAGTGCCAATGGGACATTCTTCTCTTGGCGGAGGCGTTGATTGTCGTTGTGATGGTTGCCGGGACGGAAAGTTGAACAAACCATCGAGCGTGGCTCGGCATCAAAACAAGTTCTTCCTCGACGGACAGGTCCTGCAATCAGCATCTCTTTTCTACTACCTACGCGTGCTCACATTTTTCATCATCAAACAACTCCTATTATTGCTCTCAAACCCATAACATCGCTCACCGGTCGCCCATAACATCACACATCACATACTATCACGTCGAGAACTGCCTCATGCACGCGATTTGAACTCTTACGCGTGCCTTGAAACCGCTCCACTCCTCTACTCAGCTTACAACCACCTTCCGTCACATATCATAACATTGGACACTTCCGAGCTTGTCGAGATGTAGCCCGACAGTGACTCCTCTGACCTCGTCAGCGCAGTGCTACATGCTGCTCGATTTCCACGTGCTAGACGCGCTCTTCATGAGCTTCTCGACGGATTCCAATCCCTTCGCCATGGTAAGCATGCACTGTACATATATCTACCACTTGACCTCTATTGACACAAAGCAGACTTCTCAGATCTGCCTCAGGAGATTCTGGAACGCGTGGCCTACTTTACGCAGCCAGAAGACATCATCACGCTTCGTCTGACGTGTAAGAGCTTCGAGAAAGCTGCCATGCACGACTTCATCACGCACTTCATCAAGTGCCGCCGACACGTTCTCAGTGTCTACAGTCTCAGGGCTTTGAACGAGATTGTCTCACATCCCTAGTTCGGAAAATTTGTCAAGACAATCATTCTCGACACTACGTGCCCTTTCGGACGCTTTGACGAACATCTCACCGACATTGCCGACGACCTTTTGAGCTATTCAGGTTATAACGACATCTTGTATGAAGCATTCAAAAACCTGAAGGCACATGATCATGCTGTCACCTTGGGCATGACTGATCGCAACCCGGCTAGCTTTGGCTTGAAGGAACTACTATCGCGACCCACAGCCCATCTCTTCAAGCAGAACAGAGGCACCATCTTTCGCAGCCTATTCGAGCAAGCCGAGCACGCCAGACTCGACGTCAGCAGTTTCGACAGTGAATCGATTCAAGTTGATGTCGACGACCGCTACCCAGAATTTTTCGCAGGATCAGTTGTCCACCATGTGACAAGGTACAAGACCCCACTTTCGTTTAAGATCAAAACCACTATGACGAACACGAATGAGATGGGTTTGATTTGGGATCGTGAGCGAAGGAGTCTCGAGGTGATTGGAATGTCAAACTGGCACAAGATTCACGCTGGAAATATCGCCCACGTTCTACTCGAGGATATGACTCTGGTCCAAGCAATGAATGTTGCAGACTTGACGCTCTCAGGTTGTCATGTCAATAGAGGCGTTGACTACATCAAGTTGATGGACTTACTGCGCACTTGTCTTCCAACTCTCGAGAAGGTGAAGCTCTCGGGCATCGTGGTCGAAGATCAGGCGAAGTGGAGTCAAGTCCTCCACCAACTGGCTCTTGCCCCCAGATTGAAGAGCTTCGAACTGTCAATGCTCACCAGGCAGATCAGTGCCTACATCAACTTCGAGAAACAGAGCGCCACAATCGTCCAGATCGATGAATGGAGCGGTCGCGGCGATGAGACTCTGACCGACCTTGGCAATCTCGCAACCCTGGTCGAAGCCGACAAACTCAAATGGGAATCACTCAACGACGAAGACCCCCAAAAGTGGACGTACCTGATGACAGGCCGTAACCAGTGCACAGAAGCCCTCAACAAAAAGATATCCGAGGACAAACGACTCCATGATGAAGCATCCGCCAAGTTCGCTGACGATCTAGAGGAGACAATCAAGCTCTTGTCACGTTTCTAGACAAGCCACGTTCAATCATCACCGTCCTCTCTAAACAACACAAACGTATCCTCCTCGAGCCAGTAGATTGCCCTCTTGTTCCGCAATCCGATAATTGTCAGATGAACAGATGTGGTTATGCATCACAAGGACAAGAACTTGATCACGATAAAGATTACGGAGAATGAGACATGGTAGTGTCTAACAGTGACGGTTATTCAAAGATCTGCCCCCAATGACTTCTAGGACAGCAATGGTCCAAGCATGCGGCTAGCCCACAAAAGCAACTCGGAGAGCAAGAAGGAGTTTTCAAAGTCAAAAGCACGGAGTTTCAGGATGTGGTTTTTCTTTGTCAATTTGACTGTAATTGTAGGGACTGGGTATTCGGCACTCTTTTGTTTTGGTGGAGGAAATAATTGGATCGGGCAAGGGCAATACGAGAGCGACGTTGTTGCCGCAGGAGTCTCAAGTTTTGGACAGCAGAGTCTGGTTGTGGCTGTGGTTTCCTTTTGCACGCTCTTTCTGCTTTCTGCTTTCTTTCTTCCATGGCGCAACAAAAAGCGAAACAAAGAGGTCAATGCAACGATGTTTCTCTGTTCAGTTGGGCAGCAACGACTTGGGACTAAGTCTTAAAAGCACTTGCTGCTTCTTGACATGCAAATTGTGCTAGAAATACTTCTCGAGTTGCGCCAATGTATCTTCGGCATAAAACAAATCATACATCGACTTTATCGTCCCACAATGCTTCGGACACGCGAGGTATGAATATGCTGACGATGGACATAAGGTACAAAGACAAAGAAGAGAGAGCAGAAGGGATGGCTTTGTCCTCAGCAAATCTGGCAGTCAGCAGATCGGTCGTTGTCGTCGTCACGTACGAGATTGATAGGTTCTTTTGCTCCTATAGACTACACTTATCTACGTACACAAAAATTCAGATATTGAAAATCCTTTCCAGATCCGCATCTCGCTCCTCTTACTTCCATCGACCGATGTGCCATGAAGCTCATTAATGGCAGTGACATCCAGCTCGACAGGATCTATTGTTAGCCCGTGCTTTCCAGGTGCCCAAACTTCGGAAGGTTGTGACGATGCTGTAGATCCGCTCTGACAGAGTTCCACATGTCCTGAGATAGTCTTCTCATCTTCAACCTGAGCTGTCTCGGTCTTCGCTCGTCGAACCAAGACCCAAGACACTCCAGCCACAATCGCTACGATGGCTAGCACAGCAACAACTATGCCTGCTTTCACTCCTGACGACAAACCAGTAGCCACACCATTGGTGTGTATCGAAGCAGAGGATTCATCACGATGGAAAGCCTTGAGCTTCGAAGCCCAAGTGGAATCCCAAGATGGAGCTTTGATCATGGGGGATACCAAAGTATCGTTGGCAGATATTGTGACCAGAGAAGTATCTGCCATATCCGGTCCAGGAGCCTGGGCGAGCATCAATTTTCCTGTCTGCCAATTCTGTGCCATAAAAGCCCCTTGGAGGAATGCACGGCCGAGATGGAACCTGCCATCAGAAGGTTGGTATGGTGAGCAAGGGAAGTATTGGGTTGGAAGTTCGACAAGGGGCCACTCTAGGGTGAGGTTCAACAGCGCGAATGGTAGATAGATCGTACTGGTTGACGCTTCTGTTCTCAGGTCGAAAGAGAGATACGAGGGTGAACTCATGATATCGTGATAAGAAGGTGCCGACGCGTTCCAGATGTAAAGGCCCAGAGTTTCGTTGAACTCTACAGGAAGATGTCCCGCTATCATTTCGCAAGTCTTCTGAGGTAGATAGAGGTACGGCACACCTGGATTAGGATATACTTTTATGCTGCTGGTTCCGCTGGTCTGGAGAAGCTTACGCACGGGACGCTGCTGATCCTTCGGAAATGGAGAGTCTCCACTGGCGACACCCAAACTAATGTCAACCAAATCAAAGACGTCCGTGTCGGATATAATTGGAGTTGTGAGAAATCTAGACTTGTCGTATCCTCCGAGAACAAGACTTCCAGGCACCGGAACTGAAGCAGAAGCCGAACCAATATGAAGATTGTAGAATGAAGACGAGATAGCATCTTGCGCATACGCCAAGGGCAACGTGGTGTTGAGAGAGACTTCACTACCGTTGACTGACGTGTAAGTGACGTGCTTTTCTGCGCCATACAACGAGAAGAATCCTGCACCCAGTGTATACCATGTATTTTGTGACGGAAAGTTGACGTTGATACCTTGATCAATAGCATTGGCAGTGAAGTCGAGGAATAGATTACCTTGTCCAGGACCTTCGAGTGTAACTCTATCGCTGATATAACTTGCTTGGCCAGATAGATTCAGTGGATCAAGAGAAGTGTCCCATGTCGAGGCGTCGAAGGTCGTACTGTTCATCCAGGACCATGTACCCTGTAACCCAGTCCAAAGACCCGTTTGCGGTTGAGGGCAAGCACTTCGAGGATCGGAGCACACGTCTGAGCGGATGAACAGATTGGCCTTTGTCAACGACGGAAGTAGGGTAATGTTCTTGAATCAATGGTCAGTACTTTGTCGCAAGACAGTCATCCGAGTATATACTTGTTGTGGCCATGAGAGTGTTTGGACCAAAGCATTCCAAGGGCCTATCCATCGTCAGTCAAGCTTATATGAAACTTGTCGTTCTCCGCAAGCTCACCATCAGGACCAACAGTCGTATCGAAATGAAGTGATCTTGGGACACCTGCGTTAACACCGAGGTGGAACAAGCTAATCAAAAGCATGAGAGACATTATTAGCCACCGATTAGTCGTTAAGAATTAACTCCAACGGTAGAAGGGTGGATAGGACTCTGAATTGGTGCTGGGAGACCTCATGAGTTATATCTCGGTATCATCTCATTCTAGTGATTCAGTGTGCTGTTCCGATCAGTGGATGCATGATGCAAGTCGCAGACAGATTGAAAGATTGCTGGTGGTAGCAGTCGCGCCAATCACATCAATCGCTCGGCGTGTTGTCGAAGCGCCCGAATCGCGAGTAGATACGTTAGCCGCCATGATTTCGCGCTGAGGCCTCCGAACAATTGTGATGGGCCAATTCGCCAAACGAAGAGCAGCGAACCGGTCGAAAAAGCGCAGAAGCGCCAGTGAAGACACGTGAAGCTGAGCGGTCCAGAAAAGAAAGAAAAAAGCTTCAGAGTTGGCAGGCGCGATGAAGCCCTGCCTATGGAAAAAGGAAAGGGATAGACTGGGCGTTCAAGGTCTCACGACTATCTCAAGAGCGACTTTAGATGTAAGGAGCATATAGTTGGAGGTCAAACTGGTGTTTTATACAAAAGGAGCCTAGTATTAGGCTATAGAATATGTAAGTCGTATATACAAAAGATAGGAAATGGAAAAAGGAAAAATGTGGTAGTAGAGAATGTTAAACGCAGCGCCTCAAAACAACAAATCTCGTTCAAGATTATTAACACTTCTTACAGAAGGAAAGCAGCAAAAGCGGCGACACCAGCCAAACCAGCGGCACCGACCTTGTTGGCGGCACCAGTGTACTGGGAAGGCGAGTAGGTGGAGGTGGCCTTGCTGCCAGAGCCAGTTCCGACGATACCAGTTCCCTTAGGACCACCAACAGACTTCATGGTGCTGTTGGTGACGACGTAGGGAGCGGAGGTAGGAACAATAGGGGCAGGGGCAGAAATGGCGGGAGCCGAGTTCTGAGGAACACCAGCAGCGGGGCTAGTGTACTGGATAGGAACCCAAGATGAAGAGACGACGCTGGTGACGGCGTAGCTAGTAGGGACGACTTGGACGATGGTCGAGGTTCCCGAAACGGTCAAAGTCGAGCTGCTGTAGTAGAACATGGTGGATGCGACCAGAGGGCTTGAAGCGGTCTCGGGGCTGACAGGAGATGAACCAGCAGGGGCTGAACCAGCGGGCGACGAGGCGGCGGGAACAGACGAAGTACGAGACCAAACGCTGGAAACAGTGATGGCAGTGGGGAAGATTGTGGTCGAAAGAGCTGGGCAGTCGGTAACTTCGGGAGCACATGAGGTGACGGTGGCGATTCTAGTGCTGTAAAGAGTGACGGTCGATGGAACAGCAACGTGGCCTTCAACCGAGGCAGGGGTGGTCTGCTCGGGGCTGACGGGAGATGATTGAGGAGCCATGGTGTGGGTCAAGACAGCGGTCACGGTGCTCTTTGAGGTGATGTGAGAGGTCATCACGGAAGGAGCAGTAAGCACGGTGGTGGAACCAGAGGCAGTGACACTAGGAAAACTGTTAGTTGGGTTGATTGAAGCATGAAAAGGGATCGACTCACGTTTGTCCGACAGGGCAAGTAGTGACTGTCTCCTTGACAACATCGGTAACGTAAACAGTGCTCTCGAGCGATGTAGAGGCCTTGGAGGGAACGGCGTTGTTTCCAGCGGCAGGAACAGTGATGGTGTGGACCTGGGTGGTCGAAACAGTGCTCTTGACCGTGATTGCGGTAGTCATGACAGAGGGAGCGGTCAGAACAGTGGTAGAGCCGGCAGAGGTGATGCTGGAAAATTATTAGAAAACTCAAAATAAGCAAGAATATGGAACAATCTTACGTTTGACCGACTGGGCACGTAGTCACGGTAGTCTTGACGACATCAGTAACATAAGCAGTGCTCTCAACCGATGTGGAAGCCTTGGAAGGAACAGCGTTGTTGCCGGCAGCAGGAACGGTGATGGTGTGGACCTGAGTAGTCGAGACAGTGCTCTTGACTGTGATCGCGGTAGTCATGACGGAGGGAGCGGTCAGAACAGTGGTAGAGCCGGCGGAGGTGATGCTGAATTATTGTTAGAAAATTCACAAGAATATAAATTGGGTTGATCTTACGTTTGGCCGACTGGGCATGTAGTCACGGTAGTCTTGACGACATCGGTCACGTAGACAGTGCTTTCGGTCGATGTAGCAAGGGAGACAGCGCCAGATTGAGCATCAGCAGTAGAAGCACTGCCGTTGTTGTAGGGACCGGGAACGAAGGCAGCTCCGGTGGAGAAAGCACCAGATGCGGGACCAGTGGTCAGAGCGGCTGTGGCCTTGGTAGTGGCGTTGACGGAGGTGCTGCTGATGGTAGGCTTCAGGCTGGCGGGGATGCTGGTAACCTTGTAGTTGTCCTTGTTTTGGCAAAGCATGTAAAGGTGGTTGCATGCGGCTTGGTCGGAAGTGCCAGAAACGAGACAGTCGTCAAGGGTGGTTGCACAAGCATTGCCACAGATAGCGTCTTGTCTGTCGCACTCTGCGGATGTTGCGTTGGTCATGTGGCAAGTCTTTCTACGGCCAGCACAATCCAGGGGCTCGTAGTCAACAAGGCTTGTGGCGAGGCTTCCAAGACAGCCGTTGTAAACGCCCTGGCATTGAGCAGAGGTTGAGGCATTACCGGAGGCGCTACCACATGAGTCGAGAAGTTGCGAGCAAGTGTTCTTGCCTAGAGGATGTTAGTGATGATCTATAGGAATAAATAGAGTATACTGACAATCAGCGTTTTGCATCTGGCATTCGTTGTCGGGAATCAAGCTCGAGGGAGAGTGGCATTCGGTGTATCTCTTGATGCAGTTGATGTTTTGAGCTGCCTCCTCGGCCTCGGGAGTTGCGCCTAGGCACGTAGAGTAGTGTGCGTTACAAGCGTTGCGGACTGAAGCATCGTTCGAGCTCAAGCAGGTGTCTTGCGATCTCGAACAGGAGCTCTTGCATTCAGCGGTTAATGCCGAGCAATCGTTCGATGCGTTACCTTCAAGGAAGCACTTGGTAGCGACCTCAACGCAGTTGACGGGCGAGACAGGAGTAACACGAGAACCGCCGAGACACGAGTTGTAGTGCGCGTTGCAGCCTGAGATCACTGATGAAGAGTTTCCAGAGAGACAGGTGTCCTGGGAGCGGGAACAGACGGTCTTGCAGACAGCTGGTACAGGTGTCAGTTTTTGGAAATTGATACGAGGCTTCGTTTCTTACCATTTTGCGAATCACACTGGGCGTCGGTGTAGTTACCCGAGAGGTAGCAGGCGTCGTTCTCAGCAACACAATCAATGACGGGCTCCTCAAGCTTGCTCGAGCCTAGGCAGGACTCATAACGTGCAGAGCAAGCCGAGGCAACACTGGGATCTCCGCTGCTTGTGCATGCAGAGAAGCTTCTGGTACATTCATTCTTGCCTAACAGTTTGTCAGCAGTTGTCATCAAGACAAGAAATTGGGTACCAACATTGTGCATTAGACGAATCGCATTCGCTGTCTGAGAAGTTGCCGTCAAGATAACACTTCTCCTGGTCGGCAACGCAGTTCAAAGACGAAGAGGTGGAGTTGCCCGAACCCGAGGTACACTCAGAGTAGAATGCGAGACAATCGCTCTTGACGCTGGGATCTCCGCTTGCCAAACACGTAGAAAACAGCATTGAACAAGAGGTCTTGCAATTCGCGAGGTCCATATCGTCGTTGTTGTCTGACGAGGTTGCGTTGAGGTAGGAGGATTCGCTGTCGGAGACGCAGTTGGATGTCAGGGTAGGAAGGGACTTGGCTCCAAGACAGCTAGAGTACCAAGAGAGAGCCGATGCGTTCTTGGAGCTGTCTCCGCTGCCAGAGAGAACATCGAAACCTCTAGCACAGAAGTCTTTGCATTGAGCGTTGTGGGCCTGGATGTCGTTCTGGGCGGATTTTCCTGCCTGGATCAAAGCCTCGACCTCAGAGACACAGTGAACGTCGCTAGTACTGGACCCTACGCCCAGGCATTGTTGATAAGAGGCCTGGCAACTGGAGTCGACTCCGTTTGCCTGACAAGCATCAAGCAAGACACCGCAGGTTTGCTTGCAGGTAGCTGTAAGGGCAGCGGCCTAAAGAGACAAATCAGCTCAACTTCGATGTTTCAATCACCGAAATATACTCACGTCGTTGTCAGCAACATTGTCAAGGTAGGCTTGCTCTGCCTGGGCGATGCAAGACGAAGAGGGAGCGGTAGCATTGTTTGCACCCAAGCACTGAGTATATCTCTTTTCACAACTTTCTCCTGAGCCACACAGGTCCAGGACAGCGCTACAACTCTGCTTGCAATTTGCGATCTTGCTATCACATGAGTTGCTCAAATCGTGCGAGGCAGATGCATAGCAAGGAATGACTTGGGCCAAGCACGAAGCCTGGTTGCTAGTGGAATCGACGCCGATGCAGGCATCAAAACGGGCGTTGCACACAGCGTCCGATGAACCACTGGACTTGCAGTTGCTACGAGCGGTACTGCACTTATCTTTACAGGCCGAGCCTTGAGAACTGCAAACATTGTCGTTGGAGAGGTTGAAGTCGTAGCAGGCAGTGTAAGCTGAGATGCAGCTGTCCGTAACGTTTTGTGCAACAGCGACCGTCGCGAGGCCAATAAGGGCCGGGATGAAAGATCTCATTTTAACGAGTGAAAGCCGAATAGTCGGCAAAAGTTAGTATTAACGAAAGACAGCCCCTAGGTATTGACGGGAAGAATATTCGATAAGAGGAAGAAAAAGAAGACGAAGAGAGAAGTAGAGCTGTCAGAGCAGCCGGGACGTCGCATGTTTATGGACGAGAGTGATCTGCAGCCAATTCGCCCGAGGAACCGTACCTGCGCTAGTATGGACGCCGTCCATACTCCATTGGACGGATCCGCGTGGAAACATAATTGGACCCGTATTCGCGCACCTCTGACGCACAAGGGCCAGATAGGGCCGCCCTGAACGGAAGGCGGACATCAAAAGCGAGTTACAAAGGATCCGTATTTTGGTGGTGGCTTATGTGGGGTGTGAAAATTTTGTCTCATCTTGAGACGCGCCTGAGCCAGGTGAGGTTTGACAGCTACGACTCACACAGAAGGCATATTTGCGTCTGAGATGCTGCTTCTCTTGCTCAGTGCAAGTCTTTCCTGAGTTTGTTCCCGTTCCTGTTCGATGTGCTCGAGGAGGTATCTGGAGTAGCAGTTCGACCGCCTCCACACATGCTTCGCGATGTACCTTCTCTTGGTGCAGGGACCCGCTGTCCCGTGTTCAAATTGGATTTTACGAAAACCCGAACAATTTTTAGCGACGCATCCTGCCGCAATTTTGGAGTAGACCCGCACTGGCACTTGGCGCCTCGTGTCAATCGCCGCGAATTTAAATGGAAGGAGAGATAGAGTGGCCTCGAATTGGCCTTGTATGTACTCCGTACCCGTGTCAGGGATTCGTCGAATTGCGATAAACAAATGAAGACAAGACAAGGTCATCGAGAGAAGACGTTGGTAGAAGCTGCACTCCACGATCGCAACTGTCGTGCAACGAGGAGGACACGTTGAAACGTGGAAGCAGGCAAGAGCGTTGGGCCGGCTTGGCCGAGGCATCGACATCGTCCAACGTTCCTCCCACAAAATATCTTCCCACCTTACTGTACACGATAATAGCCTGTGGGCACGTTGAGCTGGTTATTGAAAACTCTCCGCGACACTGCTAAATAAAGAGTGAGATCGAGATATACGACATCATTTCCAGGCACAAACCTCATCCGAGAGTTCGTCCGCAACGTTGGAGACCCCTGTCCATAGGCTTGGCTGATGTCTGTCGCTGACATTTCTATACGCGGTATCGCAATGGTATCGTTGTCTGTCTCTGCTCTCGTGGTCAGAGTCGATGATCTACAGATAAGATCTGATGATAGCCTGTATACTCATTCAACGTTCTTCAGTTGTTACCAGTCTCTACAGCAAGCAAGCCAGGCGATTGATCCATCGAATACTCGTGAAACACTGGTTTTCAGAAAATGGCAGAAATAGAGCTTGGTCACACCCTCTTGGCTGACTTAAATCTTTTCTTCCAAAGACCTTCTAGATCACCTAGCCGTGGAGGGCGACGAGTTGGAAAGCTTTTCCCTGGTAGTGGTCATGATGGCAGACATAAGTCGGCTCTCTTTTGCTAGGGGTGTACTCCAGAATCCCGCAAAACACGAAAACCATCTTCGATCGCTGCCTTGAAGCGATTGAGATTCATGGTCTGAGGAGTGATTGCCAAAGCCAACTCCTCGAGTTTGTACGCAGGGCGATGCCCACAGCTGGAGCGTTAAAGGCTGAGGCAATCTCACCAGCTACCGATCTGCAAAGCATTCTCATACTATCACCAGCTCTGGCGAACTTGTTGTGGCCTTTGGTCTTGAGCTCAGGGGCATTGCGTTTACGGTCAGGACGGGTTTAACAGGGAGGTGGCACTTGTTGTGTGACTTCGACTGCCTTCTCGCTCTCGTGTCCAGGCACGTCATCATTATCAGACATGAGTTCTGGGTGGTGAAAGTGGCAAGTTGAGACTGTAGACGTGAGGTCGAAAATACACTCCGCACGCTAACGCCAGCTTTGACTGCTCGTAGAGGCTAGGGAATAGCTCCAAAGCTGATCTCAGGATAGTTCAGGTGATTGGACTTTGAAGGCAATGCTTTGGTATAAGGAAAATATATCATACGGAGACACGAAGATGGCAGAGAAAAAAATACGTGTTATCTAAGGCAAGTGAGAGAGCGTTGGATTTGAGAACCGGACATTTCCAAGATTTCAAAGCAGAGCAGCCGGCATGAAGGGTTGCTATTGTTGAAGTGACTGAGCGGTCACTTGTGTGACAATGGCTCACTTATGCGACAGCTCCGTTCTTCAACTTCTATCCATCGAAAACCATCTCCATCACATCATCGACATACCATTACAACGCGACAAAATGGACAACCACAACACTGAAGCAAAGTCCGGCAACTATGTTGAGGACAGTCTTGACAAGGCAGAAGAGCTCTGGGACCAAGGCGCGTTTGAAGAATGTATGAAATTCCTGCACGAGCTCGTCGAAGAGCATGGCCATGTCATGGGCAGGTTATCCAAGATGCGGAGCCTGATAATGCTTTGCATGATGGTCGACGACTGGACATACTGCGAGAGCTGTCGCCTTGAGGCCGAAGAAGTGTGGTTCGAGTTAGCTATGGTCCTGGAGGGCAATCAAACCCACGATGACCAAACAATGATGGCCGACTACCGCCATTCTCTGGACCATCTCAAGGACTTTCAAGCAAACAACCGACCTGCAGACGATGGCTATTTCGAGCCAGATGAAGAGGACATCGCAGAAAAGCCCGTGGCAGAAGCGACCGACAGTGAAGTCGATCCGTCAAGCAGCATGGGCGGACAGAGCATTCCTTATCGTCCCCGCCCCGATACGAGTGAGTCTAAGAGTAAGTTCAGGCCCAGAGACGCAGTCAAACCAATCGCTAAAGAGTAAAAGATTGACGACTCCATTCCTTCAATGCCTGACGGTTTTTGGCACGGCGATCTGGCGAAAGGCCAGTCGGTACACAACCCATCAGCTGATAGAGCTTGTCCGAGACTCTTTGGACATCTCTTTACTCGACCATCGGTTCATGTGGCACGGAAGAGCAAGTGAGAGACACGTAGACTGATCTGTGCAAACGTTTCTGGTTATCCTACGCGCAAATCTTCACCAGAAGATTCAAATTTCATTCAATGGAGTCAATATTTGCGCGGGTGTCGCCAAAGTCCAGGACAGACGTATTTGCGACCTTATCGAGCCGGTGCGCGAGGTGCTTAACGTTCAACAACCCAGTTCTTCCCAGTTGGCACGACCCAGTCGAAATTCAAGATTACGAATTATCAAGTGTTCCAACGACCCCATAATGCATCCTTGGGTGAACGAGCAGGGCGTTCGCACTCTTGCTGGGCAGAAAGGTTTCCTCAAAGCCATACAAGCATTGATGGTTGCTGTGGATATGGTAAATCTTCGTCTAATCAGAGCTGAGAATGAAATTATAACTATTGCGAATGTCCCGAGAACGACCGATCAAGTACTGAACATATATGTATTTTATGTGGAGGTGTCAGAATGTGCTCGCAGATGAATGAAGACGACCAGCTCTATCGCATCCTCTGCAGCAGTTGTCTTCAAAGGTCTGCTACTCTTCGCGCCGTCCGTCACAGAAACATCAATGCACATATCAGAATTCTGGTCAAGCAAATCAAGAAGCACGAAAAAGCTGTCGGCGGTGGCCACTGGGACAACGAGAAGATGACAAAGAGACTTTCTCAACACCTGTCAGACAACAGGACCTGGAAGGATGACTACGACGGTTTGCGGCGCATTGCCGATGCTACTTACCCGCGGTATGCCTCTTGTCAGTCCAAATAGCAGACGTCTGCGACATCCTTTCCTGCCCAGCACTGATGGGTACACACTTTACACATCGAGAACAATGCTGTGGATCTTCATCACTCCAACAATGCGGTCCTCACTGCGCAATGCATCAACTACATGAAGGCCACACATATCCCGCGTATATTTTCTTGGTTGAAGAGAATGGCAGTAGTCGCAAGGCTCATCCGAGAAGAAGAGTTTCCGCGGCCTACCAAAGAATGCCCATCTGAGTTCAGAGAGGAGTACGAACCTTTCCATCGAGCGGCCGACAATGCATATCTATTCACTATAGTCGTACCGTGCTCTCGAAGAGTTCGGTCAACCAGGGGTAAAACTCTTCGTAAGCCAGGAGATATCTGACCAACATAAGAGAAAGACAATCTCCTGTGTCTACGATCCTCAAACCGGTCACTCCAGGGCAGTATCACACTCGTATGATATCAGGGCCAACACAATGAAGCACGTCAATGCGCCAATCGGATTTGATTCCACACGATGGAACAGAAAAGTTATCGCTATCCCGATCAAAATGTAAAAGACATCGAGTCAAGCAAGAATTCCAATCCACATGGCCTTGAAATTTATCGGTCTTGCGATGAGTCACCTTGGCTTTGGCGAGAAGACTTGATGCTTGAAGGTGAGTACAGGGGCAGCAGTACCGATGACAACAGTGACGACGAGGAAAGTGACGACGAGGAAAGTGACGACGAGGAAAGTGACGATGACAATCGTGATGAAGACGATATCAGCGCTGGCTGAGAATTCTTGAGGGAAGAGTTTAGAGGCCGCTTGTATACCTTGACGTACTACTGTAACAGAGACTACGCGAGCATTAATTTAAGAATCCCGCAACAATCTTCTTGGCAGCTGCCGTGCAGTAGTTCGAGACTGGCGGCATGTGTCCAATCTTCGGATTCCAATTTGTCCAGTTCGTCGGACATCCCCAGACGTACTCGATCGGGCGTGCCCAGTTCATCCGAGACGAGCACCGCCAGAAAGTTCGCGATACCTCGACCAACGAACCTATGTCTACGAGCTGGACAGAAGAGCTGCTAATGGATGTCTCTGAGCACTATGACCACGAGCAGCGAACTATTGTCTCCGAATCTTGGAAGTCGAACGCCCTGCGTCACGAATACCCGCCACATATCATCTCCGAGATCGCCAAGTCAATGGAAGCAACCATATACGCCGCTGAGTACTATGGCTCTTGCAAGTCGAAGTCGGGATACTCTGGACCCAACTTTCCAAAGTCTTTTAACGTGTTCTACCCTAACCCTTACAGTGTGGCAAAGTCTATGTCTCAAGTGCAGTCTCCTTCGGGGGACGAAGAAGTGGGAGAAGAAGACGTGAAAGCATCTGCCCTGTTGCACATTGCAGTTGATGAAGAAGACGACTTTTACAGATCCTGCGACGGAGGCCCAGACAGCTCGAGTGAGGTCACTAGCAGAGCAGAGACGACAAATGAGACGCTTACTGCTGAGGTTGCATCGTTGCGAAAGGAACTGCAAGATAGCAAGCAAGAGAATGAGCGTCTGAAGAGAGTCGTGGAGGCAGCGGCAAAGTTCAGAGATGCCGTTCGCAAGGCTCATCAGAATCGAGGTTCTCGAACCTGATACGCGTACGATCATCTTCCCTGAGATGGTCATCTCAAACAAGATGTGAGCTTCGAGGACTCTTCGAAATGTCGCTTTATGGCTCCAAATTGGTCTTTTGGGTTGCTATCGACAGAAATGAGCGGGAGAAGAGATGGGAGGGTAATACCCTTCAAGATTGAACATTCATATTGACAGCATCACTAGAGAGACATAAACACTTCGAGAAACAGTTCCTTAAACCGGTAGAAGGCTTCCACTGAACCGAAATCCTGCTGGTAGGTGTTGATCGACAAAACCGTTGATAGCCGCGACGTCGAGTTGGTTTGGACGGGTGACAATATTTATGAAGCAATTGAGATGGCGCGCAGGACTACTCGCGAACAATCTCGCCTTGGCTAGTAGTGCCTGTCGCTCGTTCTTCTTTTGTGGAACAATCTCTTCTGCATCTACCATCTCTTCATCGCCGTCTAAAATGGTTTCTTCTGCAGAAGCCGTGGGCTTTTTTGAGTTAGGGCCTAAACCGGGTGCTGTCAGGACTTCCTCGTCACTCTCATAATCATCATGATCATCATCGACATCCTCATCGTCAACTTTGCGGGCTTTGTTGCGGGCTCTGGCTTCTTTCCTCTCATTCTTCTCCGTTGTTGTAGGCTCAGAGCTGACCCACAAGGGCATGCTGTAGAGGCCAACATGAGTGTGACTCTTATGACACCAGTCACAGGGGAATTTGCCGAAGTCAATATCGGGCTTCCATGCAACGAGAGCCGCTACCTCGATCATCGTGCGCTCCCATTCGAAATTTCCTCCTTGGATGACATTCCACTCTTTGATTCTGGTTGGCAAGTAATGGGGCGTCTTGTCCAACAGCCGACACACGATGTTTGCAAGGTTCACCGCCGGCTCCTTATTGGGACAGATGTCGGTCGTGAGGCAACAGTCGGCTCCGAATTTGAGGATTCGGTTGCGCTTCGTGACCGACTTTCCATCGACAACCACAGTGAAGCAGCTTTGCCGTGGGGAGGAACGGAGAATGGCTGGATTACCTCCGCGTTGGTGTCATTTATGTCCGTGACTGGGATCCTCCATGCTGTGACCCGCACTGTTCGTAGTTTACCATTCTCATCTTGGATAGGCTCGCCGTCGTCGCCCATGACAGTACATTGGATTTCGTAGGTCTGTGGCGAAGAGCCGACAAGCTTGAACTTCCGGTTCTTATAGCTGTCAAGCTCCAAGAATTGTCGCAGAGGAGGCTGTGAGGACATCGAGTCGATGTGAACAATGTCGTCCTTGACATTCAGGATACCATCAATAGCTTGATGGAAGCAACTGAAATTTTTGTTGTTGCTGATTGGGGGCAATGAGGGAGGCTCGAGGCCGTGCGTAGTGCCAGCCAGGCGCAATGAAGTCGTACTTGTAGCAGGTTCTTTACACCTCCATCACTCACCCGCCTCCATCACTCACCCGCCTCCATCACTCACACACCTCCAGCATTCACACACCTCCATCGCAAACACTCCTCCATCACTAATAAATCTCCATCGCTAATACACCTTCATCACTGACACATCTCTATCGCTAATTTGCCTTCTGAACCGCAACACCAAACGGCAACATCAAGATGGATGAGGACTCACAAATCATCAAGGATATCTCCACCCTCCACCATGGTGATGTCGCACAATTCCTCCAAGACGCTCACGCCTTGTTGAACCAGCGTTATGATGAGGAAAAGGACGAGCAGTGCATCGAAGGTGCTCATTACCTACTCAACAACTATCCCGTTTCGCCCTCCTTCCGCATCAAAATGTACGGTCTCATCAGCATGGCCAACGAGGATTGGTATGAGGCCGAAGACTACCGCAAGCGCGCAGAATATCTGTACGCCACATTGATCAACCAGTTGCCGGTGGGTTCGAAGGTTAACGTGGACATGGTCAACATGCGTAACGAGTTGAATGCACTGGCAGAATATCAACTGGAGAACCAGCCGGCCACTAACAAGTCAGCAACGAGACCTGAGCCACTGCCTGACCGTCTGGTCATACCCAGCCTCGAGTCGATTGTCGCCAAAGGCGACACACAGGAAGAGATCCAACGAGTTCAATACCTCCTCGAGGAGTGCGAGGACATCGACGAGCACTTCTGCGACAACAATCTTGCCGAGTACGCGATCGCGCTCCAGCAGATATTCGACAACCATGACACCAGAATCCCGCCTCTTGTCGCCCTGAGACTGCATATTCTGGACTCACACGTTGCGACTCGTCATAGCTGGGCTGTGAGCAATCGCCAAGACGCTGAAAGAATCTGGCAAGAGCAGAGAAGCAAGTGGGATTCACAAATGCCTGTCGACGTCGATTCTTTCATGCAAGCTGCACGCCGCGAACTGGATTCGCTCTCCAAAACCCACCAAGAAAAGGAAGCCGCTGAAGCCGAAACTGCTTTGGGAGATTTCATAAGCTTGCCTACTCGTCCCAAGTAGCTACGTCCCGATGCTTCTCAGTTCGACCCGGGCGCGGCAGCCTTCTCCGATAAAGACTCCGTAAGTTCATGCAAACGTTTGATGACCCATGCAGCGCTGACATATTAAACTAGTAATTGGCTGAAGAAGCTTTTCGACTTGACTTGCTGGAGACAATGGAACGGTGCAAGATGTTTGAGAGGACGAACGCACAAGCCAGTGGCTTTAGCAGGCAATATTGGAGGATGCAGCTGTAGCACAGACAGCGATGAATAGAGGGTTGACGGAAGAAGAAGTTATAGCTCTGGGTCTTACTTGGTCCTCCCGTAGGATGGGAATCGTACACGAGAGCCACTCAACGAGAACAGCAACTCGTGTCCTGCAGATGATGTTATAGGGCCAGTATTCAGCAATGCCAACGGGGCAAACACTTCTCTAGGTTCTCGGACCAGAAACGACGGCGTTCCAAGACCTGAACTATCCTTGCTCTTCCTTTTGTGACAATGAAGAAGTGATGGGGACGATTACCAACCGGTTGATTGGGCCTGGACAACAGCCTGGAGTAGAGGAGGATGGCGTAGAGGAGGATGGCGTAGAGGAGGATGGCGAAGGGGGGTACGTCAAATGTATCTGCAGCAAAACTGCTGTACTTTGACTTAGTGCAAGTTGAGAATTGATATAATGGAGATCAAAAATCGCTGCAGTCTTGCACAGCAGAGAGGGAGAACAGCAGTAATTGCAGAACAAGTGAAGTTGCTGTGTAATGCTATCTCGAACGCGGACTTCGTGGTCTTATATCTCTGTCTCTGAGGACTCTGAATTGGCCTGGCTTGAGGCTGGCATCTCTAGATTCGTTGAACAAATCAAGGCAGAGTTGTCATGTTGGGATGCGGCTGCATAGTTGCTTTGGTGAACGATAACTCATTTCCAGGCCTACTTGGCTATTTTCGTTGCGAGAGTGGCCTTCTTACAAGCTTGTGCCGCTTCACGGATTGCTGCATAGCGGGCAGCTGGAAAGATATACAACAAGCCCATATGACCTCTCGCATGGAGACTCTAATATATTATAATAAGCTATAAGAATGCACAGTTTTTTTTTTTTCTAGAAAAGAACTATTACCACGGAGATAGCTAAACCTAGCGTTCTCTCCGTGGGCATTGCTCTTTTATGGAAACTACTATGCATTTTTATAGCTACACTATAACTATTCATTGCACATGGGGAGAAAGGAGAATGGTCAATGGGGCAGAGAGAGGAAAGAAAGCCTCGGAAGAGGTCGACCATGACGTTGCGCGCCAAATTCGCGTTGGCGAAATCGCGTCACCCCAGCGATTGGGCCGTTGATCAACAAGTCAATATACCTTGCACAACACACTTTGCTCCGTTACAGACATCTTCATCACAAAGACACAATGGCATCAACAGCTCCCCTCAAACGCAAGCGCTCTGGCGAGGACGTTGTTTCGACTGCACCCAAACGAACACTCCGCCCACGATCCGCTTCTGAAATGACCACGATCGTCATCCAACCAGGTTCAATCTCAAAGACGCGGGTCAAGAGACGCACCACTAAAAGATCGGTACCTGCTGTACCAACGACCACAAGTCCTAGCTCCAACCTCCTTCTGCAAAAGGACCAGATTATTGAGCAACTGCGACTCGAACTTGCCGAAGCACACAATGAACTCGCCAAAACACAGAAAAGGCTGGAAGAGGTCGAGAAACGGCTTCCAGAGCCTGCTGCTGCTGTATAAGTCAGCAGTATCACTTACCGAGTCGTTACCAAAGTCCTCGATGTCAAAGTCCGCAAAATGGGCCCCAACAGCCGCGCCATCTCGACAGATACATATGCGCAATCGTCACTCAAACACCCAAGCCTGTCAAAGAGTTGGAAAAGATGGACCGAGGTTTGATGCCTGCATTCAATCTCGCCATGTACGTCGCCGATGCTTCACACACCGACTGCAATACTTCAATTAAAATGTCTGGCTATGGCGGAAGCGAAGCTCCCTTTGGCGTCTTGGATGCGCAGCTGTTGGATTCGATCGAGAGGAGAAACGCACAATCACCAACTACACGACAAGATCGGCTCCCTTCCGTGCCAAAGCGATGGACAAGAGCAGACGCCGATGTAGGCGTCTTCAGGACTGGGAGGCCAAATAAACAACAATACGGTCAAATGGAAAGACAAAAGCTCGAATGGGAAAAAGACAGAAGGGACAAGAGGAGGGTGAGAAGAGAGACTGTCGGTGATTGGGCTGCTGCCGCCCTGCAAGATCTTGTAGAGGAGAGAAACTATCTTGAAGGCTTCGGTGTTGATCAGTATCTTCCCAAGAGCATTGCAAGGCTAGAGGAGTTGTCAAGGTCTGAGGATACGAGTACTGCTGCCGACGGCAATGCTGCTTAACTCCTGATATGTTGTTACACGAACCTTCAATGCTTCTTTCCAGTCTTCTTCTTCGACTTCTTCCGCGAACTCTTTCCTGGACTTCTCATCTTGTCCTTCATCCCAGCCTTCAATTTCTGTACATCCTTCACAACGAACGCGTTTGCTAGTTCGTCCATATACGTCTCTTCTGCCGTTCTCTCCCTCTTCGCTATCTCTTTCCCGCTGGAGAAATCAATTACTTTGTCGCGATAAACGATCCCTGACTCTTACAACATCCGGCATCCACTCATCCGCCTCAAGTTCTAGTCCAATCGTCTTGATACGCTTTTGTGGGTCGTTCTTGTTGATCACGACATGTCGTAAGCCTATCGCTGCGAAATCTGACAAAGCTCCATCTCCGAATCTCAAGTGTCGTTGATTCCAAAAGTCATCACTGAAGAATTGCCGGATGTACTGGATGTTTGTCAGTACTCGACCAACGCATTCCTCGATGATACGTTCTACTTGCCTCCATTTTGATCATGTACCAGGTATGGTGGAGAACACCGTCTTCGTGGACACTCCGTCGGGTTTTGTCATTGAAGTAGTCCCCGTCAATTACCCCTGGCCATTTCCACGCCACCATGCCGAATGGTGTTGTTTTCACGTGTGGATTCGCGTGATTCGGCTCTATTATCACACCTTTCTAGAGTGCAGAACACAGTCAGCGGAGTCCTGTCCAAGCCTGATTACCTGGCTTCTCTGCGAAGAGCGATTCTTCAACTTCTTCTTGGTCGTTTAGGTTGCCAAAATCGGGTCTGTTTCACATGCAGGTTGGCACCTCTGGTATACATACATGAATCGCGGTTTCCACAGCACTTCCTTCCTCTGCCACGCGGTCATCGTTGCAGAAGGCCCAGCAAGGAAAGGGTAGTATATTCGTACTGATCCTAGAATCGAAGACTTGATCAGCAGTCATTCTGGAGTGAGCATGGTGTCAGAAATGTGCTGATTACCGCCAAACATGAGCCAGTTCATGGACAATGGTCGTCGCCAGCAACAACTGCGTGCGTAGGAATGAAGAAACATCTGAGGCTTGAGGGTTGTAAAGACTTGCGAGCGTCGCACTACCAACTGAGAGGATGTATCGCGTCATTTGATCGAGTACAATTCTGCATCCGCGCCTGGTGTACATGTCAACATCAGCTAACGATCACATAATATCATCAAAGAGAGTTCATGAAACCTACGCATGCACACCACCTCTCAACCCTGGTTTACTCTCCACGTAGAACGTCCTTGCCTGGGCACCGGACAATGTCGATATCTCACCCCACTCGAAGTGTACATGATTTGACAGCTGTTCTAGCTCCCAAGCTGTTTCCATTCTCTGCACATGTGTGGATCGACCAGTATAGTAGACATAGATGTCCTTCTTCATTTTCGTGGGTACTGGATTGTGGTAGTCAGAAGAATAGTGTTGAATGTATACAGGTGAGACACTTACCTTCCTGAGTCCATCTTGAACCAAGGGCCCAAAGCATATCAAGAACACTGTCCATTTCCAGCATCTTGGTCACAACTCTCAAGGTCGGCTTTAGGCATTCGTATTCGTAGTCGGATGTAAGATGGAACTGATTACGGCCCACAACGGGATGGATACCATCATGGTTGCCAATATAGAGTCCTGGGGCAGTTCTTGTTTGACTCGCTCTTGTCGCAACTTCTCCATCGATACAGAAACGAGGAGATATAGGCGCAAAAACTCCAGTGTTTATGTTGATACAACCCTCTTCAAGCAGTCTCGAAGGCGTGAGACGATTTAGAATGTAACTGTCCCCAAACCATGGTTTGAAGGGATCGTAAGCTGGAGTGTCCTGGTTCAACTCCGGTATTGGGCGAG
This sequence comes from Aureobasidium sp. EXF-10728, assembly GCA_023848605.1. Lineage (NCBI taxonomy): Eukaryota > Fungi > Ascomycota > Dothideomycetes > Dothideales > Saccotheciaceae > Aureobasidium > Aureobasidium sp. EXF-10728. The sequence continues at coordinate 87,868 of SWBG01000066.1, forward strand.
TAACTCTCAACCCAGGGTAAGGATTTTTGCCCAGAGCCAGGACAGAAGGAGTTACCCCGTATGTCTTTGTTCTTCTGACCCAATCATGTTTTGAAGTCGCGAGCTTGGGGTCTGGTCTTTGGTCGAGTAGACACAAGTCTGGGTCTCGGGAGGCGTTTCTTATAAAGTCTTCGCTCAGGGTGCTGCCATCAAACGTCGATGCGTCGAAAGGAGGTGACGGTGGTGCGTGTGGGGGCAAGTGCAACATCTTCGGTATTCAAGATCGATGGCTCGGCTTTATGCAACAGATGTGATATCCGTAAGTGTTGAAGCAGATGTTGTTCGAAAAAGAACACGACAAAAAGTAGATGAATAGTCAGGTAGTCATCTGTTTGTTTCGAATTCAAAGGCCTCTGTTGACCGGATTGGGCAGTCGATCACAAAGAAAGATAAGTCACCTCTCGAGGATCGAAGCGTGCTTTCTTTGTTTGCCAAATCTGACTCAACGAACTTACCCAACAGAACCACGCCGATTCGTGCAACGACTGCGTTGCTGACTACTCGATTATCAGATGGATAATAAGGAAGCCACGCAGAGCAATCTGCCTGACGACTTCAGTACCTTTCTCAAAGCTTGGATGTTTATCTCAAATCCGTTCGGCAAGCAGAAGGACGGTTTCTGAAGCAGGAGCTCTCCATTTATCAAACCCAAGTTCGGATGTGCAAAACATTGAACAGATTTTACCTTCAGAGAACTTCTCATATCAACGAATTCGATTCACGATTTACTTGCAGAGGTCCATGAGTCCAGAGATAGAATTCTCTCGAAGGATCCTGTCATCAACCTTATCATTCTGCCTAGTCTTCGTCTTCACTATCGGTTTCATCCTCCATCTCAATATCAGAGTCAGATATCTCTCGACCCAGAAGATTTAAAGCCTTGTCTCCAGGATAAATGATTCCTTCCTCCACATCTGAAAACTCGGCGTCAGAGTCAATCTCAGGATCATCTTCCCATAACCCAGTCAGAGAGTTCTGCTTTTGTTTGACTGTCGGGCTTTCCGAATCATCAAAATCAGACTCGCCATATAGAGACTGTCGCACGCCCACAGCTTTGTAATTTCTCAAGGCTCCATCGCCATACCTCATCACTCGGTTATCCCAAAAATCGTCTAGGAAGAATTGTCGTACGTAACTCATGGGAACAGCATATGTGGTGTGAGACTCGATGCCATACTTTGCTGTACTGGCTTTGACGGCAAGACCTCTGTCAATGCGACATTCTAGGCCAGGCCATGGGAATGCGGCCATTCCAAAAGGCATCGTGTCCACGGTAAAGTTTGCTTCATTGTCGACGAGGATAACATTCTTGTTTATGACGGCTTCGAGGACGAATCCTTCTTCTCCTGCTCTGTCATCGTTACGAAATGGACATGTCTCGACACTCTCTGTCGTTACGTTTTTCTGATAAGTCCAAGCTGGATTAGCGTGGTTCTCTGTGGGAAGATGTGGCTAATCACAGATTAACCTGGAGGAGGAAACTCACAAACCAAGCATGTGTCAGTTCATGCAGTATGAGATTTGCTAGAAAGAGTTGTGTTCGCATGTATGCACTCGCGTCTGAGGCTTCCGGGTAGTAGTGAGAAGCCTGTACTCAAAAGTCAGCCAAAAGTCAGAAGAATCAAAGTAGAAAGTCACTTTACATTCAACTGTGTTCCGCCAGAGACGATGTAGAGAAGATGGCTGTCGAACTCTACATTACAAGCATGGCTGATACCGAAGTGTCAGCAGTTATCTTGAATATGGTACAACTTCTTGGTATTCGCTTACCGATGGTTACCTGGACGAAGCCCTGTCTTGGTAATATCTGCCATCGTTGAACCATGCACATCGTCATAGGTCCAACTGAACTTGACGTAATTCTGGAGCCCCCTCATCTCACTCTCGGTATAAATCCTTTGACTGACTGTAGATCTGCCTGTATAGTATACTCGATGTTTTTGCTTCTGATCTTTCAGCATCTGGGTCTGTGGCAACTTTTTCATCGGCTGTCCCAAAGCAAACCATAAATCTAAGACACTGTCCATACCCATCATCTCTGTCACAATTCGCAACACAGGTTTAAGGTATTCGTACTCGGCATCCGAAGTCTCTTTCCAATTGCTTCTTCGAAAGCAGGGATGTATATCGTTGTTGTTGCCGATTACATTCATGACGCTTTTGTCCGTACTTGCGGTCGCTAATGTTGCTTCATCAATTCTGAAGCGAGGTGAAATGTCTATCTCGGGATAGTCGTCAGTTTCCAGGTTGATACATCCTAAGCGCATCAGCTCATCGGGTGCTAGAGAGTGACAACAAATATCAGCATCTTATTCTTGTACTACATGATCAGACAACTGACTTATATGCCGCAAGATCATGCTTTCTCCCATCCAGGGGTCATCGATCCTGTATTCAGGTGTATATTTTTGCAATTCTGGGATAAGTCTCTTGATGTGCAACCCAGGATATGGGTTCTTGCCAAGAGCAAAGACCGCAGGAGAGACATATGTTGTGGTTTTTATCCGAAACCATTCCTTCGCAGATGTCGCGTCTTCTAGAAGTGGCTCGGTACCGTCGCATACTGCTATAGGTGGATCGCGGCGCCACTCGAAGCGTAGATTCTCAGGTATGTTGCTCGTTTTGAAGGTCAGAGGGTCGAATGGAGCCGGTGGCTGTGATGATGAGGCCTGTCCAGTACCAGGAGGTGATGTCTGATCAACGTCCATAGGCGAGGTACTTGACATCTCGGTGCGTCGGATTCGATTGCGATATAAATCAGAAGATACGATAGGGTAGTTTCATATCGTCTCCCAGTGTATCATAGGAAGAGCCCGGTAAGCGGGCGAAGATGCATTCGGTATGCCTCCAGCCACAAATTCTTGAAGCCTTTGTGTTCCGGATTGGAAGCCTACCACAAAGAGACTGATGGCTTCTTTCTGCATTGGGAATGTAAGAACCGAGACTCCATTTCTTTGTCGCCGAACTCCTGTTGCGCATGTCTACAGACTAACGAAGGGAGAAAAACTTCAAAAGGTATGGATGCTGCGTTGTGGGTACAGAAATGGTCGGCTTCCCACGCAATAAACAAAATCCATCCCTTGCCAACACAGAGAGGCTTCATGCAAAGACTTCGACTGACATTGTTGCCCATGAGATAGACTGGCAAAATGGCAAAAGAATGTGCTCTCCATCAGGGAATCGAACCCTGGTCTCCCGCGCTTGACGAGATATTACTCTTGACAAGCGGAAATCATGACCACTAGACCAATGAAGATAAGCCAGCTGTGCTGGTATTGGTTGACGGACGAATTCCTCCCAGTCTGGTATAGATTGTTTTGCTTGCGAATGAGATGGATGGTGCTGGAGGTTGCGTCCTTGTGCTCGTGGAACCTCGTTCCTGTCTGCGTCCGAGTGACATGAGAGCATCGGGACCGGTGCGATCTGGGGAGGCTTCGAACGGCTTCAAGATCCTTAAGATTATGCGATGCCGCTGCCATAATATTGATGGATGAGGTTCATTTGTTGCTGCACGTCGACAGATTGTGCGTAGCGATCGATCCACGTCGCGTCGACCGCAGACGGCAGAAGGCAGAAGGCTATGCGACCAGAGGAATTTTGTGCACTCAGTATTCCCACTTGGGCTTGTCAGTGGATAGAGATGATGCCAAGCGCATGCGATGTGGATTCAGCAGAATAAGAAGGAGGTCAGCAGGCAGGTTGTGGGATTAGCACTGCACACTCGAGCGTGAAGCCTAGACCAGAAACTCTGCCAAGTTCTTTCTGCTGATGGTCAAACCCTGCTTTCCAGGAAAATCGACCGTCGCAGCACAACAACCAAGAAGCAGCACTAGGTGCTCTGATGAGCAGCATCTCACATACACAGATGCTTGAATTTGTAGTAATCTGTCGTCGTATATGCTATGTAGCATGAATTGACACCAAATGTAGAGCATGTCTGCAGAACCGATGTGAGTTGTACCACCTCTGCCGAAGGATTCTGGAGACTTGGGACAGAAGATACAAAGACACTATCCTGGGGAATTACAGGCTCAATCTGCTTTCTGTTGATCGCACCGAGTCCAGGATAATTCTCATGAAGTGCAACTGTATCTTGCCGTCCTCATCATTGCTTCCTCGCTTCCTCGCTAAATCTTCTATACCCGAGACGATATATTCGATCCCGGCTACACTTTCCCCATCTGAGAATTGGCTTTCTTCCACATCCGGTAATCTCAATCTGGCGCTTTGGCTGAGTGGTTATAGCGATAGACTAGAAATCTATTTCCTTCGGGAGCGCAGGTTCGAGTCCTGCAGGCGTCGACCTTTTTGCCATCTGGACCATCGACGGAGTTATACTTTTGGCTCCTGAGTGCATGGGAAAGAAGAATTGGCGAAAAAGGGCAGGAGTTGGGAGAGTTTTGGTGCTTTGGCGTGGAAATCTTTTGTCTGCTCATATCGAAACGACTTTCCTTTTGCTCGCTGCAAGCGACGAAATAGACTTGGTTGCTAATTCCGGTGCGGGAATGCATGCATAATTCGCTGTGATCATGAGGGACTTGGTAAATCTCGACAGGCGATCTGATGTTTCGAACAAGAATCGTCAAGGAGAGGGAAGACGGGTAAGTCTCGCGTTGGTCTGCAATGCAGGTTCTGCTTGTCAACATCGACAATGTTTGGTGGGCGATGTTCTAGGAAGATTGGCTTGAAAGGACTTCTTCGTGAGCGGACGACATTTGATCGTCATGTGAGATAACCCGTGTTGACACTCCTCAAGTGCCTTCCTGGACAAGCAAAGGTTCCTATGCATGCAACGCTCGATAGTCCCTTCAGATATCTTTTTGGATCTTGTCGACTCGCTTGAACAACAAATCACTCCGCATGGTGTACTTCACCCCTTGTACGACATCATCACCTGAATGCCAGAGGTTTCTATGCTGAAAGATGAGGACCCGGCCTGTCTTGGGCAAAACGTCATATCTCCTCTTCATGTTGTGCGAGTGAAAGGTGGTCGCACCTCCCTGTAGCTTGTCACCTTCAAGAGATGGACTATCTTCAGTCCCACCGTGGCCGTTTAAATATGTATGGACTGTGAAGAACGATCTTTCGGTTCCATCAGGAGTTTGGTAAACGCCATCTTCATGTACTAGACATTTGTCAGTCACCAAAAATATGGCATCAGTCGTCGAAGAAAACAAACCTCGAAAGTATTCCCCACCCTCATATCTCAGGAATCTCATCCTCTCATTCAGCCTACTTGCCTCCCACTCTTCGCCTCTCATGACAGCACTCCCACCTGTGAGCTCCGCCTGCCTGTCTAATCTTGTGATCTCCGGAACAAAGTCTTTGACTCTGTCCCAAATCTGCTGGGCTACTTCTGGAGAGTCCCAAATTAGGCGTCCGCACTTGCGCTGCTCATCTTCTTGTCTTTGACGTCCATCTCCAACTTGTATCATAGCTCGGTGCCAAGGACCGCTCGCTTCTGCTGCGGAGAGAAGAGCAGCGCATTCGCATGGGCTGAGGGCATTATCGATAATGTAGGCTTGTAGGCCAGTGTATTCTGGTAACGGGGTATTGGCAAAGTCGATGCGTGTCACTGTAGCGTCGCGTGCTGGCGTAGAAAGAAAGTCTGTAGGAAGAAATGCCATATTGTCGTCGATCTCTGGCCATAATGTCGAGAAGGAGTTCAAGACTCTTTGTAGCCATGGCTCGAATGCTGCTGCCTGGTCTCTCCAAATGGTTGCCTTGTGCATATTGCTCCCTACACCCAGCTTCATTAGTAGTCTTGTGAGCTCGACTGCATGCAGAAAACCACTTTGTGCTCCCATATATCGAAATGTACAGTTTACGGCTCCACAATCTCGGGATCGACCTCTCCCCGCTCTGGCATCAGACACTTGGCTTGACTACAATTGTGCCAACAAGTATTGACGATCGATTTGGGCGCCTTTCGACATCAATCTACAGCAGCCATCCTTGTCCTGACTGGGACCAATTGGACCTGCAGACAGATGATTCAACCTCAGTACAGAAGTTGAGGCGTCATCGCCGAAGAAATACGGATCCAAGAAAAGGACTCCTGAGCGAACAGGAATGATGATAATGCGAGTGATAGACGAACAGAAATTGACGATTTCTGCCCCGTCTTTGCAATCTAGGAGCTGTGGTTGTTGTTCAAGCCACCTGCCAAGTCTGGTGCGCGCCGAGGTTCTTATCGCGTGACCTGGTTCCAAGCGTTCGTGTCGGATTGCAAAGCCCCTTGGAGCGGCATGTTCGAGTGGAAACAGATTCTCAGGAGCACTTCAACCATCGAGAATCAACATGTGTCCCGGAGCACATCAGACGGTGAGGGTTCCAATTCAGTCCAGCGCTCGACGCCGGGATGGATTGTTGAATCCATCAGCCGCTGACCTGCCACGACCCGTCGTGTCGCCGTAGAGTCGGGTCCGAATGACTTTAATCCTGGTCCAGGTGTCCTTTGCTGTGTGAGGTAGAAAGGAGATGCTACCGGAGCTGACGCAGGTACGCGCTAGACTGCTGCGACATGCTAGCAAGCGACAGACTTGACAGACTTGGTGACTGTCAAGACGAGTGTGCTCGTACGTACCTACCGCGACCGATCACACCTAGCCAGTGCGACAATATTCAGAGGGCAACCAGACCCATCCAGAGCGACCATAACTCCGTACCCATCCAAAGCGACTATACTCATCCAGCGCGACCATACCTACTCAGCGCGATCAATCTTCTCCTCGAGTGAAACACTCAATTCATCATGCCCTGCTCCAAAGCGTCAAGCCTACTTGGCATTGCTCTCAAGCATAAAAACAACATGGTCGATTTGTGTCGCCAGGTTTCACAAAAGAGTCGGACATATAATACTCGGTCTACAACTCAGCCGATTTCAACCGTCTGCTCAGTATGCAGGTGCAGCATTAATGCCGACAATATCTGGCAGCACAAGACCATTGAAACACACCTCTCTTCAGGTCCCTGCGACACACCGTCTCTGCCCTGACAAGCCCCGCGCAAGCATCAATCCATTGTGTGCCTCTGCTTTGCCGGACGAACGGTTTGATCATACTTCCCCAGCTTGCAATCGTATACCTTACGCGACACTTCCCAGTCGCTGAATATGCGCTCTGCACAGGATTCCTTTCCCTCCTTCTGCCATGTTCTCCAGCAATGTTGATCATGGGAGATTGGCCAAGCACGTTGGAACCTTCCTATCTCCGACGATCCCTAGCGCGGAGACATGCTGTAATAATCTACTGTCAACATTGAAGCTTCAGTTCGCGCGCACCTCGCTATCCTGGAAGTCGTTTGAACTACTACATAACAATTATTTTGGTGCTCGGAAATCTGGAGGAGACTTGGAGTAGGGCGCGCGACAGGCAGGTATGACACAGTGGTGGCACTCTTCGGGGTCTGAGCTGCAGCCTGCTTGGTACGGCATTGACCAGCTTCCGAGAAGGTAGAGCGCACGCAGAACGGCATCGCGTATTATGAATCCTACTACTTAGTACTGGAGTTCGAATCCTACTCCGCGGCAGGCTCTAACCGGATGTTACTTCTTCGACGTCTTCGGACCCCCAGTCACTGGCACATCAATCGAACATTGTGTATCTCGAGCTCATCACCAATAGTCGACCGTTCTACCCTTGAATAAATTAATATCATAGCCAAAACACGTGAGGCGCAATTAACATTGCGGTTCCGTTGCTTAGCAGAAGCCAGCCGCCCAGCCAATCGGTTCGGCAAAATTTTCATGTCGGTGGCTTTCTTCCCTGATCCCACTCGAGTACAGATCTCGGCCCAACACCGTCTGCGTCTCGACAGTCTATCGCTGTTGCAGCACTTGGACAATCTTGCATCTACGCAAGGAGCGGAGTCCCATGCAAGCTGATCTTTCCTACCACTAGTAAACCAGCCCCAGATAATGCCCCAGGCAATTGATGTGTCAAGAAATTGAAGCACCGAGGGAAGGAGTTGCCGTGAAAGGTAAAGAACATGAATCGTGCCTAGATGACGAACGCCAAGATCACCGAAGGAAGAATTCTAAACCACGCCGCCGTCACGCGACGCCTTCCGATATGCTTGATCCGCTCGGACGCTTGTCTCACTCGGCCTGGTATTGGTCAAACGATTGGTTGTACTCCATCAAAATCCTGACTTCTTGGCGATCCACAGCATCAGTTGCTAGTTAGGAGAGGTCGTCCTCAACGACGTCGTCGTATTGCCGCATGGGCGAAAAAAAGGCCGTCGCCCTCGATTCGCCGCATAAGAACTTCGTTGCACCCATTTTCATCCGATATCCTTTTCTTCCTTTTTCCAACCAACTTTACCTCTATTTCGACTACCTTCGAAGAGTGTCTTGGATATAATCAAGAAAAGCTCATACTCCAACAACATCCAAGCATCGTCCACTGTTGCTACGTGGTGACAAGACTCGTCTTCGCCTCTGTACGACCTATACCCAAGCGACTTTTGAAGAGTCATACTCTTCTCCCGAGCAACCTCAACAACATCTATTCTTCCCCGCACCTCTCTCGACTCGAAGTCACAATCCCTCGCGACTCGGCAGCTCACCTCAAGCCTGAAACCTATCCCTTGCAACATCACATCTCGAAGTGAAACATTGAACACAGCTTTCGCCCGTGCATTGCTTGCAACTGACTCTCTGAGTGCCAAAGCGACTTGTTACATAATTCGAAGATCCCTAGCGACTCCAACCACTGCAGCAACTATCTACCCTCAGCACCAAAACATCGCGTAGGCTTGTATCTACTTACAACCAGCCAAAATGGATTACGTCAAGCGAACGTTCTTCAACAAGGATGAGAGAGACTTCTCGCATGTCGTTGTACCACTACACCCAGAGCGACACATGTCCGAAGCCAAGACAGAAGACATCAAGCCCGAGGGCGAAGACACAAAAACCGATCGCGCCTCTATTGGAGAGAAGTCGACTCACAGCCAGAACTCGGGCAAGTCATCAACGTCTCTCGAATCTCTCAGAGCCGAGGTAGACTCAGACGTCGAATCCGGAGGCCACAACACCACCTATGATCGTATGTATATGATGCCGAAGCAGTTGCTCTGACACCATGAGCAAAGCCTCCTCCGCTTATCTCCTCTCAAGTGTCCTGTCAACTAACAGCGGGTAGGCAAATCAAAAGTTATCAACAGGGCTATCCAAGACATGGGCATGGGCAGATACCAATGGGAGCTGTTCATTCTCTGTGGTTTCGGCTGGATGGCTGATAACCTTTGGCTACAAGGTATCGCCCTGACCCTGGATCCTATCGCTGCCGAATTTGGTGTCGACACCAACAAGGTTCGCTACACCACTCTCGCCCTCTTCGTCGGTCTCTGTATCGGTGCCAGTTTCTGGGGTGTTATTTCAGACGTCATTGGTCGTCGCTATGCGTTCAACACGACTCTCTTCCTCGCTGGTTCCTTCGGTCTCGCCGCTGGTGGTGCCAACAGCTGGATTGCCGTATGCGCCCTGTACTCCTGTATCGGTCTTGGTGTTGGTGGCAACCTTCCTGTCGACGGTGCCTTGTTTCTGGAATTCCTGCCTGGCGAGTCCAACTTCCTCCTCACTCTTTTGTCTATCTGGTGGCCTGTCGGTCAGCTGATCTCCTCTCTTCTGGCCTGGGCCTTCATCCCTAACTTCTCCTGCGCTGCCGACGCTGCCGTCTGCACCAAGGCCGACAACTGGGGCTGGCGTTACTTCATCCTTACTTTGGGAGCTATCACCTTCTGCATGTTCATGTTGAGATTCTTCGTCTTCAACCTGTTCGAGTCTCCCAAATTTCTGCTCTCTCGCGGTCGTCAGGCCGAGGCCATCCGCGTCGTTCAGGGTATTGCTGCTCACAACAAGACTACCACTTGGTTGACCGAGGAGATTCTTAACCAGATTGGTGGTGATCCCGATGTCACCGAGGACGCAAAGCTCAGCACTATCGACATTGTCAAGCGTGCTGCCGGTAAATTCTCCACTCAGCGCATTGCTCCCCTCTTCCATGGATGGAAGCTTGGTGCCACCACCGTCCTTATCTGGTTTGCATGGACTGCCATCGGTATGGGTTACCCTCTCTTCAACGCTTTCCTTCCCCAATATCTCGCAAACAGCGGCGGTGGTGCTGCCAACTCTGTCTCGACAACTTACCGCAACTACGCCATTACCTCGATTGTCGGTGTTCCTGGATCTTTCCTCGGCTGCTACACTGTCAACCTGAAGTACATCGGTCGCAAGGGAACGATGGCTATTGCCACTGCCATTTCGGGCATGTTCTTGTTCCTCTTCACTACCAGCACCAACTCCGGCACTCAGCTCGCATTCTCCTCTCTTGAGGCATTCTTCCAGAACATCATGTACGGAGTGCTCTATGCCTACACGCCAGAAGTGTTCCCTGCACCCAACCGTGGAACTGGAACTGGCATTTCTAGTTTCTTCAACCGTCTCGCCGGACTCTGCGCACCTATCGTTGCCGTCAACGCAGCCGGAGCCAACCCCAATGCACCCATTTATGCATCAGGCGGCTTGTTCTTTGCTGCATTCGTCGCCATTGTCTTGCTACCAATCGAGACAAGAGGAAAGGCAACTCTGTAAACAAAACAGAAAAGTTTGTTTTTGCCTAGCATGGCTGTTGTAATAATTGGCAGCCCATTTTTTCATGAAGAAAGGCCTTGGAGGCCAGTGATGGCATTATTATACCCCCTGAATGTTGATATAGACAATGATAAAGATTTTTACGTTTCAAACCATTTGGATGTGTAGATTTGATGTGTTGTGATTTGCGTCGTGAAATTGTCTGACTGGTCGTGGTAGGAGCGGACTGTCGACCTTACCTTTGTAACATCAGGCACGGTTTCAATGTATACTGCAATGACCACCTTTGCAAGTCGACTGCCTTGCACGCATTCCGTTCGCTGATTCCTGAACGTAACTATCAAATTATTTCTGTACTACAACACCTCCATGATGGGAACAGGAAGGAGCACGGAGGTTACCCCGTCAAGAGCTTGGCCCCACAAACGGCATGACGTTCTCGATGCTCTGTTTCAACGACTATCTCATTGCCATCTCGTCTTGCCCTTGCACCTTCCATCCTCTCACATTCTCTGTCAGCCCAGCCACTCAACTTCAAATTCGTGTCAAAGGCAAATTGCAAAGTCAAGCTGCTTCGAGATCTGCTGGACCTCCAAGCACCCAACCTTCCCCATTCTTCCAACATCAACAAACTTACATCAATCCCCTGTCATCATCACATACCATGGACGACTCCTGGCAAGAAACAGCATTTTCCTCTCGCCACATGCACAACCGCGTAAACCGCAACAACACCAGAAACCCAGCCACCCCCAACAGCGGCAGATCAAAACGAAACACCTTTGACGTGCGCAAAACCTTTGGAAGTTACTCTGTCAAATGCCCCGCGTGGCATAAACTCCAGAGCTCTGATGACGGGGTCTCAGGAGATGGGAATGCAGTGTTGGAGTTGTATAGATTGACGGAATGTGGGAGGAGTGTTGTGGGGGAGATGGCGCTGGGGGGAGTGTTGAGGGCTGCGGTGTTGTTGGCGGCGAGTAGGAAGAGTTTGCAGGGGATTTTGGAGGGGTTGGAGGCTGTTGAGCAGACGGGAGGAGAGCAAGTCAAGAAAGAGACCGAGAGTGGGAAACAAAAGAGCGATGAAGACAGCGAGGAAGAGGAAGACGAAGGAGAATCAGAAGAAGAGCCCGAGCCCGATCGTTTCGAGACCTTCGAAAAGAACAGTTTCAGAGAGCCAAAGTTTTGGCTGAGGTGGAATGGTGTGCTCGAGTCACCAGCGGTGGGCGAGGAAAAGGCAGAGTCGGGGCTTGGCTACATCATCTTTCCAAGCAACGATTGTCGCAAGTTCAAAGGGACGTTGAATTGTGCTTCTCTGGAGTGGAAGGATGTTACTTTCTCTGGTCACAAGATTGCTCCGAGGTCGGAGTCTGATGTACCAGTTGCATGGGGTTTGAACGAGGTGCCGATGTGAGCGTCTCTTAAGCATCTCGGTGGACAGAGAAATGGGCTGCAACTACGGCTGAAAGTCAGTTGTGGAAGATTTTAGGAAAGGCCAAAGATTCTTCTGTCAAGAAGTGCCAGCTCTGCTTCGTTGTTTGTATTCGTGTCTATGTCTGCTCGCTCCAGACGGAATGTCCTCACAGACATTTCATGAGCTGATGACCGAACCACCTCTCAGTCCAAATCCTGCAAGACTTTGTGTGAAGTACTCCTCCGCTCCATGGCCCTTAGAGCTCTACCCTTGCCATAATGAGCTACTTGTATGTTGCTACTACCGGAAGCTGTTTCCCCAGAGCCTCAATAAAACATAACAGCAAGCCACCCCACCCCAATGATAGGGTCGTTTTCCCCTCCAAATACTTCGTACGGCAAGCGGTTCATCGAAGTCAGACCAATCATCCCAAAGATATCTGATACCAATTGAGGACTTTCTCCTAGAAGGTGACTAACTTCTGGCTGCCTCCAGTCATGAAGCCACGAACGTTCTTCTGCACGTCGGCGAACTTTTCATAACCACAGCTCTCGCTCTCCAGGTGCTAGAGTCAAAGATTGAGTCAGTATGTGCATCGAGTATGAGCGGTAACGGTCGCAAGTGGAACAGTAGAGGTGCTTGTAGTGGCCTTCGTCGTCCTGGTGTTCATCACGATCCTCTTCGGCACGGAAGGCGAGATCGCACGTCTCGCAGGAATAGGGATAGGACCTGTGATCTTCTTCATCCATATGTTCTTCTGCGAAACGCATGTCGCTGAAACGCATGTTGCAAACGGGCTATAAGGTCCTATAGCTTCGAGCTCCGCTTTCATTTATGGGTCTTGGCAGATCCATATTACATCTGTTTCAGCATCACTGGAATGCCCAGGACCGTGTTCGCAGAAAGCTCGACGTTGTCGCTGGAGAACTGCTTCGAGACTTTCGATGGTCGCACTTCCATTTGGTCAATCGTTTCTTTCGTCCAGGTTCTGGAGGTTGGTCTCGCGGCCCTCATTGAAAATCGTTCGCTCTGTGGAACAGTCGTCCAGCATGCCGGAAGCCGCCTTAGAAATAAGGCGTTCCAAGCATTGAAAGCAAAAAAGCACCAGCTGCTTAATCGGCGTCTGACTGGAGGATATGCAGCAGTGATTGTGACATGCATATATAACAGTGTCGATATAGTATCTTCGTTTCTTTATCTGCCCACAGTTTGAGCGACTTCGTGGTCCTTGTTCGTTGTAGACTTGAGTCCGCGGTACAGCAGAGAGGCACGGAAACGTGCAGCTGTGGCTCGCCTTTTCGGACAACCTATATGTGCATGTTGTGATCAGTCATGGAATGCTTCAGGAGCTCTTGCAAGTCCATTCCAGGCGGCAACGCGGATTTAAATATTTTGCAATCATGTCCGAGGTTGGATTTGGGGAAAGATGCGCTTTTGAGGGCCGTCAGGCTGGCAAGTCAAGAGAGTGAGTCGAATCAAGCTTTGACCAGGATGCAGTGTCGTCTCCATCATGCGTTCAATCGGCCAAGCGCAACACAACTTGGTGCTTTAATTTTCTGGAAGCCGCAGAACAGGTCGCACTGTGAGCGCATGAACTGAAGGACGGAGGGACGTTGAAGAGAATAGTAAGCCCGACCGGCCTGAAATTCACATCAGGCAATTGCTAGTGGTTGCTCACAGCGTTCTTTGACCGATGGTGATCGAGTTGGAAGCAAGACTTCGAAGGATTTTGCGTGTTTTTTTTGTCGATTCTATAAACAATGACTGTCAATACAAGTTGAGCAAGGAAAGCGCTGAAAACGCGATATACAATGAGAAAAAGCAAAGCCAAAAGCAGAAAACCACCAACGCCTCCATATTTTTTTTTTGGTTCACAATCCTCCTCGGGGTTTGGTCGTAAAGATACCATGACTTTTACGGTTCCTGTCTTTGATTCTCTCGCCAACAGTAATGTTGTAGTTCGAACCAGCACTCGTAGCGACTTGGGGCGATGGAGTAACAACCTTCTAAGCGTCACCGCCAACGCTCTTGCGACCCTTTCTCTTCTCCTTCTTGTCCTTCTTTGCGCTGGCGGGGACCTCGGCGGGGGTAGAGGCGGGAGCCTCCTCCTCCTTGGCCTTGCGACCGCGCTTCTTCTTGGGCTCCTCAGCGACGGCCTCGGCGTCGGTGGTCTTGCTCTTGCGCTTGTTAGAGCCGTTGACTGCGGTGAAAGCACCCTTCTTGGTGGGGCTGGAGGTGGGAAGGGGAGGAGACGAGGCAGGGGCAGCAGCCTTCTTGCGACCACCCTTCAAGGCGGACTTGGGGGTCTTGACCGGGGGAGGAGTGGGCTCCTTCTCGTCGTCCGAGGTGCTGTCATCCTCAGAGTCGTCAGAGTCAGCAGGGGCAGCGACTTGAACGTGGTCCTCGGCCTCGGCGTCTTCGTCGTCCTCATCATCATCAGCATCAGGGCTGGTAGCAGCAATGGGAGCGCCGTTGGCTTTGTAGTCTGCGAGCTCCTTGTTGTAGACGTCACGTGAGGCTACGTATGCGTCCTTGTATTTCTGGTGCTGAGGTTAGCGATTGCATGAGCGGATTGTTTGAAGCCAACACACCTGCTTGACCTCTTCGGGAAGTAGCTTCCATCTCTTGGTGCCCTCTGACGAAATCTCGCCTCTCTTCTGGTCGGGGCCAAGTTCGGAGTGGATCTTCTCGCGGTTCTCGCCCAGCCACAAGAGATAGGCGGTGAGGGGACGCTTGGGCTGGTTGGGGTCTCTGGGCTCAGCCTTCTTTCTCTGCTTCTTCTCGGGGGCTGCAGGAGGTCCTCCACCGATAGTGACGAGTGCACCGGACTGGAGGAATGCGCCGAGGTCCATCATGCTGGGGTCGAGGTCGACGGTGCCTCCGAGCCAAGCATTGGAGTGGTCAATGTAGGCCGAGGTGGCATTCTTGAGGGCGTTTGCGAGGGCGACCCATGAGGTGACGAGCTGTTGTTGCTGTCAGCGTCGAGTCCTGGAGCTTGGGTTGGGTAGACGCGTTCGAGGTGGGTCGAGACGCGTCTGTCGCAACATGACACAATTGCGCACAACATGCGACACGCTCAATGTCTGGATAGACCGAGTCGCGGACATGGGCGCATCATGAAAGACACGCGACATTCAGGAAAAACGTACCGCGTCGCGAGTGCGAGTGAATTCGGCCTTTTCGACCATAACTTGCTTGACATCGGGCTCAGGCTTGGGCGCCGCCTCGGGTTTGACCGACTTTGCGCGAGGCATGGTCGCGTCGATATCAAAGAAGTTGAGGGAGTAAAAAAAAAAAGTTGAACCCAAAAGTTGGAAGAGGAAGGAAGAAAGAAAGAGGAGGAAAGCTGGATAGCGCGTGCGCAGGGCGATCAAGCGTGATTTTTGCTTGGATTAACCGTCTTCTGACCAGCATTGACCAACTTTGCTTAAACCCAACCCTCTGCACCCCTGTCCATTTTATCATTACCAAAGTCACCCTGCTTGTCCAAACAAAATCAAAATGGTATCATCGCGACTGTACCTGACCCTTTGCCGAACGCCAGCCATCCTTTCAGCATTTCTGAGCTGACCGTAAAAGTCAAAGACTCCTCGCTCAGACATATTGAGGAGGTCCTTGCGGTGCCTTGTATTGCTGAGGTGGAGCTCCGTAAGGCTGCTGCGGTTGCATCGGAATTGATTGTGGATTGTTCATCATTTGTTGCACATCTGGTCGATGCCTGCATATCATCAGCATCATATCTTGTAACATTGTGATAGAAACATACATGACGTCTTGGTAGAAGTGGCAGATGTGGCAACCGACTTCATGGTGCGGCTTGAGAGAGAAGGGGATGATAGGCTAATAAGTCGTGTCAGTGCTAAAGACGCAGGACATTCCATCGAGGACACTCACAACAAAGCAGAAGGTGAACCATTCCCATCTCTTGTACACTTTGGCACTGAAATTGCCACAGTTCTGTATCTTCATCAGTCGTTGCTAATGTTTGTTGTCAGGACTGCAACATGCCTGGCATTGCGCCGTGATGTTCTCGTAGCCTTGTAGCAAAGAGTTGAAAGTGTGAGTTCCGCAGGTGAAGATGAATGCCATTTTACGCCGCGTTCAGTCGCAAGTCTGTCGATATTGAATAAGAGAGTAGAGAAGGTCGTTGTCGCTCGTGTTACATAGGATATTGGATTGCGTCGCGCGCTTGTTTCGTCGTCATCACATGCTCGCTCAGCCATTCTTGGTGGCCAAGCGCCCAGACTCGATTAGAGGGTAAATCATGTCTGACACTTCATATATGTCTATCAAAACATACCATTAGAACACTGAAGAACACACATTGCTCTATCAGATGTATTCAGATGCCCAGAGTCATGAAGCACCCAAATGGTCCGGCAACTCTCGGCCGGTCAAACAAAAGACGCTTTGACTTTGACCAAAATGCGGCTTGCAGCGGTCTCCCAAGATCCCTCTCCACACAAGCCATTGCCGACCGAGACCACAATATTTTTTTGAAGCCGCGTCTCGTGCCATCGTCGCATACACACAATGTCGGCCTCGCTTCCTGGTAACCGCGCCTTGCCGGCTTCGCAATATGACTTGACCACGTACTGGGGTCGTGTTAGACATGCTGCGGACTTGTCTGATCCGAGGTAAGGAAATTGACGTGCTCTTTTGTTATCATGATTGCTTTTCCATCTCCTTTATCACGATCGTACTATGGACTATCGTACAACTTTATGAACTTGATCGAGAAGCAACATAGTGTTGTCAAAACACATCAAACGAATGCACTTGGCTAATCGTCTCTATCTGACAGAACCTTATTCACATCGCCTGCCAGTCTCGAACATGCAAAGGATTTGGTCACTTCATACAAGCAGGGCAAGATTCAATCCATGACTCCCGATTTATGGTCAGCAAAGAAGGTCATTGACGCCACTCTTCACCCTGGTATGTTAAAAACACGTTTCTCGCTGATCATGGCTAATGTGGGAATCATCAGACACCGGCGAGAAGGTCCTCCTCCCCTTCCGCATGTCCGCCTACATCTTCTCCAACCTGGTCGTAACAGCCGGCATGCTCACTCCCGGCCTCAGCACAGCCGGCACCTTGGGCTGGCAAGTCGCCAACCAATCTCTCAACGTGGCCATCAACTCCTCAAACGCCAACAAGTCAATCCCCCTGTCTACCTCCACAATGGTGCAATCTTACTTCCTCGCTGTCGGCGCGAGTTGCGGCGTTGCTCTCGGTCTCAACTCAATCGTCCCTCGTCTGAAGCGTGTGAGCCCAAACACCAAGATGTTGTTGGGACGATTGGTACCTTTTGCCGCTGTGGCCAGTGCAGGTGTGTTGAACGTATTCCTCATGCGCGGAGAGGAGATTCGCAAGGGCATCGATGTGTTCCCCACCGAGACCGAAGCCCAAAAGCTCAAGCGTGAGGAAGCCGGTCAACCTCTGCAGTCGCTTGGAAAGTCGAAGAAGGCTGCCACTCTTGCTGTTGGCGAGACTGCCATTTCTAGAGTCATCAACGCTACGCCTATTATGGTGTTGCCTCCTCTTTTGTTGGTTCGTCTGCAAAAGACCCAGTGGTTGCAGCAGAGACCGAGAATGGTTACGCCTGTCAACCTTGGCTTGATCTTCGCGACTAGCATTTTCGCATTGCCTTTGGCTCTGGCTATCTTCCCGCAGAGACAGGCTGTCAAGGTTGATACTCTGGAGGCTGAATTCCACGGCCGTGCTGGTGATGACGGGTGTGTCGAGTTCAACAGAGGTATCTAGACAGTATCTAGACAGTATCTCTTTGTTCCGGGCTTTTTTCTTCTCGGAAGTTGGGGTAAATTGGTCATTACGCTGGTTACAGGTAGACTTGGTGGTTCAGAGTATCTTAGTCCGAACTGATTCAATATTGACTATCTCTGCGATATCGTGTATCGCATACTTTGGTACCATACTTGGTAATCTCGAGAATGTCTCTGATTTGATCTTGCCAGTCGAAGGACACGATACATCACTCTCTGCCTAGAGAGTCGTTCGAATCTTAGTTGTACAACACAACAAGGAGAAGTTCTTACAGCTCCGGTGTTGCATTCATTGTGGTCACAAGGAAATCGATATCAAAACGATTTCGCTGTGCATCACAATCAAAGTCAGAAGCCTCGCTCCTCAACCACGATATCTCATCCATCTCCTATCCGATTTACTTGTTAAATACACCAAAATACGCGCCGCGGTCGTGGCTTCCTGATCGTGTGGTCCACATGCGCAGGGACTGTATATTGCGAGCGCAAAAAGAAAAAACGTGCCTGTGACTTTGGAAATCGATTCCAGAGGCTATACTAGACGCCCTGGACCACTCCTGAGTGCTCCCGGGGCGCAAAAGATCGACGAACGTGTGACTCGAACACACAGCCTTCAGTGTATGTGAATTCGGTGAACCGAAAACTGACGCGCTACCCTGTTTGATATTAGCGGCTGCTAGCTAAGCCAAGCCGAATACTGGTTACTACTCACATTGCGCCAGCCCGCCGCGGCTAAAGAACCATTTTTGGTTGAGACTCAAGCAAATTCTGCGCAATATAAAGCTTGTTGCATGGAACTGTCGAAGATCTCAACCGTGGCTTAGCAACGTCAACAGTGAGGCTGACAAACAACCCTAGGGATATATTATGCAATTGAATTCCCTTTTGCTTGTTTGAGGCACGCGCTTTGATGATACGAACGTGTGGAAACCCAGTCAATACATGATCCAGCGAGCTGGGTTTTGCGACGCGACGCTCGCCAGAGCCACCGCTTGGAAATTGGTAGACTTTGCTGTGGACAATCCGCATCTGATAAGAAACTCAGTTCATGAGGCAACGACACTACCTATTGACAAGAAGCTTGTAGAAACGATACCACAGAAGCTTTGAATCGATTTGGTACCAACCAAAAGTCGACGTTGGGCTGCCATCTTGAGATAAGAATATATTTCATCGTGAAGACAGGGTCGTACTAGCAGCATTGGGGTGACCCTGTCCGAAAGGAGAACCACCATATTTCTAGCCAGCTTGTGATCCAACCAGGTCCTATATTGTCGCTCGTGTGTCACTCAATTTATCAGCAACGTATACTGTGACAACTGTTGTAACTCCAAATGCAGCGCACGTGACGCTGATGATTGCATTCTTTGTCCATGATGGGTTCTGCGAATAGTAGAAAGCAGTATTTCCTGCCCTCGGCAAAACGATATTGCAGTTCTCTTGTAATCCGATTGCCCCTTGTCCTCCAGTATCGCGGCAGTTGAGTTCTTGCCCAACATAAATCCCAATCTTTTGGGCGAATAAGTAATGTGGACAGTGTCTGTCCATGGATGGTTCAAACGACCATGCCCTCTGCAATACTCCGAAGACACAGCACTCTTTGAAGTAGAAGCCCTGCTTCTGTACCTCAACTCCCCGACCATCCTCGACCAGTTGTGACCGAAGTTTGGATCGGTCTGCACTGGTGTGGGTGCCGGCGAGCCACACCCTGGACTCGTCACGCAGCGCACTCGCTTGCGTTGGTTGTGTTTCTAGACTCGAAGACCCTACAGCCTCACTTCTTTGACGATTTCTTGTCCTTCTTGTCCTTCTTGTTCTTCTTCTTGTTCTTCTTGTCCTTCTTCTTGTCGTCCTTTGCAGAGTCTTCGGAGGCGGGTTCGGTGGCAGGAGTCGTAGTGCCACTTCGTCGGGCTTCCTTGGCTTCGAGATACTTCGCTAGTCGTTGGGAGAAGTATTGTTCTAGTGTGACGCCCTTTGCTGCGGCGCGTTCTTCGTATTGCTTGCGCTTGTCTTCGGGTAGACCATCCAAAGACTTGTCCTTCTTGCTCTTGCTCTTCTTGGTAGCCGCGGCGTCGGAAGTATCGTCGTCGGTGGTGTTTGACTTCTTCGCTTTCTTTGCAGCACGGCGGGCCTTCTTCTCGTCATCTGACGACGAGTCGGATGTGGACTTTGAGGACTTCTTCTCCTTCTTTGCCTTCTTCGCCTTCTTCTTTTCCGTCTCGTCTTGTTCCTCGTCATCTTCAGCCTTCCTCTTGACACCCACAGCCGGACCAATAGCAGATGCGAGCGCGGCAAATTTTGGGTCGACGACACCTATCGTCCCAGCGACACCCTCTCCTTGCACAAAACGGCCATACAAGCCACCTCTTTTGATTCCGTGATCCTTGACGTTCGCCAGAATGCTCCTCTTGCCGGTTCCAAAGTCCTTCAGACTGCTGTCGAACGCTTTCAGCCACCATTGGCCCTGAATGACATCTGCCTTATTGATTCCAACACCTAGCACGTCGACTTTTTTGCTGACGAGGAGCGGTTTTCGGAGGCCCTTGTTCTTGTCGTCGAGCGAGTGGCCGAGACCGCGCCAGCCTTGTTTTTTGAGGAGTCCAGCGGCATCCATGATGTGCTGATTTCTTTCGTCCGGTAGATAGCAAGAGTTTCGGACGTCAGGAAAAGATATGCTTGTATGTTTGCGTGTAGAGATGGACGGTAGAGAAAAGCGTCGGGATTATTTTTCTGCCGCGCGCGACTGGGGGCTTTGGGCTTGACCGCCTGAGCAGCGGGCCGAGCCCTGCCTGACCAGACGCGTTTTCCTTTCGCGTGCTTTGCATGTGAACGACCTTTTGCTTTCCTTCCAAATCAACGATCTGTTCAAATGTCGATGATACCCTCCAATCTATCGCGATCGTTCAGATCTGAAAATTTCCGCAAGTCTGATATACATTAATAGCATGAAATCCGCTACAAAGCACGACTCCTTGAAAAACAGTAATGGTGAGCTGTTGTGCATTTAGGACATGGTGTACTGGCGGCTCAGACAAGAACCTCTCCTGCGTCGCACACGCAGAGACAGACCTCTTTCTCTGATCATCCGAATGCAACACACACATTTCGCTTTCTTGATCGGTCCATGTCGTTCTTGACATTTTCTTGCAACGAACGGATTCTTTTCCAAGACGGCATTGCTAGCTCGTATTTCCCTCCTTTACTGACATTCATCACCATGTCCCTCACCATACTTTTCTTCAGCTTTCAAACTCAACAACTATGCCTGCCAAGTATTGCTGACCGATGCAGTCGTCACACCACAGCTCGCAGGAACTGTATAACTATGGTTCCTTGACAATCAAAATATGTCAGTCCCCGATGAACGAATAAAGGGTTGCCATCACTTACGGATCAGATTCCCAAGTCACGCTTCCATCTGTGTTCACCTTGATGAATTTATAGCTGAAAGCCTGACCTGCAGGAAGATTGACGGTGCCGGACCTGTTGTTCATGACGTTAGCAACCTCGAGCAGATCATTCTTGACGCAGGTCATCTTACCAGACGGGATTGCTAGCGGTATACCCAGCCGAAGACAAGGTAACCGCATTTGCAGTATTCCAAGATCCGAGCTGCAGGATCGAACCTGCGAGTTTGATGGTTTGACCATATTGAGTGGTCACTTTATCGGTGAAGGTAACGGCGACTGCGGTGGGTGTGCTGCAGCCGCCAGCGATTATCGACGTCTTGATCGTGGTCGGCGTGCCCGATGTAGAGCTCGAGCCACTACAGAGCCCACTGCCAGTGAGTTTCGCGGTAGGATAGAGGACCCTGGGTGCACCAGCATTGATACTGATGGCAATGTTGCCGCTAGAGTCTGCAGTGTAGGAAGTACAAGACAAGACGTCAGTAACAGCTTGGCCAGCCGTAAAACCACTCGCCGAAGATGAAAGCGTGAAGGAACTGCTTCCCGAAGAACCCTTGTTGGTGAACACACCAATGACTTGGGAACCGGTTGTGCCTTTTTTCATGACTATTGTGGATGCATCAGAGTAGACACCATAAGCTTTGTATGTAACGTATCCTGAGTCTTGCTTGATGGCTTGCTTTCTGATCTTGTTGAGAGTGGCGATGAACGGGTACAGCTGCGAGGAAGTCGAGTAGCCAGATTGCCAGAGTGCTTCTCTGTTGTTTGGCACACCGGAACCAGAGAAATGCTGTTCTTGACCTTGATAGATGATTGGTACACCGTCTGCTAGCATTGTGAAGGCTATGGCGTTCTTGACAAGTGCATAGTCGGAAGTTAACGACGGAAAGCGTGCGACATCATGGTTCTCCATGAATGAGCCTAGGAGTGTTGTGTCTTTGCATGTCGACTTTAGGGTGTTAATACCGTTGTAAAGATTACTGATGCTGCCAGAAGTGGACTGGAAAGCTTGTGTGATCCAGTAGTATCTGCAGAACGGTCAGTACCATACCTATCTCCCAGGGCATAGAATCTGTCTTACGAAGGGAAGTTGAGCATGCCATCCAGATAGTTCTGGTAGTCGCAGAAAGTGGTTGGTTCACCATCGTAGACTTCACCCACCGCATATATACCAGCGGCCTGATCAAAAGGAGGGTAGAACGCCTTGTCAACAGACTTGGCAGAGTCGATCCGAAGACCATCAACTAGAAAACATTAGTAAAAGTCCTTGCTTTATGGGATCTAGTACCATACTGGTGTAGTTTGAAACAAGCTGCTTGATCCAGGTGTTCCACATAGAAAGCACATTCGAGTCTTCGGTCCTCAAGTCTGGCAGAGAGACAGTGTTGTCACCAGCCCAGCACTAGTAAACGCATAAGTAAACTCTCTGTAATCTGTCAAAAGTAAGACGCCGTACCTGCTCGACACTAGTCTGGTTGTTGTAGTCAATCAGGCAGAACGGATGATAGTATGATTGCTGGTTGAAAGGATTGTATATGGAGTAGTCGACACAATTACCACAGCCATCATACCCCATATGGTTTGTGACAATATCAACCATCAAATACTGGAATTTATCAGTTCAATCATGAAGACCAAATGTTGTCTCAAGTATTGTCTCACCATGCCACGATTATGGAGAGCCTTAGACAGCGACACTAGATCGGCAGCAGAGCCAAAGTTGGTGTTGATTTGGTAGATATCCTGAGCCCAGTAGCCATGGTACGAGTCACCATCTAGGCCTGAACTACGTATGTTCTTCACTACAGGACTGATCCAGATCTACAACATGAATTAGAGCTGGTGTGATGTTGAATAGTTACGTGAATACAGACCGCAGTGAAGCCCATGTTCTGGATATAGTCCAACTGCTTGATGATACCCTGGAATGTACCTCCGCAGTACTTGTTGACATCACACGAAGCAGTTGTCGACCCATCAGTCCTTGCAAAACGATCGGTAAAAACTTGATAAATTGACTGGCTTCTCCATTGTGCCGGGGTGAGGCATTGAACCAGTCCTGTCAGGTACAAGAGAGCGAACAACAGTCGAGGCATGTAGTTGGCTACCATGTTTCCGAGTTGTGACTTTTCTCTCCAGATTGCTGAATAGAGTATAATATTGTTGGGAAATGGCGTGTGTTATGACCATGCTCTTATGTTGGATTTCTTGACCACGGCACAATGCTCTTTGCAACGAGCATGAGTAGATCTTGCCTCGAAAAGTGATCTATACTTTGATACCATTGACCGGTGAGGCTAGTATAATGAAGCGGCCTTGGTAGTTTCTTGTTCGTCGTAGCTGGTCTCTCAACCTCATTGTTAGAAGTGCCCACCTACGTTGCTCGGCTGCCGAAAAAGGAAGTTGGACGTGGTCTCTGACCAGAAGTCTGTGACAAGAAACAAGCCATGAGCGCATAGTGTATGCTGTGCTCACCCACCGGTAGCATATGTGGCTTGCTTTGCCGATCGGTCTATTCGAGTACAGAGGCTCAGGCACAGAACATCTCGCTTCGAGAAACAGGCTGGCTAGTGTGAGACGGAAAAGCCTCCATCATGCAGCATTCGGCGCGATTGCCATGTGGCATAAGGGGAAACAAGCATATTTTAGGAATTAATTGGCAGGTCGTTGAACAACTGAGTTTTGATCCCCTCCTTTCTCCAGCTTTTAGTTGTCTCGTGCTTGGTCATGATGGACGGTGATGAGATATAACGGCGGCAGCACAGACGTGACAGGTCAAATGGCTCGGTTGCTATCCGTATAAAGCAGGTCGCGGACTTTAGCTCTTGGGCGAGGTTGCAAACCGTGCATTGGTGGAAGTCTTTAGAGTTCGGCGATATTCAGTCTAGACATGTGAAATTCTCCTGCACAACACACTTCGATGTCGTCCTTGACCATGAAGTTCGGCTGAATAATAAGGCTGATATACTCGGTCATTTCTTTGCGAATATGCAGATCGTGAATATGCTCAGCGCACGATGGAATGCTATAAGCGAGAACGATCGCACCTTCCTCATAGAGCTCAGAGTTGAACACAGCAAATTCGATGCTTATACTGTACTACCGTGAGTTACGCCGTGATCTCTAGTCGGACCAAAGCTTACGCACGAGAGCGCGATTCGAGCTTGAACCGTCGAGTAGGAATGTAGATACTTGATTTTTGACAAAGGTAGGGCGGAAGACGGGAGTGAGCGTGATTTCGTCGCATGACAAGCTCTTGGTGTCAATGGTGGTCATAAGATGACCTCCATGCCATGTGGTCTATATTGGCTAGCCTGCACTGCATGAAAACTCCGCTGATTGGCAATGTGCGTTGTTGATCGCCATGTGAAGTGCAGGGAGAAAGGGCAGAGTCTGCGAGGTGCAGCTTCCCGAGATTTCCGTGCGGGAGACGGGAGACGGGAGTGGGGTGTGGGGTTCGTGGCGGGCGCGCCCTTTCTCCCAGCCTCGGCACAAAACCTTGTTGCTTCATGTGCCAACGACCTCATCACATCTGACAAGCGAGCTCAGGAAGGCACTGGTCCCCGCTTCACCTAATTTCCACTGTTAGGACAATGGTCAGAGCAGATCGACCTGATGAGAGTCTATGCTTGCTTGCAGCTTTACTGCAGCACGCCACTGTGGATATGCACAGACAGATAGCTCGAGCAGAAGCGAACGTGCTTTGAGAAGCTTCACCAGAATGTAAGTCTATTGTTTCCTGCCTGGCTAGTGCTCTAGTCTGCAGGAACGGTCCGATTATGCTGTTCCTGCAGAAGTTGGACTTCATTCTTGACAAGCAATTTTGGTGAAGATATATAAATCGCCCTTCTACCTGAACAATACTCTCATCGACAGCACAGCTTTCTTCATCATGCGTTTCCTTTCAACTTTACCCGTACTCCTCGGAGCTGCTTTTGCTCTCCCCTCGCCCGAGAGCATCCAAGAGCGTGCAACTGGCTCTCTCGCTTCTTGGCTCTCGTCTGAGAACACTGTTGCTCTGCAGGGAGTTCTTGCCAACATTGGTGCGAGCGGGTCCAAGGCATCTGGCGCTGCTGCTGGTGTCGTGGTCGCTTCTCCCTCCAAGTCGAACCCTGACTGTGAGTAACTCACATTATCCGAAATGATATATTTTCTCTGACACCAGCCAAGACTTCTACACCTGGACCCGTGACTCGGCCCTCGTCTTCAAGGCACTTGTGGATCAACTCATCGCTGGTAACAAGTCTCTGGAGCCTCTTGTTCAGCAGTACATCAGTGCTCAAGCCAAGCTTCAGACCGTCAACAACCCCAGCGGTGGTCTTTGTTCCGGAGGTCTTGCTGAGCCCAAATTCGAAGTCGACCTTACACCCTTTACCGGTGCATGGGGTAGACCTCAGCGTGATGGACCTGCTTTGCGTGCCACTGCCATGATAGCTTATTCTCGTTACCTCATCGTAAGTCCATAATCTGCATCTCTGCTCCTACATGCTCATCCCCTGCAGGCCAACGGCAATACTACAACCGTCAACAACATCATCTGGCCCATCGTACAAAACGATCTGTCTTATGTCACCCAATACTGGAACCAGACTGGCTTTGACTTGTGGGAGGAGATCAACAGCTCTTCCTTCTTCACCACTGCCGTTCAGTATCGTGCTCTTGTTGAGGGTAGCAACCTCGCTACCCAGCTTGGAAAATCGTGCCCCAACTGTGTCTCTCAAGCCCCTCTCATTCTATGCTTTCTTCAGTCTTACTGGACCGGATCGTACGCCCTCTCTAACACTGGAGGTGGTAGATCTGGCAAAGATGCGAATTCGATCCTGACTAGCATCCACGTTTTTGACCCTGCTGCTTCTTGCGATTCGACCACTTTCCAACCGTGCAGCGATAAGGCTCTTGCCAACCACAAGGTCGTCACCGATTCATTCCGCTCTATCTACAACATCAACAAGGGCATTGCTCAAGGGTCTGGTGTTGCTGTTGGCAGATACCCTGAGGACTCTTACTACAACGGCAATCCTTGGTAAGTCTGATCATTGCAGCAAAGTATGCAGCAAGCTGACTTGTCAGGTACCTCAACACTTTTGCTGCGGCTGAACAGCTTTATGATGCTGTTTACCAGTGGAAGAAGATTGGTTCGATTTCGATCACTTCAATCTCCCTTCCTTTCTTCAAGGATGTCTATTCCTCTGCTGCTATCGGCACCTACGCATCCTCGACAACCACTTTCACTTCTATCGTCAGCGCTGTCCAGACCTACGCCGACAGCTACATGTCTATCGCTGTATGTTTTGGATATTACCTTGTGTCTGCACACTCACTGACATGCTCCGCAGCAAAAATACACCCCATCGAACGGAGCTCTTGCTGAGCAGTACAACCGCGCTGACGGTACTCCCCTCTCGGCAGTCGACTTGACCTGGTCTTACGCCGCTTTCCTGACCGCCTACAACGCCCGCGCCAATGTCATCCCTGCCTCTTGGGGAGCCGCATCTGTAAGTCTTGTTACCCATACCACATCTCACGTATCCACTGACAAGCTCCTCCAGGCCAAGCTACCCAACTCCTGCTCCAGCGGCTCTGCCACAGGCCCTTGCGCCGCAGCCACAAACACCAACTGGGGCAACCCGGGCTCCCCATCCACGGCAACACCCACCACAACCGGCAGCGGCTCCTGCACAACCCCATCTTCCATTGCCGTAACCTTCAACGAGCAAAAGACAACCGCGTATGGCGAAACCATATACATTGTTGGCAGCATCCCCGCACTCGGTAACTGGAACACTGCGAATGCGGTTGCGCTGTCTGCTTCTGGGTATACTAGTTCCAATCCTTTGTGGAGTGTTACTATTAGCTTTGCTGCTGGGACGAGCTTCAATTACAAGTATATTAAGAAGGCGCAGGATGGGAGTGTCACTTGGGAGAGCGATCCTAACCGTAGCTATACTGTTGGTGGAAACTGTGCTGGTACTGCTACTGAGAACGACAGTTGGAGGTAGAGTATTGCTTCTCCTGGACGGTGGAAGACTGTTGTCGTGAGAAGCTTGCAACTGAATGTCCGATGGTTTTCCTACGTTCAAGCTTCGCGACCATGTCATGACAAGGACAAGGCCGCCACGGTATACAAAACAGATATAGGAAAAGAAAAGATGCAAGGCAGATGGATAGGGAAAGAAAAGATGGAAGACAGATGCACATACAGAAAGAAAAGACAAAAGACATGTAGAACAAGTCTTGCCGATACATCAATGTTCTAACGCTGATTACACATTACCATCCGACTCTACGCATCTCGTGTTCTCTGCATTTCCGAACTAGCCACACGCGTGACGAACAAACGTATTCCGCGGAACCTTCTCAACCTCCAGCAGTCATCTCAAGGTTCAGCTTCTCCCTCTTCATAAGCAGCCCGCTGACAAGAGCAACCGCGCCCGCCACGATAGTCAAGACCCAAACATCCCGCAGCGTCGCAGCGATAGCCCCAAGAACCAAGCGCTGCAACACCAAGTCCCCACTAGCCAAAACAGCAGAATGCGCACCACCAAGCGCAGCCCTAATCTCCGTATCCGAAAACTGGTATCCCAGTAAAGCAGTCTTGATATTGTCAAATCCAAGGTTTTGATACAAGCACCCAGCGATACTGAGACCAATGGACAGACTGCCGATTTGAGCTACATTGATGAAGCCAACTGCGTTTAGAGTGTCGAGTTTGTCGGCGATGGCGACGGCGACAGAGTAAGCTACTTGCATGCTTGTGCCTGCTCCAAAGGCCATCAAGACCTCGTAGCCGTAGATATTCGCCGTAGAGGTGTTGAGATGGACAGTGTGCATCAAGGCGCCGCCGATGATTAAGAGTACACCGCTGATCATGTAGCAGATCTGATAGCGACCAAAGAGGGGCAAGAGACCGCCACTGAGCATCACTGCTGTGACAAAGACACAGATATAAGGAAGCAGTCGGACAGCAGCCTTGATCGGCGAGTCGCCTTTGGTGAATTGGAAGAAGATTGGGATGTAGTAGACGCCGAGAGCGAGTCCAGTTGACGATGCCGCGGTTCCGGTGTAGAGCAGTATCATGGTTCTGCTTTTGAGAAAGTGAACCGGGAACAGACGACGCGATGGTGTGGTGGCGATACTAAAGCCCTGTTGCACCATGAAGGCGAGAAGAAAGACGGCAAAAACAACCCAAAGCGCGATCGGACCAGCTTCGTTCCACTTCCACAGCGAGCCGCTGAATGTTAGGGCAACCTGCAAGATAGCGAACATGCCAGCAAACAAGAAAGCGCCTAGCCAGTCAATTGTACCGAGCTTTTGCATAGTACCGACGTCCGGCTTGGGGTTATGAGTTGGCAAGAGGAAGAGGTAGACTGGAGAGATGAGCCCGGCCAAGGGTAGGTTAATGTAGAAGGCCCATCTCCAAGTCGCGGAACTAACGGCAAACCCACCACCAATAACGGGGCCCAGTATGCAGCCTGTACCCCAGCACAAACCGATGAGGGCGTTGTAGATGGGCTGCTCTTTCTTGCTCGTGAAGGTCGTGATGTATGTCAATGCTCTAAAGAAATGTGAGCACATGATGTCCAAAAGCAGAATGTCAGACTTGAAACTTACCCTAGGTACATACCAGCTCCGCCCATACCAGCTATGACCCTACCAACGATCAAGGCGTTCATATCGGGTGCAGCTCCACAGAGAGCAGAGCCAACTTCAAACAACACAAGACTGCTGATGAACATCCACTTGATTTCGAACAACGCGTAGAGGGCTCCAACCAGCAGAACGATAGACACGGATGCCATAGGAAAACCGATACCGACCCAAGAAAGCTTTTCGATATCACCGAATGCCTCAAGAATCGGACCTTGAACGTCGGCCGCAATGGTTGTATCGAGGCCTTTTAGAAGGCTGTCAGCGATTGTGTAGAGACACCGTGGAAGCCAATCGATCTCATACCGTATAACAAGGCACCAGTATAGATACCAACGCAGACTAAATACCATTTCCAATCGGGTATGCCCCGGTCGAACTTGGTTTCTTGTTGATCCGAAATACTCGAGTTTTGATCTTCGAGATCTCTGTCGCGAGACACAGGCTTGTCGGTCATCGTAGACATGATCGAAGTTGCTTGTTCTGATAACAGGCTGCTAGATAAAATATGCTGATTGATTTGATTTGATTTCTCAGGTTCTACGGATCTCTGATTGATTAAGTATCGAATGCCTCTGCAGGCAGCTGCGATGTTGGATTCATAATCACAACGACATGTTCATCCGTTGGATTAGCACGGGATAACCAAGCAAGCAAGCAAGATAGGACGTCGGCCGTAAGTCTGTAGTTGTGAGTGGTAAGAAACTTTTCCCCGGCATGATGTTTTCTCCGAGTCGGATGGAAGTCAGATGAAATATGCAGCAGTAAAGTACAACCCGCGACAAATTTTCTTGTATAGGGTCATCAGCATGAATGTGATGATCAGTCAACAAACGCTCGACACGTCAAAAAAGTCTGTGCGGAGCTCGAGAGCAGTCTGCGAAAGGACCAGTCGAGAACCGGCAACTTCGATCCATGCGACTCTGATGAGTCAACGGCCGTAGTCGAAAACACAGGTCAGCTTCTCAGATACACCGAAGCAATACATGTGTTCATGTAGGTGAACAAGGGAAGGATGTGCTGGAGAATGGCAGGGCAGGTGCGGAAGAGCATTCCACCGATCGGCTTCGCGTCATGCCGAAGGCTTCAACACCCATTGGATTTTTGCAGTGATTTTCCTTTTGGAAACACACCGAGATGCTTTGAATTGCGCTTACCCTTGCGCCCATGATGTTGACAAAGCAAGCTTTGCAGGTAACTGTGAGGGGCGAAAAGGGTTCGTTCTTCTAGCGCCGTTATGACAGTTATCGATTCGAGGTAGATATATAGGTAAGGTCGACTGCATGCTGAAGTAGCTTGGTATCACACAAACACAATCTCAACAGCACTCGACAACTCCCCTCGGACTCACTTCTATACCCGCCTGGACTTCGGCTGTGCCCTGATAAAAAATCGATCAAGCACACCACCTTCGACATGCTCTTCAACCCTACAAAAGACATTCCCGACCTCTCGGGAAAAGTCATTGTCGTGACTGGCGGCAGCAGCGGTCTCGGCAAAGAAAGCGTCCACCAACTCGCCAAACACAACCCAGACAAAATCTACCTCGCCGCCCGAACAAGCCAGCGCGGCAACGCCGCAATCGAAGAGATTGTACAAGCCGTCCCGTCGGCGAGAGGAAAAATCCACTATCTCGAGGTCGACATGGCGTCTTTCGCATCAGTCAATCGAGCCGCTGCCCGCATCATTGCCGAAAACGAGCGTCTGGATATCTTGATGAATAATGCTGGGTTGGCAGATGCACCATCGAGTTTAAGCACCGATGGCTATGAGATTCAATTCGGGTCCAATTACATGGGTCCTGCACTATTTACTCAGCTCTTGCTGCCGCTGCTGCAAAAGACAGCAGAGCAACCCAACAGCGACGTCCGCATCATCAACCTCAGCTCCGAACTCTTCAAACAAGCTCCCAAACAAGGCATCCTTTTCGCAGACCTGAAGTCGCCGATGCAAAAGACTGGCTCCATAACCAAGTACGGGCAATCCAAACTCGCTAATTACTTGTTCACAAAGGTGTGGGCGGAAAAGTACCCGGACATCAAGTCTGTTGCTCTTCATCCTGGTGTGGTCAACACTGGTGTTTGGGACAACATGTTTAGTAGGCCGTATGTGGGTCGGGTGATGGGGATGGTCATGAGGCCTTTTCTGACCAATGTACACGATGGTGCAAAGAGGCAGCTATGGGCAAGCACAGCAAAGAAGAGTGAAGTCAGGAGTGGTGCTTTCTATATGCCCAATGGCGGCGAGTATACTCAGGCGATACTCAAGAATGACAAGCTTGCGAAAGAGCTGTGGGCGTGGACTGAGAAGGAGTTTGCAAAGCACGGGTATTGAGATGACTATTGTCGGTTGTAGACTGGGGTTCGTTTTGCTGTATACTTTCTAATGTATAATGTCATGTTGCCATTTCCTGGTATTAAAGCAAGACAAGATGTCAGAAACGATGATTGATCGAATATATTGATTGTGGAGGTTGTTGACTTGGAAAAGTTGAGCAGTCAAACAAATATTCATAATCGGGTGCGTATACACATTATTCAAGATGTCGTCTAGCTAGAGGCAACTCGTCTGGACCAGTCTTCGCCCATACGTCCTATATCAACAACTTCGACGTCTTTTCCAAGGCCGACGAGATCTGACGTCTCCCACCACTTGTCGGATCTATGCTCGCTCGGCTTGGCTGCTCGCGAGCCTTCATCCTCGGTCTCTGTTTCGGTGTCGAACAAGCCGCCTGCGCCATCATCGCCAACCACAAGAATTGTTTGGCCAACCCACCCTTTGAGCTGTTGGACGTGTTCACCGTTGTGACCGGAAAGAGAGGGATTGTCGGGCAAGTAGACTAGCGAGGGAGAAAGGTGACGCAGGATGTGAATGTAGCCTGTAGGTGTTGAAAAGGGCATGACTTGCGAAGGCCTGTCTACTAAAGACAGGGACTTTTGCCAGAGGGAGTCGAATAGTGTCTTGGGAGATGATGCAGGGTATGATACGGATGCATATGAGGATGAGAGGGTGGTCGATGCGGATGTGGATGTAGGAAGGTCAGGGAGAGAAGATTGGTCGGGAGCGTAAATCAGTACGAAGAGGTTCGTGAGGGCCGGGTCGATGTGATCAGGGAGGTGAGAGAGGATGGACTGGGTCATGTTAGCCACGAAGGTTGCGATTGGGTTGTTTCAGGAGTGGTGTACTCACAGCGTGGTCGGTATAGTGTGTAGACTCGTAGCCCTGGTCTTGACCGTTCAGGACGATAACGACAGATCTCTTGGGTTTGTTGGTCGGGGGGTGCGACGAGGAAGGTCTCAGGGAGCGCTTGGTCTCTGCTTCTTCGTTCCAGTGTTCATTGTCGGAAAAGGCAGGATCGGCACTTTCTTGCTGTCTGTTTGTGGCATTGAGACCAGAGAGGCCAACAGCAGAACGTATACGTTGTCCAGCACTGTCGAAGAATTGCTGGGGTGAAGGAGTGCGGCCAGTCATGCGTGCTAGGAAGCCTGGATCCTGGGATTCATTCTGATTCCGCCCATGCGGTATGTCGTCTGGGTAGTCCAGAGGGTGGTCATATTTGTCGTCGTCTGGAACATCGTGTCGGTCATTATCGTCGTCGTCGTCGTCTTGTTGACGCTCGCTCCAGATCCAGGCGGCTAGACCAGCTGTCGCAATAGTCACAGTGACGACCAGGGGCAGCCAGTATCCCAAGGCCGATCTGCCAGGACGGGCCTGCCTTCGCCGGGCAGCATCATATCGATCCATTGCATCGAGAGTCGCATCAAACGGTCCAGTGTCACATGAAAGAGTCGCGGGCGCGTCAAAGTGGTATAGACCTACCCCACGTTGCTTGGCGCGTTCGAGGTGCGGGAGGCTTCGACTCGTTCACGAATTTCTGTTTGCGATGCGTCACCTTCGATCCAAAAACAAGAGGCCATGCCACACGCCATCAACATGCCCTACGCCGGCTTCCAGGCATTCATTCTGTGCGGACCCGGTCTCTCGCTCAATACCTTCACCTCAAATGTCGCAGACTACCCCAAGGCTCTCGTGCCCATCGCCAACCGGCCCATGGTGTGGTATCCTCTGGACTGGTGCTACCGCATGGGCGTCACAAACATCACCCTGATCACTCCGCCCGAAAGCGCTGCTCCTCTGGAATCCGCCCTCGCCCAAAATCCTCACCTCACCAGCCTCCCTGTCCCCAGGCCCGAATTGCTCTGCCCCAAAGACTTGACCCAGACCACTGGAACCGCTGAGATCTTCCGCACTCCCGAAGTCCAAAAGGCAATCATCTCCGACTTTATCGTTCTGCCCTGCGACTTGATCTGCGACTTGGAGGGCTCTGCTTTGCTGCAGTCATGGATGGTGCTCGAGGCTGGTCTTGGAGGCGCTACAGGCGGCATGCTTGATGGTCAGCCTGTTCCCATGACCATGGGCGGTGAAAAGAGCGGCCGTAGAGGAGGTTTGGCTGTGTGGTACCCTACAAAAGGTCTCGAAGGTGTCAGCCAGAAGGGCGACGAGACCGACTTGGTCGCAACGACCCCCCTACCACGTCCCGCTGTCCCTGCTCCCGAAGGCCACCTCCGTCCTCATGTCGAGAAACTTGTCTTGAGCATCCCCACCAGTACCGTCAAGGACATTACAGAAGAACAAAAGAGCTTCCCTCTGCGCCACGCCCTACTACGCCAGCACGGAAAGGTCAAGATCAAGACTTCACACAGAGACGCGCACGTCTACTTTTTGCCTTTCTGGGTCAAGGACATGATCAAGGAGAACGAGGCCTTTGATTCGTTGTCCGAGGATGTCATCGGCTGGTGGGCAAAGGCTGGCTGGCAACAAGGCTTGGCCGACAAGTTGAACCTGCGCAAAGTACTGAGCGACGCTCCCTCTACACAAGACGCCGACGACATGATGATGGCGAGCAGTATGCAACTCGACGAAGACGTCGACTTGGCTGCCATGAGCACAACCTCAATGACTCAGCCCACTTCATCTGCCTTCAAACGCGCGCCAGACACTTTTGCATCGCGCGTGCCTGGAAACCTCCAAACAGACAACGAGCCTCAAGACCCGTTAATAGTCCCTCCCATCCTGGCCTACGTCCAGCCTCCTCTTACCGACCCTACTAACCAACCTCTCATTCGTCGCGTCGACACTTCCTCCCTCCTCCTTAGCATCTCTCTTCGTCTCGCCAAACTACCCTCCGTCGCAGAAGCCACAGCCACTGGCGTTACACCGTCACCCTTTGCACACGCCGCAAAGGTCGCACATCCAGACATGATCCAGCAGCAAACACGAGTCAGCGAAGTTGATTCATTGGTGGCCGAGAACGTCACAATTGGTAGCAGAGTCAATATCAAAGAGTCTGTCATTGGTGTGGGTTGCAGCATTGGCAATGGCGCAAGATTGACGAGGTGTCTGCTGATGGAAGGATGTACTGTTGGCGAGAACGTCACACTGACCGGCTGTATTGTGGGCAAGAGGTGTAAGATTGAGGGAGGTGGTCCCAAGGACGAGGACAAGACTCGTCTGACGGATTGCGAAGTACAGCCTGGCTATGTTGTCAAGTGGGGAAGTGAGTTTACAGCCTTTTGTCCTTCTCTGCCTGAATTTTTGCTGACGCTACCATCACAGCCGAAATCAAGAACGAAAAGTTCATGGTCTTCGAGGGCCTTGGTGAAGACGATGGAGACTTGGATATGGATGATGATGATATGGCCTCGGGAGACGACGACGCTACCTTTGCATAAAAGCATCGATCGATGCAACTTGAATGAAAACGAACATGAACATTTTCTCTCTTCCGCTACTCAGTCGTAGATGTCGATGCCTCATTGCCTGATCGGCATTATCTCGGGAATTTCCATTCATGGCGGAGCTGGCCAAGTCGGCAACCACGAAGGCTGTGCCTTGGCTGCGCCTGCTGCGCTTGCTGCGCCTTCCACACCAGTAGACATTCTATTGTTTGCTCAAGCCTCAACGCTTCTACCAGTCCATCGCTCCTTCTCTTGTGTATAACAATAATCAAAACGAAGGGCTGAGGATTGTCTGGATGCGGTGTGCAATGTAAGAAGGCGCGCGGCTATGCTGAAGTCAGGCGGGTAGCTTTGCTGCGGAGAGCGAGGTGAGCAAGAACCAAGATATAATGCCAACGGTGCAGCGTAAACCAAGACCAAGAACTACCTCAGAGTGAACAACCTCATTCCGCATAGCCGTCTTATTACCTGAGCCTTCTAGACCTGCTCTCAGCTGAATCATCACAAGACCAAGCTCAAGCTCGTGGACCTTCTCCTACATAAAGCCTTGCCTCTTCTTCTGGTTTACACACTTTTGCAATTCTTGCAACAGCTCGAAACCAATCACCCATCCATCAACAATCACACATCATCATAACAGACGAAATGCGCAACCTTCTAGGCAGCATCAAACGCAAGGTTTCGACCAGCAGTGGAGGAGGTGTCCAGCAAAACTCACGTGCCTATCCCACCATACAAGATCCTTATGGCACACCCTCAAGAACAGGCACAGTGAAGAGTCAATACTCTGCACCAGCTTCTGCTCCTTTGGACCCAGGCGCCGCACCACCCGCCTACTCACCAGTCTCCAACGCCGCACCCGTCCCCTCAATCGCGATATTATCACCACAAGGACAAACAGCCGATGACCCATACGCTTTTCTCAGTACCTTTGACACCATATTCCTGATCGACGACTCTGGTTCCATGGCAGGCAGCCGCTGGCGCGAGACCCAAGAAGCCCTCGAATCCATCACGCCCATCTGTGTCTCCCACGACGCCGACGGAATCGACATACTCTTCCTCAACAACCGCGAGAGTCCTTACCACAAAAATGTCACCTCGCCAGCCACCGTCCGCGAAATCTTTTCTAGCGTGAGGCCCGGCGGCGGCACACCAACAGGCCAACGTCTGGACTCTATCCTTCGACCCTACATCCGACAGTGCGAGCAAAGAGGTCCAGAAGCCGTCAAACCGCTAAATCTGATCGTCATCACCGACGGCGAGCCCAGCGATGACGTGGAAGCCCCGCTCATCAGCTGTGCAAAGAAACTCGACAAGATGGATGCTCCGGCCTGGCAAATCGGTATCCAGTTCTTCCAGGTCGGCAGAGACGAAGGTGCACGCACACATTTGCGCGCCTTGGACGACGAGTTGGCAGAGATTGCCGGTGTGGAGCTGAGGGACATGGTCGATACGGTGCCGTTCAAGGGTGGCGATGGAGAAAAGTTGACTGCTGAAGGGGTACTTAAGGTTGTGCTCGGAGCGGTGAACAGAAGGCTTGATAGGAAGAGGAGTAGGGATCTTCACCGTTGAACAGCTTAAAAGGAGGCTCATGGAGTTCCGGTCGTACTCAAGAGAGTGTGGGAAACGAGCAGAGGAAGTGATTAGCTGAGAGCGCGAACATTGATACCCAGTCCTGCGTGACAACCACTAGCAAGATGCTTATACCAAAAAACGTTCAACATCAAGAGCCATTGTCAGGAAAGTCTCGATGCTGTGAAGTCATATAAGTACCGTTACATCTATCTTCAATGTTCACCTCTACATCACCATGCTGACTTTACGTGCTGAACAGAAGGCACTGTATCTCAATACCCCGATTCTCATAACTTGACTTGGCGCCCAATTCATCCCCTTGATCCACTGAGTTTCATAGAACAGTGCTTCCTTTCGCGGAAATGTATCCCATGAGTGAACAGATCTCGTATCTTGGAGTTATTTGACGTTGATGGGAAGGAAGAGAGCACTAAGGACAAAACAAGCAAGAGCAACACTCAAGATTCCTTAGTCTGGGTATGAACGGCAGGAACGAACAAAAGCAAAACAACCATCTCTGAGACACCCGTTTCCTCGTATCTTGTTCTTTGCAGACGCACACCATCCATCTGATCTCATCTCCAGTGGTCCTTTATTCACTGACCGAAACGCTTTGCGACGGTTTCCAACACAGCTTCCACTTCAGACTCGGTTGCGACGTCCTTGTGCTTGTCCTTGTGCTCTGGTTTCTTGTCATCATGGTCGCTGACTTTGGTTTCATCATCGTCGTTGTGCTTGGGGGGTTCGTTGTTGAGAGCGCTGGAATCAGAGGTAGAGTCGATAGTGCCGGGGACAACGATAGACTCAGGTGCAATGGTCTTGTCCTGAGCTTTCTTGGCCTTCTTGAGCAAAGTCTTCTTCTGGCGCTTCGACAACTTTGGTTGAGTAGGAGTAAGAGTTGCAGTGTTGGCATCGACACTGCTGTCCTTGCACTCCTCAATCAAAGCAGGAGTAGGATCATGAACAGACAAACCAGCAACACCAGCCTCAACATCCTGGACTCCATCCTTCTGCTCACCAGCAATCTTGCCAGCTTGAACCCTCTCCTTCTTGCGCAAATACTTTTTCCTATTCTTGTTCTTTCTTCTCTGCTTTTCTTCTTCGGTGGGCGAGTCTTCGTCACTGTCGTTGAGTTCCCAGATACGCTGTTCGTGCTGCTGCTCAGACGAGGGGCTTTGGGTGCGGAAGAGGATGCCAGAGTGGCCGTCAAGGACATCGGTGATCATGGAGGAAAACATTTCGTTTCTGTGGCCTTCTTGCATCTGTGGATTTTTGGTTAGTGGGTGGGATTGGGAGGGAGGTGTGTTTGGGTGAGACTTGCGTAGTGCTCGCGAAGGATTGAGATGGGGATGCCGTGGAAGGATGCCATGGTGATGGGTTTAATGGGCGCGGCAAGTTGTGATGATGGAAGAGGTGAAGAAAGTGATTTTGAGAGTGGTGGGTTTGTGACAAGTGATGGTCGAGTTGTGCAAACGACAATACAAACGAGCAACACGCCGAGAAAACAACACGATCAAGTCACGGTGTTCGATAGTCAGATGATGGAGTTTCTGGAAATGCTTTGTCGTTGATGCCAAAAGTCTGCCTTAGATGCGCTGTTTGGTCCCGTCGTGTCGCTGGTGGAATCTCAAGTGAAACTGATGGAGTAATCCGCAACACTACCCAGGTGATCGTCACCAGCTCACTCCTCCCTTGTAGCTTTTTTCATCAGTTTTTTTGTTGCTCCAGCGGACCTTCAACAAGACCTCAAAGGCTTTAGTGAAAAGGGATGGGCCTTTGTTTACTGTGTGCAGTTCCTTGCTGAGAGATCCTTGTAGGGCTTCATTATCCTATGGTGCCTCTTTGTTTCCCTGGACTTTGTTGTCTCGGACCTCGTTGTCGTCTTATGCTCGCCCTGTACCTGGCTATCGTCTTGTGCTCGTCCTGTACCTGGTTATCGTCCTGTACCTCATTCTCGTTGTCGTCCTGTACCTCATTCTCGTTGTCGTCCTGTGCCTCGTTGTCGTCCTGTGCCTCGTTGTCGTCCTGTGCCTCGTTGTCGTCCTGTGCCTCGTTGTCGTCCTGTG
>SWBG01000067.1:0-124681 GCA_023848605.1 Aureobasidium sp. EXF-10728
GCATCCCGTCCGCTCTGCCATACATAAGCAGTTGAACGGCAGATTAGTACTACGGTGGGTGACCACGTGGGAATCCCTGCTGCTGTACGTTTTGTTTTGTCCTGTTTTGCCAATAAGATATGATGATTTCTCATGCAGCCCGAGGTTTGACATCCATTTATCCATCCCGATCAGGTTGGACCTCTCATCAAAAAGTCTTGGCAAGATTGGGTCAGTATTGTTGCTGTCGCATTGATGAGACGACATTGCTGTCGCATTGATGAGACGACAAAACTGGATGACTTGCTCTTTTCTGAGGGTTCAGCTCGCTTATAACTTTGACTACCATGGATACAGACTCGAGACGACGTGAGTGTCAATAGTCCGAAGAGTGGTGTCTGGTGCCCACACGTTTTGTGCAGATAGGCCAACCCCACCTTTCCACCTCGGCGAGAGATAGGCCTCCTCTTTCATCGTCCGCGACGGGCAACAACACTCAATGTTTTCCGTTGTCGGAGAAGATGCTCTGATATGGCCCGGAAGTTGATAAGCTTCCGGCTGAGGCGTCGGGCAGATCTTGACGGCCAGCAACGATAACGGATCTCGACTTCCTCCTTCTGTAGAGCTTCTCGTTTATATCTGCTGCTAAAGGCTTCCAGACCTACCTTGGTACATCAACACATACAAAAACATGTCTAACCCTCGAGCCACCAATGAAAACGAATGCTCGGTGAACTCTGCACCCAGCAAGGAATTCGACGTCGTCATCATTGGCGCTGGACTCGCCGGTCTAACAGCAGCTCGCGATGTCCTCAAAGCAGGTCTATCTTGTGTCATCCTAGAAGCTAGAGATCGCGTTGGCGGCAAAACTTGGAGTCAAGAACTCGCCGACGGAAAAGGAACTGTTGATTTAGGAGCTGCCTGGATCAACGATGTGAACCAGACTCAGGTGTATGCATTGGCTAAGCAGTACAATGCTGAATTCATCGAGCAAAATACTGTTGGCAATTGTGCAATCCAAGATACCAATGGTGTCATTTCGAATTTTGTATATGGTGATTTGCCACCGGTGAGGATCGTATTCTGTCCTGCTCAAGAGTACCATGTGCTAATTTACCTAGTTCGATGCTTCAGCAAAGGAGGACGTTGCACGAATCCGCGACATGTGCGAAGCAGATTGCCAAAAGTTGGACACCTTCAATCCTAGCGACAAAACACTGGACTCGATGAGTTTTGAAGCATACCTCCAATCACGAGGAGCCAGTGAAACGAGCATGTCTACCGCGACCGTCTGGACACGGGCAATGCTTGGACAAGAACCCAAAGATCTGTCGGCATTGTACTTTCTGAACTACTGCAAATCCGGAGGTGGGCTTCTGCAGATGCGATCGGATCGTAAAGGTGGTGGTCAGCACCTTCGTGTTCGTCAAGGGATGCAATTGTTCTCGAAAGGACTGGCTGGGGATATGCCAGACGGCGTGATACGTCTGTCAACTGCGGTGACGGCCATCAACAACAATACTGGAGGTGGCGCTGTCGAGGTACACATCCAAGCCTCGGTCATACGTGCTCGCAAGGTCATCACTACTGTCCCAACACCCGTACTCAAGAACATTTCCTTCTCGCCAGACTTACCCTCGAGCAAGCGAACATGGATCGAGTCGACAACTTATGGTTACTACACCAAGGCCATGATGGTCTTCCGCACGCCGTTTTGGGTTGAAAGAGGTTTCTGCGGCCTTACACAATCGTTCATCGGTCCTGCAGGCGTGATACGCGACACCAGTTCTCCAGCCGATGACAAGCACATCTTGACCTGTTTCCTAGGCGGCTCACCCGGCTTTGCTTGGTCAGCACTATCAGAAACAGACCGCGAACAGAGTCTTCTCAAGCAAATCGGCCAACTCTTCAACGCTGAAGACATTGTCGAGAAGGAATTTATTCAATTGGTTACTTATGAATGGATCAAGGACGAATATTCTGGATGGGGATGTCCTTGTACTGGATTGCCTCCTGGCGTGCTTTCTTCTCTTGGAGGTGGGAGTTTGAGAGAGCCATGGAAGGATGTACACTTTGCTGGTACGGAGACTGCTGGAGAGTGGAAGGGGTATATGGAAGGCGCTGTGCGGAGTGGCGAGCGTGCGGCGGCGGAGGTGATCAAAGACCTTCGAGTATAATTTCGACGACCTATAAATACACAATAGCAGTTATCTCAGATCAGCCATGTTACGGCCGTATGCAGAGTTGTCAGAGCGCACATCTCCTTCTGACTGCCTCGGCAGGATTTCCGTATCGAGCTTTCTTTAGGAAAGAGCCTTTGCTTGTTCCTTCCTTCCATCAACGATCTTCAGGATGTATTACTGAGTCTGGGACCTCTGATCCTTCGTTCAAATGCTTCTCTTGACTACACCTTGATCATCATTGTCTGATGTTGTTAACACTAGGAAGCGCGTGACTTGTTTCTCGAAGATTATCCGCTCCTTCGAGGTTACCTTGTTTCCTCTACGTCCCCACGAGTGCCATTGCCCACGATAGTACCCTCGAAAGGGTCTTCTTGATTTGCGATTTTCCTGCTGTCCAATAACCACTACTGCAATCATCCAAAACAAATCCACAAATATGGAAAAGTCGACAACCAACACAACAATCGTACCAGGCTTATCGGACATAATAAACGTCCACGATGTCGGTGCAATCACCAATTCATCAGCGAACACCTCACTACTCAAGCAAAATCTACTCTTCGTGAGCACTCCAATTGAATTCGCCACTACCTCCGACAAACAACACCTTCGACAAGCCCTCAAGGTCAATACAATCGTCAACACGCTCCCCAGACCCGGCGGCGCACACTACATCCACCATGGCCCAACACTAGCAAAGAAAACCGAAGAGTTTGCCCTCGAAGACGTGTTGGGCTTAACTTCCTGCCGTGTCGTATTCCGCTACGACGAATTCATCAAGAACGCAATGAGAGAAATGACACCCTGGTCCAATTTGTAAGACACTTTCCCCTTACCGTTCCTACCAAAATCCAGATCCTGACTCCCTTTCTCAGCAAATTCAATTGGGAAGCAAGTACAACAACCAACCGCAAAGACCCAGCACTGCTGGAGAAAAGCAGAGATCTACTCTGGAAACGCAGTAACATTGATGACAACACTTTGGTCCTCATCTTGTCCGCGCCACTGATAGCGAGGTTATTCAACGAGGTGCTATGTAAACCCCATTCCTACCCTTTGATCCTCAGCGGCGACCGCATCATCAGAGATCCTTGCTTGATAATCTTTCTCTTGCTTTTGGTTCTCGAAGTCCCGTTCTCGGCAATCGAAACCACGTATCTGGCAATCAGTGAGGGACTGCCATTCAGGGTCGATGAAGAGAGCGATAGACAATGGGAGAAAGATGTTCGCTTTGAGGCGAGTGCTTGGAAGCAAGCAAGGTCGCAGTGGGCAAGTGTGTTGAGGCAGCGGTTGGAAGGCAGATATGGTTCTGTGCAAGCATATTTTAGCGCTATTGGCGTGACGGAGGCGACGAGGAAAGACATCAAGGGTATTTTGTTGGTTGGTGAGAGTAAGGATCTCATTGACTTTTCATAGGAACACGACAAGGAAACACATATCAGTACTCGAGAAACGATGGGGTCTTCAAGTGTCTCTGTTCAATGCATATAAAAGCTACGTCTCTAATTTTACATGTACAGCGATGCCGTGGCACAGATATCGCGCTTGATCATTTCCTGGCAAGTCTGCATCTTGGTGAATAGTGTAGGGTCACCGATGATTCTTGCCGCATTCTTGACCTCTC
Organism: Aureobasidium sp. EXF-10728; assembly: GCA_023848605.1. NCBI lineage: Eukaryota > Fungi > Ascomycota > Dothideomycetes > Dothideales > Saccotheciaceae > Aureobasidium > Aureobasidium sp. EXF-10728. The sequence goes on from SWBG01000067.1 coordinate 3,787, forward strand.
TGCAAGTCTCATCCAGACGCGTAATCACACGCACAATAGTTCCCTCCATCACATCCGTCAAGTCAGTGATGCGGTTAAACGACATACCACGCGCCCATTCATAGATGACCTCGACAAGTCCAAACCTAGGTCTGCTGACAAAGTCGTTGGAGTCATCCGCAGACAGAATGACTTGGTGAAGAGTCTGGTAGTGGTTGACCTTTTCGGAAATCTTGATGATGGTCTCTTGTCCGCGCTCCAATGCTGGAGTCATTGTGGGGATCTGGTCGGTCTTTTCTTGGAACACAAAGGCGGAGAGCAGTGCTACGATCTCCTCGGGCTCGTAATCGGCAAGCACGTTTTCGAGAACCAGTTCGGTCAAGACGAGTTCGTCGGCAGAATGAATTTCACAGGCGACCTTGCCCTTGAGTTCGACGCGGGAGTTTTCATCTACAAAGCCGAGGTCCTTGAGGACTGCGATGCGCTGCTCGTAGTCGGGAAGCAGCTGCAGATTCTGGTCTGACATCAAGGCGCGCAACTGGTTGATGTTCTCCTTAATGAGCCATTCATCGTGCATCATGGCAAAGTGCTTGTCCAGGTTATCGCAGAGAACGCTTTCCTTGTTCTCTTGAGCGTCGTATGCTGCCTTGCTACGCTCGTCCAGGATATTACGGATACCGATTTCCTTGATTCTAGAGTAGTCGGCTTCCTGCCAGGTGGCGGATGTCCAGCTAGAGCATGCGCCCAACAACTGCTCCTTGACTTGCTCCATGGCTTCTGGCATCTTGCTTGACGCGCCAGTAACGTCAAATTGCAAGGTACTGCCAGTCAAGCATTCAAGCTCACTGTATGGTACTGTTGCAAGTCTGAGCTTCATCTGCTCAGGAGCTGCAGGCTGCGGGGTGAAGCGACGTCTGTATCGAGGAAGGTAAGGAAGTAGATCGGCATTCTGTCTCTTCGACTTTGAAGGCACAACTTCCATCACCGAAAAACTAGGCGAGATACCCTTGGACACTCCTTCGCGCAGTAGAACACCAACTGTTCTGATACCATCTCTCTTGTACACGATCAATCTCTTGGGTTGCAGCATTCTTCTGCCGATTGGTGAGCCAAGAAGAGCAAGGTGTAAATCCGATGTGAGTTGTTGGTATCTCATGGCTGCGGTATGGCATTCTTCCAGATCTTTGTCACAAATGTCGCAAGGCTCCCTCTTGATTTTGGCAAGATCTGCTTCTGACAGCTTGACCTTTTGTTCGTGCTCGGGCAACAATGCTTGAGTCGCGTTCTCACTGAAACTGCGCTTGATCATTTCTTCGATCTTGAGAGCTTCCACGCGGAGGAGGTTCAGAATCATATTGTAGGTGAGTCTGAATTGCGATCGGAGCTTGGTGGGATCACCCAACATCATCTGTCTCAGACGACCAGCCGGCGGTGCTTCATCGGCTCCAGGAGCGACGATGATGACCGAGCCGACAGGATCCAGACCCCTTCTTCCTGCTCTACCAGCCATTTGTGTATACTCTCCGGGTAAAAGGTCGCGGAACTGACGTCCATCATGCTTCCGGTACCCGGAGAAGACTACTGTTCTGGTTGGCAAGTTCAGTCCCATAGCGAAGGTCTCGGTAGCAAATAGAACCTTTACCAAGGTCTTGGCGAACAGAATCTCAACACACTCCTTGACAATAGGTAGCATACCACCATGGTGAACGGCAATACCTCTGCTGAGCAACTCGCGCAGGCGACGGATCTGTGGCAGCTGGCGGTCCTCTGGCTTCAGTCGAGCAAGAGACTTTTCCAAGATCATGTGGATAGCGCTCTTCTCGGTTGCAGTGCAGTAATCCAGGTTCGACAGGGCCTCCGCATTTTCCTCACACCTCTTCTTGGAGAAGACGAAGATACATGCGGGAAGCAGATCCTCTTTGCGCAAGTGCTGGATCAAGTGCACCCAAATGTTGCGATCTTGGGCTGCTGTTGTCCTGCCACCTCCACGACCAGTACGGGCGATGTTACCTTGACCACGCTGTGCAGGTGCGCCTCCACGGCCACGTTGTTGCGCTCCACCACGCTGAGCGCCGCCTCTTTGTGGGCCGCCACGTTGTGTTTGGCCACGACCACCCCTTTGCGAACCACCACCTCTGGCAGCGGCAGCGGCGGCCTCTTGCTTCTCTTCAGCTGCCTTGATCTTGTCTTTGCCGGACAGAACATCATTCGCATCCTTCCAGCCTTTCTCAATAAACTGCTTGTCGGAATTAACAATCTTGTACATCTCTTTGCCTGCCCACAGATAATGTTCCAGAGGCACTGGACGCTTAGGAGTCGAGATGACGTAGATGTTCTTCTTCTTGGTACGGCCAACCCATGAAGCGAATTCAAGAGTGTTGGGTACAGTAGCAGAGAGCAGAATAAGAGTGACGTGCTCGGGTAACATGATGATGACTTCCTCCCAGACAACACCTCTCTCCAAATCGTTGACGTAGTGTACTTCGTCGAAGATGACAAACTCGACATCACGGATAATATCCGCTCCTCGGTAGAGCATACTTCGCAGGATCTCGGTAGTCATAATCAAACAGCTTGCCTCGGGACGAATCTGAACATCACCAGTCAAGATACCAACATCGTCGAATTCCTGACGGAAATCCCTGAACTTTTGGTTACTCAGAGCCTTGATAGGTGAAGTATAGATGGCCTTGGTCATATGCTTGGCTGCCAATGCAATGGCATATTCTGCAACAACTGTCTTTCCGGCAGAAGTGTGAGCAGCAACGAAGACAGAGTCGCCATTCTCCAAATGGTAGATTGCCTCCTTCTGGAAAGTGTCGGGTTCAAAAGGCCATTCACGGGCCATCTCTGGAACCAAATCTCGGAAGTTGGGCATTGGCCGATTAACGTCGACCATGTGAGCCCATTCATGACCAGATCTCTTGTTACTTGATAGACCGAGATGACCTCTAGCGGCTAGTGCGGGGAACTCAACTGGAAGTAGGGCATCCAACTCTTCTTCGTCTTCTTCGTCCTCATCCTCATCAGCAGGTTTGGCTTCGTCGGCGAGATCTCCGTTAGCAGCAACAGGGTCCTGAGGCTCTTCTTCTAGTACATTCTCAACTTCTTGGGCGGTGGTCTGGTCTGCAGGTGCTTTCTTCTGCAGGTCGAGTCCACGGGTAAATCCAGGAGGAAGCTCGAGTAGTGCGCCATCGGGTCCGAAATTGATAACTTTGTCCAGACCACTTTGCTTGACAGTACCGTTGGTCTGGTTTCCAAGCAGAAGTTGTTCCTCAGCAGCGGCAGTGGCTTCGACTGCGTCTAGACCTCCAGGAGCGAAGGGGAAGAAGCCGGCAGCACCACGCACAAAATCTGCGCGATTAGCGGGCTTTCTCAGGATTGAGGTTGAGTTCTTTGCAGTGGCGCTGTTTGCTGGAACAGTGACTTCCTTGTAGCCAGTAACGCGGCCCTCAAGACCTTCACGAGTGAATCTGATGATGGTACGCGTTTGGGTAGGTGCTAGTTCAAAGAGTTCCTCGTAATTCGTCGGGCAGTCCCAGCGCTGTTGCAGACGATCGAGCCATGGAGTGCTAAAAGATGTAGAGGGTGCCAGAAAGTCCTTCTCCAAGCTTGAGCGGATGTGGTCTGGTGATCTTCTCGTGCGCTTCCTAGGGCGTTGCTGGTCCAGAATGGCATCAATTCCTTCCGATGGTGCATCTGCTAAGCGCAGCTTCTGAAGCGCAGGCGCTAGATCATCCATCTTGCCGTAATTCGAGCAATTTTGCTTGGTTGATGAATTTACGAAGGTAAAGTGTTGAACGTCAATAATCGAAGCTGGATGTTTGACCGCAAAATCGGTGACGCAATCACCTCTCCGACGCCATCGACTTTTTGCAACAACACAAAACTGCCCAACTTGGTCCAAGTGAACCACACGATCGAAATCTGACGGTTCCTTATCGTTCTTACAGCACGTTGCCGTTTCGTCCTCATGTCTGAGTATAGTAGCCTTCGAAGCATTAACAATCCGTCTTCATTACACGCTACTCTGTAGTGAAGAGGAGTGTGACAACAGCAGCACATGGAATAAACATTATAGCCACCTCCAATACCTCAGGCAGATGCATCCCCAGATATTGACCCCCCACAAGTCGGATACCTCTCGAATTGACTCTGCGAATGTCTAAGGTCCAGACATTATGAGCCAGAGATGAGTGAGTTTGTATTTCGCGTATCGCACAGAGATATATAGGCATCTACCATCGTCCTTTCTCATAGTCTCCCTCTGCTAGATCACATCCTGGTAACCGTCTTAAGATGTGCTTCGATGACATCGAACGGCATCGCCACCAGCACACGCGGACCCTTGGGTCACCGCCTCCTACCTATACCAAGCAACACGACTCAACAGCCGCTTTCGAGTCACTAGGCCTTACCGACACTGCAGTAGAACGAGTGCAATCTCTTTGGCTGAGGGAAGCGGATCGCCCTCATAAAAGCATCGTCGAATTTGTGATGCAGCATATGCAAGAGCGTGCCCACCTTGTGCCAGAGATGTACCTTATCGGTCTAGGTGCGCTTCCCAGCTTTGCAGAGACACTCGGCGTAACTGGAGAGCTCCTGCAGCTGGCGGTCGACTTGTTCTTGAATGAGCAGTGTGATTCACGTGTCATGCCTATCATGCTGTGGTTGGAGACGGCGATTATGGTCCGATGGGAGGACTTTGTGGGAGATAACTGAGCGGTGCGGAATCTTTAGCTCTTTCTCGACCTTGCTGACTGGCGTGTAGGCGAAGCTGTCAATCCATTTACACGAGGAGTGAAGCGAGTCGCTGAGCGATAGCATCCACAGGTCCGGCGTTGGATGTGATAGTCTGTTGGTCAGCATATGGACGGAGTGCTGTAGCCATTTCTTCGAGTCGATGTCGTTATCAGAGATACTCGCAAATCATCGGATTTTCTATTGTGGATTTGCGCTCCTTCCGTAAAACAGATGCTCAAACCGCCGAATAGGTATTTCCAAGCTCGTCGCTCAATTCATGCAAGAGGGTGCCTTCCTCGTGCCGCAACTGCCTGTCATGTGCAAAAAGACGTGAAGAGCTACATGGAGAAAAGTTCCATGCACTTTCCTATAAGACAAAAGCTGAAGATGAGCATGAAACGGTTCCTGTTGTTGTTGATGGACGGGTGTTGCTGTTGGCAGCGTGCTCCGGTCGGACAAAAGTCGACCTTGGCTTGGCTCTCGAAAAATGCCACGGCCAGACCCTGAGGCCCAAGTTTCATAGCGAACACTCCAAAGCCGACCGGGCTGACGATTATTTTCAATTAATTTCTGGAGCGGCGCCAGTGCAATCCACAAGTCGACTCTTGCCGAGGGAAAGCAGCAAATTCACCGGACTCTCTCATCCACCATGGACGTCGCCGCCCTCAGAACTCGCGTCCAGGCCACTCTGTCCGCCAACGCTGATGCCCGTCGCCAGGCAGAGCTGGATTTGCGAAATGTACCACTGCAACTCCCTGCCGCCATGTCCACATGACTGACACGCCCCACAGGCCGAAGACACTCCCGGCTTCTGCGAGGCCCTGCTGAACATTCTCGAGGCCGAACAGGACCAAGCAGTGCGCCTGTCCAGTGAGCCTTTCCTTGTGTTTGCACCACCCACATGCAAGTGACTGACTTGTTTGCCAGCCGTTGTCTACCTCAAGAACCGCATCACCAAGGGCTGGGCTCCCATCGAGAACGAGCAAACGCGGTTCAAGGCCGTCCCCGAAGGCGACAAGCAGGTCATCCGCCAACGTCTCGTCCCTATCCTCGCCGCCTCGCCGCCGCAAATCCGTGCCCAGCTCGTTGCTACCCTGCAAAAGATCCTCCATTACGACTTCCCCGACCACTGGCCCGACTTCCTTAACATCACCGTCAATCTCCTGAACCAGCAGGATGCCGGAAGCGTCTTTGCCGGTCTGCAGTGCCTGCTGGCCATCTGCCGTGTCTACCGTTTCAAGATGGGCGAGACAAGAGAAGACTTTGACAAGATTGTCGAGATGACCTTCCCTCAGTTGCTCGCCATTGCCAACAGCCTGGTCAATGAGACCAGTCTCGAGGCTGGTGAGATGCTGCGCACTGTCCTCAAGGCTTACAAGCACGCCATTTACTTCGAGCTTCCTCGTCACCTGCGCGAACAGCAGCAAATCGTCGGCTGGTGCACCCTTTTCCTGAACATTGTTGCCAAGGACCCTCCGGCTGAGGCCATGGTTGAGGATTTGGACGAGCGCGAGCAGAACCACTGGTTCAAGTGCAAGAAATGGTCATATGTCAACTTGAACAGGTTATACGTCAGGTGCGTTTGTGAACAAGGCAAAGAGCTGGGAAAGAAGCAAAGACTGACAAGAACAGATACGGAAACCCCTCGAACCTGGCCAAGACCGAGGCCGAATATCAAGAATTTGCAAAGAGCTTCATCAAGGACTTTGCCCCTGAGATTCTCAAGGGTTACCTGGGCCAGATCGAGAAATGGGTGGGCAAGACTACATGGCTCAGCAAGCCTTGCTTGAGCTTCACTCTGGTCTTCATGGAGGAGTGCATCAAGCCCAAGACCATGTGGGACCACCTCAAGCCACACATGCAGATTCTTATCCAGCACTTGATCTTCCCCGTCCTCTGCCAGTCCGACGACGACATTGAGCTGTTCGAGACGGACCCCTCCGAGTACCTCCACCGCAAGCTCAACTTCTACGAAGAAGTTTCGGCTCCCGATGTCGCCGCTACAAACTTCCTGGTCACCATGACCAAGGCCCGCAGAAAGCAGACTTTCTCCGTCCTCAACTACATTAACGATGTCGTCAACCGCTACGAGTCGGCTCCCGAGGACCAGAAGAACCCAAGAGAAAAGGAGGGTGCTTTGCGCATGATTGGAACTCTGTCTGGTGTCATTCTCGGCAAGAAGAGCCCGATCGCTGACCAGGTCGAGTTCTTCTTCGTTAGACACGTCTTCCCCGAGTTCCGTAGTCCCCACGGCTACCTGCGTGCTCGTGCATGCGACACTCTCGAGAAGTTCGAAGCTCTTGACTTCAAGGACTCCAACAACCTCCTTATCATCTACCGCAACATCCTCGAGTCCATGGCCGATCCTGAGTTGCCCGTCCGTGTCGAGGCTTCGCTTGCCCTCCAACCCCTCATCCGTCACGATGTGATCCGCATTTCCATGCAAGGCGACATTCCTCAGATCATGCAGCAGCTTCTCAAGCTGGCCAACGAGGTCGATGTCGATGCTCTGGCCAACGTCATGGAAGACTTTGTCGAGGTATTCGCTGCTGAGCTTACTCCCTTCGCCGTAGCTCTCAGCGAGCAGCTTCGCGACACTTACCTTCGCATCGTCCGTGAGCTGATCGAGCGCAACTCGTCCAAGGAGGGCGATGACGAGTATGGTGACTTCTTGGACGACAAGAGCATTACTGCTTTGGGTGTTCTTCAGACCATCGGTACTCTCATCTTGACCCTTGAGAGCACTCCTGATGTTCTGGCTCACCTCGAGACCATCCTCATGCCCGTTATTACCATCACTCTGGAGCACAAGTTGTACGATCTTTACAACGAAGTCTTTGAGATCATCGACAGCTGCACTTTCGCCGCCAAGACCATCTCTTCTACCATGTGGAACGCTTTCGAGCTGATCCACAGAACTTTCAAGTCTGGTGCTGAGCTCTACCTCGAGGACATGCTCCCTGCTCTTGAAAACTTTGTCAACTACGGCAGCGACGCTCTCATTCACCAGCCTCAGTACTTGGAAGCAATCGTAGACATGATCCGCACCATCTTCCAGAACGACTCTGTTGGTGGTGTCGAGCGTATTTGCGGTTGCAAGCTTGCTGAGATGCTCATGCTCACCCTTCGTGGACACATTGACAACTACATTCCTGAGTTTGTCATGATCGCCATGACTGTGCTGAACAACGATGATGTCAAGGTCAAGTCGTACCGCATCCACTTGATGGAGACCGTCATCAACGCTCTCTACTACAACCCCAGCCTCGCATTGCACATTCTTGAATCCAACGGGCAGACTAACAAGTTCTTCAGCCTGTGGTTCTCAAGTATTGACATTTTCACTCGCGTCCACGACAAGAAGTTGTCTATTGCTGCCATCACTTCTCTCATTGTTTTGCCTGCAGATCAAGTTCCCGTCAGTGTACAACCTGGCTGGCCTCGCCTGCTCCAAGGTATTGTTCGTCTTTTCCAGACCCTTCCTGCGGCGATCAAGAACCGCGAGGAGGCAACTCGGGAAGATGACTTTGGCCTTGGTGGTGACTACGATGATGAGGAAGAGGACGAAGAGTGGGAGGGCGAAGTCGACTGGACAGCTGAGGAGATTGAAGGCGAGACAGACGATGTCAAGGATGAAAGCGCTGCTTACCTCGACTTCCTGTCACAGCAAGCAACTAAGTTCAGCTCCATTGGGGACGATGACGATGATGATGAGTTGGAAGAAGAGTCGTTGCTTGAGACACCTTTGGATAAGGTCGAGCCATATGGCATGTTCAAGCAAGCACTTTTCCGTAAGTTCAATGCCGTATCATATGTTTTCAGGGGTAGATTACTAACAACACCTCACAGTCCTCCAGCAACAACAACCTCAGCTCTACCAAGATCTGACCAAGACTCTGAGCCCCGAGGAGCAACAAATTATCCAAACGGCCGTAAATCAGGCCGATCAGATTGCTGCTCAACAGGCCGCCCTAGCACAGCAGGTCACCGAAGGAGCAGCACCGCTCAACGGCGGCATCTAATGACCTGAAGAAGAACAAAGAATAAAAAAACATTGAAAAATAGGCATAATCGAAAAGAAAAAGATTGTGCGGGTTCGAATCAAGAAGGCGGCATGAGAAAAATTTGGAGTTTTAGTGAGCGCGATTGACCTCTGTTGAAGTTTTCGTTTCTTCTTTTTCTACCAAATATACTATTTTTGCCCTGATATGGGTACCATTCTAGTCACATTTTGGTCTTTTCCTTTTCTAGTTTTGGGCGTGGTTTGTGCTTCCCTTTTTCACTGCACCTTCTTTTCATGCCTGGTCGCTCCTTACCTTGAGTATCCTTGATTGCGCTTTCCATATCTTATGGCAGGTCGCTCCTTCACGCTTGACTAATCTGTCTGCTCTTTGCTGCCTTATCTTCTCCTGTCCCTCTATTCTCCATCCGCTTTTTCCAGTTCCCCCTTTGCTTCTGCTTTCCTTGGTTATTGTCATCTTTCCTGCACTTGCACTTCTCATCTCTTGTTTGAATCTCAATTGCTTTTTTTTTTCGAGTTTTGAAGTCGGAGTTACTGAGGGTGATACCCTGACTTCATGATGACATTACTGTTCACTGGCTATTTTATGCTGTTTGATCCGTTTCCTACAGCTTTTTCGGTGTGGTTTTTAGGAACGGCTGTAAGTATTTGTTACTGTTGCCATGCCTAGTGTGATAATGTCGCTACTGTTGCTACAATTGAGTACTTTGGCAACACAATCAGTGGATCTGTTACTAGGAGCGAGATTTCTGCCAGAGAATCGATGCCAGATATCCAAACCACGATTTCACCTAGATTGATTGAGTCAATGCCGCTCAAAGATCCCAAAGATGAACTTTGGTCTGACCGCTACTTGATGACATACTACCCTTGACTATACTATTCAAGTTCGCTACTCATACCCTCAATCCTCATCCTGGCCTTGAGCTGTGGTATGAGAGTAGTCTTGTCCAACACCTCGATATCACGTGAACTCGTGTATCCCCTCCAGTCGCAGTGGTTTAGTGGTAAAATTCGTGCTTGCCATGCACGAGCCCCGTGTTCGATTCACGGCTGCGACAATTTTGTTTTTGACCTCTTCTCACCATCCATGCATATCCTGTCACTCTCAATGTGCCGTAGGACAAACTCTCGTTTTGACCAGCATAGGCATGTCCTCAAAAAACGAGTGGTACATAAGCCCGCCAAGCCTTTAGGGGGCCATCCACCAAAAAATCCCTTCACCCAGTTCCCCCATTTCTCGACCCCGATCCACCCACATCACCACAACACCCCCCTCCGCCAAAAAAGACGTTTCGAAGAATGGAAAAGAGCAAAAAGAGCCGACGCCTGCAGGACTCGAACCTGCGCTCCCGAAGGAAATAGATTTCTAGTCTATCGCTATAACCACTCAGCCAAAGCGCCAATTGATGAAAGGCAGTTGGATGATAATCAATATGTATTGTGGGGTGTAGGTTGGGAAAGGGTGAGAAGGGGCAGGTGGGATCGGTGGGGTTAGAGGTGTTGAGGATAGTGGTTGTTTGGCTTTTTGTCGGTCAGAGTTGGTAGATGAGGTTTTTTATGCGTCGAAGCTGGGGTGGAGTACTAGGTGGGATACGTGATTCAGTATCGAAATCCAAGAAAAGGACACCGAAGGGTTTCGCGACTGTAGAGGGCAAAAGCTGCTTGCAAGGAAGGGAAAACGACGCGATGTTTGACGTCGGACAAGAGGCCGTCAGTAACGGTAATCTTCTACCGAGGTTGGAGATCGTGAATCGGCGTCGTGGTATTATGTAGGAAGGTTGTTCTATACCACCGCTTAACATGGCCCCCATAAAAGCCATACTGATATTTCGTTTTAACACACCACGCGTTACGCCAACTTGAACTCCGCCATCCCCTTCTCAAACCCACCGACCTGCATCCTGCCTCCACTGACCCCAATCTCCGCCACCTTATCCACCAACTCCAATTTCCTCTCCCTAGCCCTCTCGGTCCTCAATTCATACACAGTGGAAAGATTGAACAGCAAAGTAGGAAACAAGACTTCGTCTTCTGTGATCAGTGCTTCCAAAGTCTCAGAGGCGAGAACAACATTGTTGTTGTAGAGGTATGCGATGGCGAGATTGTGTGTGATTAGAGGATTCGAGGGGTATTTCTCGGCAAGGGATTGGAGGGAAGAGACTGCAGCAGGGATATCGGAGGAGGAAAAGTGGGTAAGCGCTTCCAGGACTTGTTTTTGGATTTCGATGGGTTGGTCTGTTGAGGGTGATGGGGAGTAGGAGGCTAGACATTCGTTTGCTGCTCGTGTGTCGCCAATCTTGAGCAAGAGGAGGGTCTTTCGAATGCACATTTTGTTGTTGTCGAGCGGGTCAGTGGATTGTGAGGATAGAGTGGTAAGATGTCGCCGTGCTGTTTCCAGTTCGCCCATTTCGATCAACTCGCTAGCAACCCTAAGGCCGAGATCCGATAATCTGTCTCTCCAGAGTTTGAATCCGGCGTCGTCCTTCTCGACCCTCGCTTTTTGGGCTAATGTGCGACATTCGGACGACAAGGCGTACAAGCCCATGATGGCTCTCCTATGCAAGTCTGCCGTCCCCAGGACTTGAAGCCTGAGAAGTAGTAGCCGCAACGACCAGGGCACTTGAGAGAGAAACACTTCACGATAAGGTCTTGTGTAGGTGCCACTCTCCCTCGCCAGTAGATCGGACAGTGGTTTTGCTTCTTTTGCGGCCAGAATTGTTTGATTGCAGATGACGAGGCAGGAGAAACGAGTATACAGTAATTCGAGTATTCTCTGCGTGTCTGATGGTGAGACGGAACCAGACGTCAGGATATCGGTCGCCTTGTCTGCGGCATGTATGAATCGCCGGTTTGACAGGAGGGTCTCTAAATCCGTATCTGGGGCTGGTTGATGTAAAGTGTCTAGAAAAGGGGCGGCGATCTGAGTTGTCGGTGCTGGAGCGTAGAGGGAAGGTCGGAGGAGAAGTGAGAGGTCTAGCCGCATGGTTCGAGCTCCTGGACTCTTGGATCGCGTTCGTATTGACGATTGATTCTGTTGAACGGGAGATAGCAAAGACGAGGCAGGCGACGCTGTTCGGACTGGCATCGAGGTGGGTGCTGGCGAGGGCGGTAATGCCGTCTCTAGTGCTGGCGTTGGTGGCTGGAAGGTCGGTATGTTTCTTTGAATTCCCCATCAGCAATCCGACGCATCAAGAAGGAGAAATGTCTTGCGACTCACGGTGTATCTACGTCCAACGGACCCTTTGTGCTACGCCGCGGCATTGCGACTGGGACAGTGTTAGCTATCTATTCGTATCGCTAGCCGCGTGTCAGATCATACCACGTCGACTATCGCTCGACGGGTGCCTTGAGTGGCCTTGCTCAGGTCTTTGTGGTGTCGCCATGTTTCGTGTTTGGTTTGGTAGATCGAAGGGTTGGTTGTGTTTCCTCAAATGTGCATGCGTGACGTCTGGCCTGCTTAACTCCATCTAACGCCGTATACCACCGTGCAGATCACCCTGATCAAAAGTCTCGCATCGTATTCGTATCTGGTTATTAATGTAGCTCTGTCGATCTAGGGAGATAGAATGACAAGATCGAGCCATCCTCGCCAGGTTTCACGAATACATGGTCGTCGACTTCTTACTCTATCGAACACACTCACTCGAGTCAATAATAGAGTACTGGAACGATGACAATACAAGCACGAAAATAGCTAAAGCTCGATTTGAGAGCCGAGAAGACTTGGAGGTCAAGGGCGCAGTTTTCATTCGGACGCACGAATGGTATCCAAGTAGAACAAGGTGAGAACCGAACGATGTACGCTACAAGTCGAAAAGGGCCAACAGCAAGAAATGGTCCCCCTTATACTCCCATTGCCCATTACGACCAATGCTCCACAACCCAATATCTTCGCATCCATCTTCGAAATCATAACAAGAGTCGATGCATTTCTTTTCTTTAATACAAATTGGCGCGAGCTTCGTGTAACATTAATGCAGGCCTTCGTTTTTGATTATCGTGTGGGAATCAGTTGCTGTTCTTGGCGGCGTAATTCTTCTTGCCAAAGTCCCATGGGACATATCTGTACTCTTTTTGTTGATCAGCTCTCGGCTCGCCTGTGGTATATGTGATGTAGATGTTCTTACTCAACATGTGCTGGATCTGGCGACGCATGGTCAAGACAACGAGAATCAACCAGTACACAACCAAGACAGGCCAGAAGACGGGCAAGTTGAAAATCTCGCTCCATGAACACAAGAAACCAATGACAATGGCGCGGGTGGCTGCGTGCCAGAACTTGAACTCGGGGAGGCGGCGCACGAATGGCTTGAACTCGTCGGTCGACTTTGTGGGGAGGTCTCCACTGCTTCCCTCTTCCATGTCCTCGGCAGACTCGAGACCGGGATCAAACTTGGGCGAGATGAAGGCGAGGAAGAGGTTCAGGAGGTAGATGCCGAGCGAGTATGCGACTGCGAGTGAAAAGTGTTAGGGGGTCATGCTTGGATTCAGCAGGCGAGAAGTCCGTACCGATATACCAGCCCTGGGCGAAGAAGATGCGCAGAGCAAACATCAAGAAGACGACACCGGTTCCAATCCAGCGGTATGTCTTGTACGGCGTTGACTTGTCCAGATAAGATTGATAGAGCTGCATTTGACCAAAAGTCTTAGCCTGTATTCTCGTACTCGTGTATAACACAGCAACCCAGTGCAGACAGCTGCCAGCTCTTTTTCAGGTGCCTAGGGATGGACGGGGGCGATTCAGCTCACCATTCCAGCTCTTGTTGTTTGGGCGCTGACGGCCGCAAAGGGCGTATCGGGTTCCGGGCTGTCCATGATGGGACGAAGACGATGCGAATCGGGCTGAATCTTGACTGACTCTATCGCAGAGTGTATGCGACGAGGTTGCTGGAGATGTCGCAACAGAAAGCAGGGGTTTGTTGATGTGAACAGGTGTTGGCGGGCAACCGCTGGAACTAGCAACCAAACTGCTCAGCCTCGATGTGGCGGTACATGCACGGACCGTCCTCTCATTATCCACTCTGACACTCTTTCTTGTCTTCTTCACACACAGGCAGCAGCATTCAACAAAGCTCAGAAAGCATTCATCATATCCAAAATCCAAATCAAAACAGAGAGGTATCATCAAGCAGAACCGCCCAACCAGACCAGTCCAAACGCCATCACCACACCAGCCCATCCAACACGACCAATTCGTCAAGCCATCATAAACATCTCCTTAGTCGTCGAGATCCATCTCTTCCACCTTGGTTTCGATATCCTCGCCGTACTTTTCGTCATCGGCACCCATCTCTTCCCTTTCTTGCTCTTCGCACTCTCGTTCAACCTCCTGAGCCACAAACTCCTCGTAGCCTTCGAGACTGCTCTGAATGTGAACCTTGAACTTGATAATGTCGTTCAACATGCGTTCAAGCTCCGTGTGGAGCTCTTCGCGGAGCGCTGAAGACGCCACCGTCAATTGCTCGTATTCGAGGTTGGTGTTCATCTCGCGTTGTTCCATCAACTGAACAGATTCTGTCAGGCCGGCACGCATTCTGGCAAGCTCTTTCTCCATCTTCTCGATCTGAGCGTCCGAAGCCATCTTTTGCGAGTTCGTGATCTATCAAAAGTTAGCGACCATGCTCGTCTTCTCAGGACTGTGTTAGTGCTGACCTCTTTCGTCTTCTCAAACTCATCCTCCGCAGCTCGTACACGGTGCTCCAGCGTCTCGGTTTCGGCCTTTTTGTCTCCAATGGCCTCCTTGATCTTGTCGAGCAAATCTTGATTGTTCATGTCTACCTCGAGAGCATTGTTTCTGCGTTCAAAAATCTCTTTTCGTAGATTGATCATGTTGGTTTTGAGACTGCCTCGGACGTCCAGATTCAGCAGGTGATGCGGTTGGTATCCAGTGCCTGCCTCGGCGAGTAGGTGATCGGAATCTTGTGGCTGCTCGCCCATCTGAGATGATCCAAATGCAGGCCCTTCATTGGTAGTGAGTATCAGTTCGTACTCTTGACCGTGAGCATTCGGTGCGTCTGGAGGAATGACGCCAATCTCATAAGCCATACGATTGTATCTGGAAACCACAGATTCAAGCTCCTCGAGCTTCTGCGCTGCTTCTGCTTCCTTCTTGGCGACCGCATCCCGAGTCTCTTCCAGTCGCAAGTTCGTGCTCTCAACACCGGTCTGCAATCGTTTCCGTTCGGCTGTCATGCGGTCGATATCCTGCACAGTAATGCCTTGTTGGTCGACCATTTCCTGCAAGCTGTTGCGGTCTTGCTCTGCGTCTGCGAGTTCTTGGTCGAGACGCTGCATCTCACTCTCCAGCATGCGCAGACGATCTTCGTACTTTTCGACCTTCTTATCGATGCTATTGTTGTAGTTTTCGAACTTGATCCGGTCTTCCTCGAGAATCTTGTTTTGCTCGTCGAGTTTAGCCAGGCGAGGAGCAGTCTTGCCGAGCTCGTCGATTTGGTCCTGTAGCTGCTTGCTCTCTGCCTCGAGAACCTTGACCTGTTCGAGATTTTGTTGGTTGGAAGCCTCAAACTTGGCAGCCATGGCGTCGATGTGTGGTTGTATGAGCCTGTTGATGGCTTCTTCATCGTCGTCCTCATCTTCATCATCCACAGACAGCCAGGTGCGGTAGGCGTCGCTCAAGAACTCAAAGGTGATGCGGTCGGCCGAGACGTCGTGTCCAGACTCGATGCAAGCTTCGTCATAAGTGCCAACGCTAAAGTGTTCCATCATTTTTGCGAGCTGCATCATCCAGTGGAGCATACCAAGGAAAGTGAACCAGTTGTTGCCTCCAACAGCGGCGAGTTGTGACTTTGTGATGTTGTTGGCGTATGGGTAGCGGAGTTGCTTGAGGAGCGGAGGAACTTCCTGGTCGATATTCTTCTGGAAACGGTACGCGGGATCGATGCAGTGATAGAGAAATTGGAACATCATGTTGAAGTCTTTTTGTGTTGGAGAAGTCATGGGCTTGGGGCCGAAAGTGTGCTTCATTTCCATCTCGAAATTGCGCTGGGCGAGGAACTCCATAAGTTCGGTAGCCATTTGGGCACGAGTGGCGGGGTCGCGTAATCTGCGAGGGTCCTGGGGAGGCTGATTGGAAGGAGGAGCGGTAGCGAAGAAGGATTGGTGACCCATGGGACCGCCAAAGGCAGCCGAGGGTCGGGCAGTGTAGACGCTGCTGCGGCGCTGAGAAGAGTCTTGCAGCTGCAGAGCAGGCGCCGGGGTGCTGCTAACGGGCGCATAGGACTTTCTACCTCCTGTGCTGTTGAACATGTTCTGAGTTGAGGGGCGCTTGACGGTGGAGAGGCCGAGATCAGCGAGGTTGGTGCCAGAAGACGCGCGCTGAAAGTCAGGCTGCCTAGGAAAACCCGGAGCCAGAGACATACGGGAACCAGACGTCGAGCGGGCGTGCGAGGCGGATTGCATCTGACCGAGGCCGAAGGAACTCTGGCGCTTCATGGCCGAGGCGGGCATTGGAATGGCGGAAACATTGTGGGTGATGGGGCCGAGTGTCTGTATGAGGGTCAGAGGAGGGTGACAAGCAGCTGTTGGCGACGTGACTGACCTCGCGCGGCCGGCGCACAGAAAAGGGATTCTGATCTTGCGACATGGTGTCGCCTAGTAGACGTGCGACTATGCAATGCTGGTGAAAGATGTGGTATGTACAGGCCGGCGATTAGGTGTTGGCGAAAAAGATGGGCAGCAAGATGTCGTCAGTAAACAAAAGCTGCGAGTCGCAAAAGTGCAGAGTAAACACACCGGGCGGCCGTCAACAATGCCAAGGCCGACAGGCTCTGGGTGTTCAGGGCCTCATCTTTCCCCACAGATGCCTCGGCTCATGCCTCGGTCCTGTCGGCCTATCGCCGTGCCATGACATGTCGCCAGCCGCATCTCCATCTTCATGTGCTCGTCTTGTCGTCGACATTCCCGACCTCATTCTCACAAAGTCTTGGTCTGATTGACCTGCCCGAGCCTCAACATGGTGCGTGAGCAGCTCATCGTCAGTGCTGTAAGTGAAGCCTCATTCAGACCGACCACGTACAACAAGCTAATCATTCTTCACAGGTCTCGTGTACGCAATCACTTCTCTATCCGTCGTCCAAGTCATAGCATACCTGACAGCCTCTCCCAGTCCTGCAAGACCCATCAGTCGCTTCAGCCCCTGTCGACCAACGCATCGCCTTTCTCCGCTCCAAGAACCTGACCCAAGAAGAGATCGACCTTGCTCTCCAACGCGCCGGCTCCGAACCTCCCTCGTCACACCCGCAACAATCCCAAGTACAACAATACCAATCCCCACCGCCTCAGCAATACAGTCAGAATGCCTACTGGCAACAACCTCCCCCACCGCCCCCAGAACTGAGACGACGCGACTGGCGCGATTGGTTCATCATGGCCACCGTAGTCGGCGGCTTGGGCTTTGGCGCCTACACCGTCGCAAAACGCTACATCTACCCTCTGATCGCCCCACCCACACCGCCACAG
Source organism: Aureobasidium sp. EXF-10728 (assembly GCA_023848605.1). Lineage (NCBI taxonomy): Eukaryota > Fungi > Ascomycota > Dothideomycetes > Dothideales > Saccotheciaceae > Aureobasidium > Aureobasidium sp. EXF-10728. The sequence continues at coordinate 21,011 of SWBG01000067.1, forward strand.
CTCGAGCAAGACAAGGCCGCCGTCGATGCCTCGTTCGACAAGGCCTTTGCTCTGCTGGACCAGCTCGCAACAGACACCCAAGACCTCAAGGCCTCGGAGCAAGCCCGCACCGACAAACTCGACACCGCCCTCTCCGAAGTCGAATCCGTGATCAGCCAACTCAAAGACGCGAGCCGCAGACGCGACGACGAGGGACGCCGTCTTAACGACGAGATCCGCGGGTTGAAAGACATGATCCCCGCCGCCATGGAAGCACAGAAGAAATCCGCTGACCAGCGCTTGACCGACTTGGCCACCGAGATGAAGAGTCTAAAGACACTGATCAACAACCGCATGGCGGCTCCAGCACCAAGAAGTCCCAATCCTTCTGCTCCTACATTCAATCCTACTACCGCAAGCGCGAATAGCACAGCCACATCTGAAGCCTCTACTGCAGATCCCGTCACGCCAGCTGCAGACACAAAGTCCCCGTTACCGGATCGTTCGTCAACATCTAGTCCCTATGGCCGCTCCATGAACGGCCGAGCCGCCATCCCCGCCTGGCAACTCGCCGCCAACAAAAAGACACAGGAAGCAAAGGAAAAGAGCGGCACCGTCGAGACCCCTGCCGAGAACCCCGCTGCATGAGAATGAAAAGTCACGATTTCGAGTTTTTGTACAGAATAACAAATGACGAGTGTTCTCCCATTCTTTGGAAAATTGATAGCGTTGAATGATGCACCACTTTCCTCTCTTCCGTGGAACAGGAGTATCTGGGGCCCTTGTGTTATGCTTTTCTTGTTTCTTCTCCGCACAAGTGATTATGAGTCTTTCTCGGCATACTTACGAAGGCGGATTCTATGAGATATGTTAGCCTTGCTCTTTCGTACAGTTACAGTAAAGGTTGGGAGATGGAAGAGCCGCAAAAACGCAACAAGCTCAAGCAATACCAGTATGATTCCAGGAGACAAAGGAGAGCACGACTTTGACCTCTGTTGCTCCAAGTCCACCAGCAAATCCCAAAAGATCACAAATGCAGTGTATCGCGAAGAGCAAGGTATTGTTGACATTTGACACAAAAGCCAATCTCTTATTCCAAACTCTCAGCAGCACACAATGCATGTTTTGCTGTATAGTATATGCCTTTACCCCTTTTTTGCATCCCCAGATACCAAGAAGAGAAAACTCCTTCTACACGCCTGTTTTAGACCAAAAACACCTTTTCTACACCAAAACCCCAACTCCTATCCCTTTAATCGCCGACCAGATTCTCCACAAAACACCCCGAAAATACAAAAGAAGAGTAGCAAAAGAAAAGGAGTGAGAAAGGAATAAGATCATGCATCCACCGTCTCCCTAACCAAAGCAGCCAACCGCCGATACTCGCTCAACAACTCATCCACATCGCCAATCCTAAGTTCAGCAGCACTTTTAACATCCAAAAACTTTTGATTCGGAGGTGGGGCCTTCTTCAACCTTGCCAAAGTCTCCAAAGCATCGAGGTCAACCTCTGACTGCGCGGTACCGCCGTTCTGATTCAGAATCTTTTCAGCCTCGGGGATATATCCCAATTGCTTGGTCTTCTCGGCCATGACGGCAGATGAAGCGGCGGGTGTGGATGGTGTAGAGGACCCACTGCCAGATGCCGAGCGGCCGAATTTGCCAAAGCCGCCGAAGCGGGATAGGGGGTTGATGGAGTTCATGAGGTTGCCCATGGATTCGACGGCGGATTGTGTGGGCAGAGAGGATGAGATGGCCGTGTGGTTTGGCAGAGGAACGGTGGAAGACGACGACGAAGCATTGGGTTTCTCGACAAAGAGGACGCGTTTGCCACTTCCGGCGCTGCGGCTGCTGTCGACACTGCGGTCGCGCAGGCGGCCGCCGACGAGATTGAGCATGGTGTTGTCGGTTCGAGGTGCCAGGAGGGGGTCTGCGGTGGGGCTTGAGGAGAGTGAATCGGCAAAGTTGGGATGGCTGTCCATGGGTACCAGAGGCGGAGAGCTGACGAGTTTGCGGGCATCCTCGAGAGTCCTCGGCATGACGATGGGAGAATCTTGAGTTCCGGCTCCTTGTTCCTTCATACGGCCAAACAGAAACTTGAAGCTGTTTTCGAGGGTCGAGTTGATGGCGTCAAAGGCCTGGTCGGCGGAATTCATAAGTTCGTCTCGACCGGCTTCTATCCGTTCGGCTTGTGCTTGTATCAGTGACGAGAAGCGTCGCTGTCCGAAGCCAGGTCGAGGTGGGTTGCTAAGAGCAGCTTGAGAAGGAAGAGGCTTGACAGAAGTGTCTCCTGGACTGAGATCTGAAGAGACGGCTGATGTCGTGGTCAAGCCAGGGGCAAGGGATTTTGGGCTGGAGGGGCGTGCAAAGTTGGCGGGTTTTTCAGTATCAGTGCGAGGTTCAGAGTGAATAATGCTCGGAGAAGCCTCGTCGGCTCTCAGAGAAGCCAAATCGACAGTTTCCAAGAAGGAGATGGCAGCTTCGAGATTGACCAGACAGTAGGCAGCCTCGCCATCAACCTTTGCACGAGCACGGAAAAGCTGGATAAAGTGCAGATTGCTGATGACGTTGATGGTCTCTGGAGGTGAAGTCATCAGAGTATAAATGAGGGTAGGAAGAACTTCATCAGCAGACGAGGTGGAAGGAAAGATGCGCGAAAGAGTTTCGACAATGCTTTTGTGGGCTTCGGTGAGCATTTGCAGCTTGCCCAAAGGATAGCGATGTTGGTCCATGCGTTGCAGGTGGTCTCTTGCTGGTGCAAGCAGCTTGAATATCTCGTCATGCAGCTCTTTCTCATCTGTTGGAAGACCATTGCCCTTTGCAGGTTCAATGTCGACATGTAACTCTTTCAAGCCGATGCCGACTAGCGACAAGGCAGCAGTTCTCGAGCGAAGCTTTGCGTCCCTCTCCTCGTCGTCTGCACTCCTGTGTCGGTAGATGCGATCGTAGACCTTTTCACACACGGCTCTTTCGACGGCTTCTTCCAAAGCTAGTCTCTTTATTTCCAGGTCCCGGCGAGCCTTGCGTCGATCGGCGACCTCGGAAGCCGTCAGCATCTGCTGCTCGCCCTGGCCATTTGGAGAGGCTGTCTGTTCGGTGCTCTGCTTCCGGCCCTTGAGGGCACCACCCAAAGCCTTTGTCGCAGCAGAGCGAGAGGGAGATTTGTCTCTGGATAGTCGGATAGAGAGGGTGGCAATGTGAGTCGAGATGTGAGATTCTGCTTGCTCGTAAAAGTCTTGGAACAGTTCCGAGATGGTGTCGATGTTCAGGGGGTTGGCGTGTGTCTTGACGGACAGAGATTTGAGGAAGCGCTCGCTCAGACTTCGGATCTCGATGGGGAGTTGGTCAAAGGTGGGAGGGGTATTGATGGCAGGTTCGTCTGGCTTTTCCTCGTCGACGCTCTCAAAGACGTCGCCGTGTGAGAAGGACGTCATGTCTTTTGCTTCGGGGATGGTCTGGATGGTGCTGGCTCTCGCACGGGAGGGAGAAGCTGGCAGAGAGTCTGGATTCGGGTCCAAGCGGGTGAAAGATCTGGATACATGGAGAGGGCGTGGCCTCGGGGCCTGTGTTGGCGAGGACGAGTTGGACATGGTGGTGATGAGCAGGGTCGGTGGTACTTGACTGCGCGGCAAGCTTTGGAAGGTTACGGGAGACGTCGGACAAAGAGTGGGCGGTTCGATAGAAGTCAGGGAGTAGCGACAGACTCGGACAGCATGGGTCAGACGGGGTATCAGGTGAAATCAGTCGTGTGCCATGGTGAAGCACGTCGTGGAGCAGCAATGCACATTGACTCGGACAGACCCCACCTTTGTGTCGTCCGACCAGCCACATGTGGCTTGTGCCGATGCATGACATGACGGTGCCAAGGACGAACCCCAGATCGGCCTCCCACTAATGTACCCGCCCAAGCGTCCGCATGACACAACCTACTGCTCTGCCTATGCACCTAGAATGTTATAGTCGCCTCCATCAACTCATCGAGCCCCCTCTCTCTGCGCGCAAACACAATGAGAAGCAGCTTCGACTTCCTGCTGCACCTTCTCGCCCTATCTCCGCTCGCCATCGAGCCCGTCACAGCTGCTCGCCGCCAGAGCCCGCAAGAGGCATTGCTGCTGCCTCCCATCCCCATCGATAACGCCCCTCGACCCTCACAGCAACATGACTTTACCCTGAGGCACATCCTTCACAAGGGCTCACACCAGTACCCGAATCTCTTCCGCAAGGTCGATGTCACTCCCGGCCGCTCCCTCGAACACATCCAAGATGACGACGACGACGCCGAGTACGCCGTCACCGTCTCGCCCACAGACTCATATCGCACCAACTCCGGCCCCATGACAATAGAACGCCTGGCCGACCGCCGCCGCTCGACTATCGACCGTCTACTAGAAGCCGGACAGATGCGTGGAGAGGCTGTATCTCTACCCGCCTCTGCTTGGTCTATCGATGACATTGACGGCCCCAACATCACCGACAAGGAGACCATCCTCAGTTTTGCCCGCATGGCTTCCAATGCATACGTCTTGAAGCCGCATACCGGTGACTGGGTCGATGTCGGAGGAGGCTTCAACTATACCGAAGACTTTGGCTGGGAGAGCGACGGCTTGCGCGGCCACATCTTTGCCGACACCCAGAACAAGACTGTCGTCATTGGCCTCAAGGGAACCTCGCCCGCCGTCTTTGACGGTGCAGACACAACCGGAAACGACAAGCTCAACGACAACCTGTTTGGAAGCTGTTGCTGTGGCCAGGGTGGTCAGGCCATGTGGAAGCAAGTCTGCGATTGTCAGACATCGGCCTTTACTTGCAACTCGACCTGTTTGGTCAAGAACCTTCGTAACAAGGCTCACTACTACCAGGCTGCTCAGGAGCTATACCACAATGTCACTGAGCTATATCCCAAGGCAGACGTCTGGTTGACTGGCCATTCGCTGGGCGGTGTCGTCACCTCGCTTCTCGGTCTTACCTTTGGTTTGCCTACCATCACCTTCGAGACATTTCCCGAGGCACTTGCCGCCAGTCGCCTCGGCCTTCCCACCCCTCCAGGCTACCACATTGGCAACCACAAGGAGCGTTCTAACACTGGTATTTATCACTTTGGTCACACCGCCGATCCAATCTATGATGGAACTTGCAATACAGCTTTCTCTGGCTGCACCATCGGTGGATACGCTTTCCAAGGAAAATGCCACACCGGAAGCGCGTGCACTTACGATACCGTTGCAGACTTTGGATGGAGACAAGGCATCGGCACTCACAAGATCAGCAGTGTCATTCACGACGTCATCTTGAAGTACGACACTGTTCCTGAATGTAAACGAGACGAAGACTGTATCGATTGCTACGAGTGGAAATTCTTCGAAAGCAACGGTACCGAGACCACTACAAGCTCCTCTTCCACTGCGACGTCGACCACGCGCACCAGGACAGAGACATGCAAGACGCCTGGCTGGTGGGGATGCCTGGATGAGACTAGCAGCATCACAGTACCCGTGACTACAACCGAAACCATCACTACGACGACGTGCCTCTCGCCCGGATGGTTCGGATGCAAGGACGAGGTCACCACGACCATCACGACGACTGAAACCAGTAGCATCGCCACCCCAGCCCCGGCACCAACAGTCACCACAACTTCGACTGTCGTCTCTTCCTCTTCTTCTTCGTCCTCTTCCCATTCCTCGGCCGCGACAGTCACAACTTCCAGTACCACGTGCAAATCACCAGGTTGGTTCGGCTGCCACGACTCGACCACCACCACAGAGCAACCGTCAACAAGCACTTCGAAACTAGACTCGTCCACTGCCACGCACAAATGCACGTCGAAAGAGTGGTTCGGCTTCATTTGTGTGGAATCCTCTCCCACAGACTCAAAGCACAAGCCTAAGCCCACTCTGTCACGCAAGTGTCTGAGGAGAAACTATGTGGGCAGGTGCAAGGAGTGGAGTGACGATGAGGGACGCAGTATCAAGACTGATTTATGAGCTTATGCATGACTTGATTTGGTTGCTGGCGTTTTTAAGAGGGGTTCAGGCTAGACATTTGCATGGGGCGGGGGTACTCTTGTAAGTTAATTCGGTAGCATTTTTTTCATAATCATCTCTGTTCAAATTTGGCTGGTCTTTGTCACTTAGGGACTGTGATCGCGTGCGGTGGGATTCAGGGCTTCTAGTTTGTCCTGCATCGTATCCTGCGGTATTCCGCGGTTGAATGGTTCTTAAGAGGCACTGTTCTATTTTCAAGCGCAGTTGCCGTGTCTCTGAAGATTATTTTTAGGTACGCCTGTGGTAATTGTCGTCCCACGTGCTTCTCAGTGTGCCAGTAAGTGTGGATTCCAGTACCGACTTGCCGTGGACTTGTGATGCGTCGTCTGATTCGAAGAACGTGGTACCGAAGCTATCGGCGCGGCCCCTCGATGACTTGACGAATGCTTCTTTGGCGATCGAATATTTACTCAGATCAACCAGGACTTCATCGCCTGCGATCTCTGCTTCGGCTTCTGCTGCGCGAGCCGTAGCTGCTGTAGCTCGGGCTCCTGCGTCTGCCACCACCTCGACCGCCTCCACTTCCTCCTCTCGGACTTTGCCCTCTTCTCCTCGGCGGAGGGGTCAGACTCCTACTGCGGCTCCTGCTGGCACTCCTGCGGCTCGGACTCCTGCTTCTCGGGCTATAACTTCTGTTTCTGGGTGGAGCGTCCCTCGCAGGACCAGGACGATAGGTATCCCCGTCGTTATCTGCGCCTCCTCTTCTCCTGACTCCTCGACCTCCCCCTCCTCTGCCCCCCGCAGCGGCAACAGCCATATCCCTATACCGATGGGGCTCGCCAAAGCGATTCGGCGGCGGACGTCGCGCGGGCGGGGATCTACTGAATCTGCGGCGCGGCAATACGATGCTAACGCCAATCTTTGCGCCGTCCAATTGGCCTTCGTGCATGTGTGCTATCGCGCGCTCGGCGGCCTCGGGGCTATGGTAGAGGACGTATGCGGTGCCGCGGTTGGTGTTGAAGGATTTGTTGAGCGGCATGTCAAGGTCGGCGATTGCGCCGTAGGTGCTGAAGATTTCGTCGAGGTGGGCGGGCGTGACGTTTTTTGTCAGTTTTTCAATGACGATCTGTGAGAGGGCTTTGGTTAGTTTGCTTGTTTTGCGGACTGTGGAGTCAGAGGCGGGAATCTCACTTTGGAGCTGCGAGGCATTGGCGGTGTGGGACTGCGGTCGCGCTGGCCGCGGGATGTGCTGCGGGCGCGATAGGAGCGGCTACGGCTGCGCGAGTGGTCAGGGCTGCGTGTGCGAGTGCGAGATGTGCTGCGGCGTTGTGGGCTGGGTGATGGTCGAGGAGAAATTGAGCGGCGAGGGGTGCGCGAAGGCGAGCGTGAAGCTCTAGAGTATGGACTGCGGGACGCAGCATCGCGCCTCGGGGTCGGCGATCGCGAAGGCATTGTGTTGCGGTGATGGAATAATGGTATGCAAGTGTGAGAAGTCTCGAAAGTGTTTCGGCTTGTGACCTTGTCCCGAGCTTCTTGGTGCATGACTCGCGCAGCAACCGCATGACGTCTTGGCAGCGACGACTAAAACCACCCGAATGGCCCGTTGCTCCTTCCTCATTATCCCGCGACAACAATGATATTCGACAACTTTTGGCTGTGTACAGCCCTGCTGCCCGCTGTACTGGCTGCACAGCCTTCAGCGCCCGAACCAGTGGAAGCTCCTCTGAGGAAACTCCCCTGGGGTCAATTGAACTTCTTGGCGACAACAGATACACATGGATGGCATGGCGGCCACCTGCAGGAGTGAGTTTGCCGTGTTTGTGTCCCTGTCATGTGAGCTGATATCGCGAAACAGGCCTCAGTATTCTGCCGATTGGGGCGACTACATATCTTTTGCTCACCATCTCCGCCAAAGAGCCGACGACGACGGCAGTGATCTTCTCATCGTAGATACAGGCGACCGAGTAGAGGGCAATGGTCTCTACGATGCCTCAAACCCCAAGGGACACTACACGAATGGTATTATTAAACATCAAAACATAGACATCATCACCTCGGGCAACCACGAACTCTACAAGAAGAACTCTTCCGACAATGAGTACTATCATACTGTGCCCAACTTCAAAGATGCCTATATCGCATCCAACCTAGACATTTATAATCCAGAAACTGGGAAGCTGCAGCCTCTTGCGCAGAGATACAGAAAGTTCACGACAAAGAACCAGGGCATCAGGATCATGGCCTTTGGTTTCCTCTTCAACTTTCGTGGAAACGCAAACAATACCGTCGTACAGCGAGTAGAAGACACGATCAAAGAAAAGTGGTTCCAAGATGCCATCCGCGACAAGGATATTGACTTATTTGTCGTTGCTGGACACGTCCCTGTCTCTGACTCGCCAGAGTTTGATGCCGTCTACAAGGCTATTCGCGGTGTAGCATGGGACACCCCCATCGCTTTCTTTGGTGGTCACACCCATATCAGGGATTACCACAAGTTTGACAAGATCGCCTACGGTCTCGAGAGTGGTCGTTACATGGAGACGCTCGGTTTCATGTCCATCTCCGGCCTTGCTCACCACAAGAACAGTTCTGAGGTCGTCCCTCTGGCAAGTCCTGAGTTCAAGCGTCGCTATATCGACAACAACCTGTATTCGCTTCATCGCCACTCTGGTAAGAACGAGACTACTTTCCCTACTGAGGCTGGCCGCGATATATCTGCGTCCATCTCAGCTGCCAGGAAACATTTGAATCTTGATCACACATATGGCTGTGCCCCTCGAGACTACTGGCTCAACAGAGCTCCTTATCCTTCAAAATCGAGCATCTTGACCTGGCTCGAGAATGAGGTGTTGCCAGACACCGCCCGAAACTCGTCCAAGTCACCTCAACTTGTCATCACCAACTCTGGCGCTGTGCGTTTCGACATCTTTGAAGGCTCTTTTACTATCGATACCACATTCCTCGTCTCGCCATTTACAAGCGGGTTCCACAGACTGAAGAACGTACCTTACAAAGCAGCAAAGCAACTGCTACAATTGCTCAATAACGAGGGCAAGATTCTCCTATCAGAGATGATGGTCATGAGTGCTGTCCACAGAGACTTGCCCAAGCCCAATCTCTGGGAACTCTTGCCGCCAAAAGTGCCCGCCACGATTCAGTCTAGACAAGACATTGGAGACGACACGAACCTCGACACCCTCGGACGCGGGTCCGGGCAGGAAGTTATGAGCGTCGCCGGACACGGAAAGCATGACCTCGTACCCGGCTACGTGACGATCGACGACGCAGGCAAAGACGGCGACGACACAATCCACGCTCCAATCCTCTTCTACGATGTTCCCAACTGCATTCAAGCAGAAGTAAACTTGCCATCTGACAAGAAGGATCTCGAGACTGTGGATATTGTATACAACGAATTCATCGAGCGATGGATTCTTCTAGCTCTGAGATTCTTGGGTGAGAGTTATGGAGTTGAGGATGTAGAGGTCACTTTTGACGGCATGAGTTTTACGGATGTGCTTAGTGAGTGGGTGCATAAGAATTGGGCTTGCTGATTTGTGTTCATGCTCTCGGCATCGTGCGTTGTTTGTGTCTTTATACCTAGGCTTGTTATTGTTACCTTTATATACATACCTATTCATACCGTTTGTTTTCTCTTGACATTTTTGATGAGCAGCATGTGAGGTCGAAGCACCTGAGATCGTGTTCCTGGCGTGCCCCACCTTTCCCCGAACTGACGTCGCACGGCAGAAGAGCAGCTCCAACTTCCCCTCACCTTCCTTGTTTTCGAGAGCAAAGTGTTCCAAGCATGTCTGCCGCGTACGAACTTACGAATACTTATGGAGCAGTGACACGCCATGACACTCGAGTTCATCATATCCCAGCTCTGCTCTGCTTTTCGTAAAGTCTAGAACGTGTTTAGAAGAAAGAACATGGATGCCGGTCCAGCCACTTGCCATACAATGCCCATATTAGTTGATCTGATGCGGGTGGGAGTGGCTTGAATGCATCCTTGTCAGGAACGTATGCGGCGTAGATCATGCAAGCAAGTCCTCATCCTTGTCCTAAGTGACGTTGCTACTGCATATGCAACCTCCACCTCCTCTCCTCACTAGATATATATCTCCATTTCTGTCATCTCTTCATCCCCAATCCCTTCTCAAAGTCACAAATCCCACATTTTATCTCCTCCAAATCTTTCTATATACACAATGTCTGACAACAAAGGTGATATCTCCCACTTCTCTCAACCTAGCAACCAGCGATAGAAACTAATACAGAACCCATCAAAAAGGCGCTCTCGGCGGTCTCACAGACACAGTAGGCAAGACCGGCAAAGGCCTCACCGACACCGTGGGCAACACCGTCCAAGGCGCCGGCAAAGGCGCTAGCGACACCGTAAACTCTGCCACCAAAGGTGTTGGCGAGACCACAAAGGGTATGTCTTTGGCAGTTCCATCTCAATCTCCATCTCCATCTCCATCTCCATCTCCATCTCCATCTCCATCTCCATCTCCATCTCCATCTCCATCTCCATCTCCATCTCCATCTCCATCTATACCCTATCCAGAGGAGTTTGGGGAGTCAAGGGAAAAGGCAAATGCTGATGAGAGGGAATCAGGACTAGGCGATAGTGCAAAGAAAGCTACTGGAGGATCTGGTGGTGCGCCTGCTAGTGGTGGTGATCCTAATCATCTTGGGCTGTAAAGATGGAATAAACAGAACAGAGAGCTATATGACTGTCACGAAAATGCATCAAAGAGTATCAAGGTTCCGCAAGTCTGTGCCATGTTGCATGTGAAAGTTGTGTGACAGCTTCAATGTGAACTTGTCTGGATTTCCTATTCTTGAGCGCGACTGAGATGGGCGGAGACTCACAAAGCTCGAAAGACAACGAAGTAGATATGGTTGGTGGTTTATAGGTAGGGTCTTGAGGTAGGTCTTTTGATGTGGCATACGTTAAACTCTTCTTGTCTCTGGTTTTAGAGCCATCGTAGATATTCAAGCTGCATCTTTTTGGACTCTTCCTCTTCCTTGGCTTGCTTTATGATGTTGTCTAGATCAGTAATTGCTTGGTTCTGGACTTAAGCTACTGTGAACGATGTGGATCATCGTGCTAACAAGTAGAGGACCAGCTAAACAAGCAGCGTTTGAAGACAAGAATTGTTGATGGAATTCCAAGGATTGGGCAGGCCGATGGTTTGTCACAGCTCAGACGAGGTGCAAGTGCTGAAAGGGTCAACATCTTCCGTAGGTGCGGGAGAAGCATAAAGGAAGGAGCAATAATCTGATGCAAAAAGAAGAATGGCGGTGCCCCACGTTGGATTCGAACCAACTCCCTTATGGTGTGAGTGACAGCAGTCAGTGATGCGAGTGAATCTGAATAACTGCTACCAGCTCCACCATCCGACCGCTGGGCAGAGTTTGAACCATGCCGTAATCAAGAAGAACCTTGATGTGGCGGGTGGCAGTTTTGGCTCCTTGTGCTCCTCGTTCAGGGGTTCTTTGGTCAAAGCAGTTTCCTGATTGAATGCAAGATCCCTGAATTGCTCCTTCTATACACGTATTTGAGCCCGCAGCCGACACGCCGTCTCCAAACAAAGGACTGGCAATGTCTGCTGCGCTCGATCCGAAAGATACTTGTTTACCGCGTCAATCAGGCAGCCATGTCCGAACGTGCCTGCAACAGCACTACTAACTTTTCTTCTCTTTCCTTTGACAGCGAGGCGCTTGACTTTGTATCGTGTATCGACAACAAGTGCCTATCTTCTACGACTCTGACTTCTGCTAGCTGCACGCGCGCGTCGAACACTGTTCCTCGCAGTAGGTGCAGGCCTATACACAAACTCCTCAATCTCAGGATCCATCTCCAGCAACTCTCGCTCCAGTGGCAACAACGGTGCTTCTGGTATCGTTCGAGTAGTGACGTTTCGCTCAGATGTGCGCAGCTTCCAGAAGATATCCGGTCGAGCACCTCGATCTTTCTCCCCGTCGTAGTCTATGAATAACTTCCAGTCACGTAGGGCTTTCGGCTCGTAAAGGCCTTCGTCGTCAACGCCAGGCCCTTTGAGTCGAATACGGGTCCGTACTGAGGGATGCATATATTCATGTGTTGATTGCAGTGGGACATCGGTCTTGTGGCCGTCATTGGGATCGACGACGTAGTATCTTCCTGGCGTGCGTGTTGTCGCACCGCCTATAGCATAAATCCCCGTCATTGAGTCGACAATCTTCCCGAATGACCAAGAACGCGGTTTCTGTTTCGTCTCCTTGTAGTATTGCTCGGTGTCGTCTTGCTGATCTAAAGCATAGTCCAGGTCCATGTCAAGGAATGGCACCACCTGCGCCATCATCCAGGCTAGAGTGATATTGGCGAGTTCTTGGTCGTCAAGGCCTCCGCCAACATTGGAGTGTACTCCTGGAAACCATACCTGCCGGAGCACAGTCGTGTTGCCAGGTTTCTTCTCCCATAAAGCCGGCGAAAAGGCAGATCTTCGCTCGTCTAGAGCTAGAGCTTGGAATGCATATTCGACACAGTCGGACAATCTTGTGTCATAAAAGGACATGCGTTTACTCGCTGAGCTCTGAATACCCAATTTCTCGAGCCAACCAATCCTTGGCGTGCCCAGTGAACCTAGGAGGGTCAGAAACCATATCATTTGTGATGAGGGTTTGGACTTACCAACAGTGTCCCACACGCCGACAACTTTTATAGGGACCCGGAGTCTTGTCATACCTCTCCTTTCGAGTTCATGGCGATATCTTGGGTCCATGACACTGGGCTTGTTCTTGAACGGCTTGTTAGGGTGTTTTGGTTTGTAATCAGCATCATGCCGATGCTGGACATCCCTGAAAATCTCCGCAAGATATGGCAAACCAGCCTTGGTCAGCATACCGATATTATCGATCAGACCAGCTATAGCGCGCGCGGTGAAGCTGCTGAAAATCAGCGAGAAGATCTCAAGACAATGAAAAGCTGCTTCTTACGCTCCGCGACTGAAGCCAAATAGGAAGATCTCGTCACCGACCTCCCAGTTTGTCGCAAGATAGCTGTATCCTTCTCGTACTGCTTCGGATAAACCTGTACAATACCATCAGTGCTGCTGATCAAGAAGATTTGAAGCCGAGTTTATTGGTACAACCAAGTCTTACCTTGACCAGTAGCTCCTCCATACACTCTATCGACAATACCACCTTGGCTTCCTGCTCGATGTGAGATTCTGTGATATGCAGAGTGCTCACATTCATACCTATGCCATAGTGGTAATAAACAATTTGTGGTATCGAGTCTGAGCTAGCTGGCTTGATGGCGCGTGATATACGGGTAACGTTACTCGCCAGATCGTCGCCGCCTTTTAAGCTGCCACTGTCGGAATTGAGCCACGTGCCTAGGAATTTTACATCAGTATCACGTTTTTCATCCACCTTGTACAAGCGAATACCATGATGCGATGAAGGTTGGGGTTGTGGAGATGTCGTTCTTACCGTCGGAACATATTATGAGTCGCTTGATGGATGGGTAGCCCGGTCGGCGGATGAGCCGAGTTTCTCTGGCTCTGGATTCATCGCGACGATCATAGTCTTGCATCTACACGACAGAGGATAACAAATGCCGCCTCGGCCTGGAAGCTACATCCGCCGGATAGATGATCTGTAGTGTGAAATGACAATTGATGGAAGGAGCCTGATTCGCACGTCGCGTGTCGTTCTGGAGTGAGATTTGCCCAGCCCCACACCGTTGCTCTGGCTTCCCATCCACACTTGGAAAGCACGATGTTCATTACTCTTGCCTCTGAAGAACGTCTTGTCACAGATTCAGGTGATCAACGTGATGGTGGAAACAAGGGTGTATAATATGTAAATGCAAGAATGTAGAATCTAACCACCACGACTTGACAAAGGTAGTCATGACTTTCTCTTCCAACCAAGCAGAACTGCAAACAAAAGCCATACATCAACACGCGAGAGTCATGCTTAATCTGTATTGCTGACCACCATTGCTAACACTGCAGTCGGTCCGGTCAAGAGAGTCTCTAATAATGAAGCCTTTAATGGAACTATTCAAATCTATGCGTGCAGGAGCATTGTCAGCGCTTGTGTCTGTGAAAAAGGTAGAGAGCCCACCTTTGTGTTTGTAGAGGCGGAGGAGCTCCTGGTGATGGTGATTTTGGTGGTGCATGATGTGCTGGAGGCAGCAGGGGATGAGTTGCTAGTTACCTTGTTGTCGCCAGCGACACACTGGGAGTAGTAGTCGTTCATGACCTTGCAGGTCCAGCCAGAAACACATTGAGTGGCGCCTGTGAAGCCCTTTCCACCGCATTGACCATAGGCAGCGACAGTACCGCTAGCTGAGCTGGATGAGACGGGAGTAGCGCTGCTGGACTTGACAACAGTGGCCATGGTAGTAGGCTTGGCAGCAGATGAGACGGGCTTGGTAGATGTGATAGGGGCCTTTGCAGGAGCACTCGAAGAAGAGCTGGCAGCCTTCTGGGAAGAAACAGGAGCTGCGCTCGACGAGGCAGCCTTGGAGCTAGCAGGTGCGGCACCAGAGCCGGATCCGCTGACGGTAAAGTCGATGCAAGATTCGTAGGTCTGGTCAACCGATCTGGCATCCCAGAAGTGTTGGAGCACACAGGCACCAGCGGTAGAGCACTTGCTGCCAAGGTTCTCGGGAATGGTAATGTCGAAAGAGGTCTGATCGGCAGGAATGGACGAGGCGCTAGAAGCGTAGACGTCCCATGAGATCAAAGGAGTACCAATGACAGTGTTGGTCGCGGTATCGACGATGGAAACATTGGCAGTGCCCTCGTGAGGAGCGCGAACGTCGAACTTGATCGGAATCTTCTGACCAGGAGTGTAAGTCTGGACAAGATCCTTGTTGTCTTCGTACTTAAAACCCTTGCAGAGCCAGATTTGACACTTCTCGGCATTGTAGTCGGTCTGAGTCTTGGCGACTTGCAGTTCACCCTGGATGTTGCCGTAGTTGTCGCCTGCTTGGTTGTAGTAGACTTGTTGACCACAGGCAGCCTCAAAGGCATCGCCGGGCATACGGGCCTTGGGGGAGGTGAGGAAACCGTGGCCGCGGACGGTGGCGGCCATACCGGCAATGGCGAGAGCGGTAGTAGAGTACTTCATTTTGATGGATGTAAAGGGTTGAAAGTCGGAAGATTGGTGGTTAGAGAATGGATCGGCTGGAAGCAAAAGCACTCAGTGCTAGACGTTGAAAGAACGAATGAATGTCGGTGGTCACAGACCGTGAGAAAAAGAATGGACACTTGCAAAAATTGCGACTGGATCTGAGTAAAGAAGGGTAAAGAGCAAGCAGAAACCTACATATACCCACAGTGCCCTTGAAAGAGGTAGAGCCAGGAGACCAGGGATAGGGCAAGATTACTGTAGTGTCCACTGTTTCACGCAACAACTTCAACCGTACGCGATGCTAGTAACTACGAACCGATCTCGAGGAGTGCAAGCATCGATGCTGGTATAGTCCAGCTCGCTTCTGTAGGGTTGTTGTAGATAGATGACAAGGTGCGGCTCTCGTGCGAGCGCCGCGACTCCTGGCTCATCTCGCGTGTTCGACATCAGCGCCAACAACCGTTCCTGACGCAAGTCAAAAATTTAACCGAGCAACATTCACAAGACGCCATAGTTTCGAAACGCGGTTGTCAAGAAGAAGACGTTCTGGGGCAGGTTCGTGCGGTAGGGAGGCATTGCACTTGTTTCACCTTAAAATCTGGGTGGGTTCGACGCCAAGCAAGATCAGGGCGGAATCTGCAACCATCACCGGCAGATCCACTTCGACCTCGAACCTCATCTCGTCAATCGGATTTCAGCGTGTCGCCGAGTAGTACATCTGCGAATCCTCCAACGACTGTGGATCTGCGGACCTGTCTGGATTACCGAGATTGATTCTCCTGTTCTCAAGACAACTTCGTGTTTGTGCCGGATCTCCGAAAACCGAGTCATCCACGTCAACAACAGGTGATTCGCTTCATCATGGCTCCAGTAATAGGACTGTCGCACATCACAAATCCGCTTGCGACGCCCGACCAATTGCAGACAACAGCCTCTCAGCTCGACAGAATTCCTGCTGATCTGGAAATCTCGATAAAATTCGAGGGCTCAAGGCTGATCCAAGCCGCCGGCATTCTGTTGCATCTTCCTCAGGAGCTTATTGCAGAGGCCATTGTCATTTTTACCAGATTCTGGCTAGGTCCTGAAGGCGGAAGCTTAGCTGAATATGCTGCCAAGGTATGCAAGATAAAGGATGGCGGTCCGGGATGTGGCTCACATGGCTACCATCACTGTGCAGCAGTCTATGCTCGCGCCCGTGTCCTTTGGAGTGCAGACGCCACCTAAAACCAGTCGTTTAGGGCTTTTGTTGAACATTTGACATGCTGCAACCGACCTCATGCCACCGATCAAAGAGCTTATGCGATGAATCCTGGATCACATCCTGGCCGCCGTCCAGAGCCGCGTTGACTTATTACTTGCTGACTGCCAAATTTAGGATGTGATCGCTGCCTCATTATATCTGGTGACAAAGCCTTCGGCGCATCCAGTAAGCCCTAGACGCCTTTTGAGCGTGCTAGCATATCTGAACAAAGTTCGACCATCACTTGACCTCGAGTCGGCAAGCCAAGTCACCCCTGAGGAGTGCTTTCTATCAGAAGGCTCATACCAAGACGGGCGCCTGGCACTGATCCACACAGAAGCGCAAATGCTTCGTATCCTAGGCTATCAGACCCATGTGTCCCTCCCGTACGCGATCTGCATTAATTATCTGCAAGCGCTGGATGTATTCACAACATCTGAGAATGGACAGGCTCTAGCGAAAAGAGCATTTGCACATCTCAATTCGGCTCTGTTTAGTCCGCAGTATCTTTACCTGACACATCAACCGCCAGCCCTCGCCACAGCAGCCATCTACCTTGCCGCCAAAGAGATAGGTGTCAAGCTGCCCGGTGAAGAGTGGTGGGAGGTCTTCGATGTCGACAGAGAAGAGCTGGGCTTCTTGGTGGTCGCGCTAATTTCCATGGAAGGTTTTATCGCTGAGGAGGTACAGAAGTGGACCAAGAGCAAGATTCCATTGACCCTCGAGGATACTCAAGCTTGGATCGACAAAGAGGCACAGACTTGAGTCACGACCTCGATACAAATTTTGTTTGGAGCACTTCTCAGCATGCAACAGTCGAACCCTACACCAGTTTCGACGACGATTTGAGGAGTTGAGGCTCACTCGTGCCTTGTCTCAGACATCTCGAGACAGTTAAGAAAATGTTGCAAACAACAATGAACCCTTGTTCAGCTCACACCAAAAATAAACCTCTGATCCAGGACAAAGATCTCATTCTTCACTGTCAATACCATTTGAGTCCCTCTTCCATTCTTCTTTCTCAACACTACTATATTTCCAACCACTTTAGACAAATGTACCACCACGCAAACGCCAACATCAATCCCCCACAATCTTGCCATCATGACTCCAATTCCACAAGATCATCAGAAGCACGACGAAAACAAATCCCTCTGGCCTTTACAAACACAGAATGGGGAAGACAATACACCGCAAACCCAAACTGGTCAAACGAGAACTTGGGGAAACGCAATCCACCTCTTCTGCGCCGAAAGTCACGATGTGGCTCTGATGCAGGAGGCAAAGTCGATAGCTCAGCACCCGTGTCTGGCCTCTTGCACGACACCACGGACCCAAACCCCAAAAGCTGTCCGATGGATAAAAAGATATCGACTACCTCGCCCACAGCGTCAACACCAGCATCAAAAACTCTACCTCGGACCCTTACACAACCATTGCAGCAATATTCCGTCATGGCATCTTGGAACTGTTTCCGTCGCACTTTTGCTCGTTCTGCCAGTCCTACCTCTCCAACCCACCCAGAACACGAGAAACTCGTTGCAATGGGTCCATGGCTAGAAATGCTGATGCAATGGGATGACTTTGAGCAATGGCAGTTGAAGTTACTGGAGCAACCTTGGTGGTTGCATGATATAGCTTGAGTAGTGTCCAGCACTGGACTGTGAGTCTATGAGAGAAGATTTGTCAAAGACCTTGGGGGTGTTGGGTAAAAAGATCGTATTCGATATGCCTCACATCCAGTCAATTGGGTAGGAAAATGTATGATGTCTGTCTGGGCCTTGAGAGATTGCGTGTTTATGTGTAAATCTCTAGAGCCATCGCTATTGAGTGACTAATCGTCTTGATGGCTGGTTGAAGGCGAAATAGTCTAGTTAGCGGTACGTGCTGTGAGCTGCCATTGTGAAAAGAGACTTCTCTAAAGTGTACTGCGATGTGTATACTCGATAACTGCCGCTGACGAAAGGTGCAATCGAGCGAGAAAAAGAGACATGGCAGTAACCTCGCCTACTTCCAGGACAAATTCACCACAAGCATAATCACAAGATAAGAACAATGTATAAGACACTGAAAAGTATCAATTGCACAAGCCTAAAAAAAAAACACCAATCGAAAATGCCCCCAAACATGGTAAGAGCCCGGAAGCAGAAAGGAAATAGAACAACACCATTAAACACCGTTCTTTTTGTACAGAGATACAACTTTGTCTTCTTTTCTTCCGTCCCTCTTGGTCCTGTTCTCTGTCGCAGTTGAAAGGTCGAAACAAGCAGATACAAGCGACAGACAGCGGGGGTATCGATCGATCTCCTTCAGAGGCAGGCGAGTTTCGACAGGTCGGGATGGAGGAAACAGAAAAGAAGCTCTTTTGGGTATCTTTCTCAACTGGGAGCACACCGAAAAACAACTCGTACAAACGCAACCGACCGCCCCCCGAGGCCAACTTTTTCTCCTCATTCTCTTTATTGCAGTTCGTCGCGTTTCCAGCAATCTCGGGTGTTCGAGTTTGTCGTAGGGCGTGGCAGGCAGTTCTTTTGAATTTTCTCATTGACGACATGACGCATATGCAAAAAAGGGAATCTTTTGAAGAAAGGACGAAAAAAGGAATTTTTGGACATTAGAAGAAGATGGAAACCCCGATGCGACGACATTAATCAGACTTTCGCTCATGCGTCTGTTGAAGCGGCCTCATCGATGGAAGGGGTAGCCTTCGAGACGGGCGGCGAACCAGCGTTCGAAGGGGGTGATGCCACATCATCGGCACCCTCGTTCTCCTGGTTCTCAAGGGCGGCAAGTGCACTGCAAACATTGTTAGCCATGAACAAAGAATATGACGGCGGGGAGGATCTTGCTTACCTGAAAGCGTTGACGTGTGTTGTCTCCTCCTTCTTTTGTTGGGAAGGAGTGCCTGACCTTGAGGTAGGTCCAGAGCCTTCACCATCTCTAGGGGGACCAAGGCCCTTGCGACCACTACCGCTGCGCGAGCTGCTAAACAGCGAGCTGGGACCGAGCTGGGGACCAAGACCAGCGCTGGCCTGGCGTTGAGAACCACGAGCTTGCAGACGACGAAGATCATCCATACCAACCTGGTTGCGGGGGTAATCCGGAGGAGGCATGCCGCCGTGTCCAGAGAACGAGCGGGCATCACCACGACCCATAGGAGCACGGCCGTGACCACCACGGTTGCTGTTGTTGCGTTGTCTCTCGAGTTCCTGTGCGGCTTGTGCGGCCTCAGCCTCGGCGTGAATCTCCTCGATAGTCTTGGGACCCTTATCGGCATCCTTTGATCTCCAGTTGTTCTTCCTGAGATCGATGATGTCCTGCGAATATGTTAGTTCAAGTTTGTTTGCGTCTTCTCAGAATCAACTTACCATAAGCATGAATCTCGATCTGCTGGGCATATCCTTGTGTTGCTCAAGAATGCTTGCAACACGCTCGTAGTAAACGTTGACAAGCTGGTGTCCTTGCTCGGTGCTGTCCATTGTGGCACCAACGGCCTTGAGAAGCTTGGACAAGTTCTCGACGGCTGACTCGTCGGGCTGACCCTCAAAGTTCAACAACCTCAACACACACTGGTGCATAATCTTGACTGTAAGCATGCCGAGCTTGTAAAGCTCACCAATGAACTGGATAAGACCAAGACCCTTTCTCTTGGCAGCGGCGGCAATGTAGTACTCGTCGGACAGAAGAGTGGCCTCTTTGCCTTCGGGCATGGGAGGAAGATTGGCCTCCCAACCACGCTCGAACTCTTCTTGACAGCGGTTAAGCAAGTACTTTCTGAAGAGACCACCACCAACAACGGGTTGACCGCTCTTGTCACGGATTGTCTCATCAACAATCTCGTTGCTCATGCTAGTCAACATCTTTGAGCAGAACTTGGCGTAAGTACCGGCCCAATGAGCTTCGTCACAAGCCTTCTCGAAAGTGAGCTGAATAACTTGGCGCAGAGTACGACCGTCAGACTCCTTCTTCGACTGGTTGGCAATTTCGATAATCTGGTCCGAAATCTTCTCAAAGTTCTCGGGGGTCATCTTGTTCAAAGCAGCCTTGACCTTACGCTGGACCATGTCTGGAGGCATTTGGCCGTCGACAGGTGCAGCAGCTGCGGCAGGTGCGCCGACACTGCGAGCAGTCCATCCGGTTTGCGACTTCTCGAGGGGCTTGAGGTCCATACCGGCGGTGAGAGGCATGTTCTTGGCTGCGTTGGCATCCTCTCTGTCGTGGTGACGCGAGGGGTTACCGCGCTTGCTACCACCTCCTCTGCGAGAAGTATTAGTTCTAGGCGATCCAGGGCCGCCCATAGCAGCCATGGTCTGAAGAGAGTTGGTACGGCTGAGAGAACCCTGGCCAGGGAAGGCACCGCCACGTCCCATGCCCATAGGACCACCTCTTCCAGAGGAGGCATTGAAGCGGTCGGCAGAAGTAGTGCCGGCGGGAAGAGTACGAGTGTTGCCACTGGCGAAGTTGCCCATAGCACTGAACTGGCTAGGACCTCTGTTAGAGGGCTGGCGGCCGCCCATGCTTGCACCACCGCGGCTGTTCTGGCGACCAGAGTTGTCACCCTCACCGAGGGTCTCCTTGACTCTCAGGTCCCAGTCAACAGTGGGCTTCTCCTTGAAGATGCTTTGGAACTGCATCAAGAACTCCAGATTGTACTCCTTGCCAACACGCTTACCGGTTTGGTTGAGAGCGGGGTTGGGGGACTGGACGCCCTCGGGGTAGCTGAATTGGTCGTTCTTGATCTCGAGGAAACGGGCAGACTTGAGCGACTGCATACCAGCAGTGGGTTGTGCGGGCTCGACGTTCTTGGTGGTATCGAGCTTGAGGTTGGCGGGCTTGGACTTTGCAGGTGCAGGCTCGGCAGGAGCTGCGGCCTCCTCGGTAGCACCAGGGCCCAGAGTGGGCTTCTTCAAGGAAGCGAAGAGCTTTGCGTCCTCGGCCTTCTGCTCGTCGGTCTTCTCGGTCGATGCTTCGCCCTCACGCTCCTTTTCCTTCTTGAGCTCAAGCTCCTCGGCCTCACGCTCCAGGCGCTTCATCTCTTCGTCAGCCTTGTCAGCGGCCTCCTTGTCCTTTGCGGCCTGAGCCTCCTTCTCCTTGGCTCTCTTCTCTTGGAAGGCCTTTTCACGCTCTTCCTCGAGACGCTCGGCCTCCTCCATCTCGGCGATCTCACGCTCAATGCGCTCATCTTCCTCGCGCTTGAGACGGGCAGCTTCGTCCTCGTCGGACTTGGCCTTGTCGGCAGCCTCCTTAGCGCTTGCCTCCTCAGCGGCCTTCTTGTCTGCCTCCTCCTTGTCTTTTGCGGCCCTGGCATCAGCCTCTTCCTGTTCCTTCTTGGCTTTGGCCTCGGCCTCTTCCTTCTCTTGAGCAGCCTTCTTCTCAGCATCTTCCTTGTCCTGAATAGCCTTCTTATCGGCATCTTCCTTGTCCTGGGCGGCCTTCTTCTCGGCCTCTTCCTTTGCGCGCTGAGCCTCGAGGTTACGCTTGACCTGCTCTTGGAATGCAGACTTGGTTTCGGCGTCGGTCTTTGTGCTCTTGCTCTCGGTGCGGTTGTGTTGGACGCTGGGAGTGCGAGGAGGAGGTGTAGGAGCGGAGGAGACAATGGCAGGCGATTGGGGTGCAGGTGATGGCTTCTTTTCGAAATTCAACTCCTCGCCCTTGTCGTTCTTGATGACAATAGCCTTGCTCTTAGTCTTGGTAGGAATCTGGAAGTTGGAGGAAACGGGAGTGGGTGTGCCAGGAGCGGGAGGTGCTTGAGATGCGCCGGGGGCTGATGTGGTAGGTTGACCGACGCTTGAACCAGGTCGCTCGGAGATTTGAGAGCCGCTGCGTGACATGGGGTTGTGGTAAGGAGAGTTCATGTGAGCAGGCGGGCCACCGTAACTAGCGGGGTATGGCTGGTTGGGACGAGGGCTGGGAGGAGCGCCCTGTTGGTACTGGGCGCCCTGGCCGTAGTATGGCGGGTAGAAACCGGAGTAGGGATCGTATGGGGCCTGCATGCCATACAGGGCCTGCTGCTGAGGGTTGAGATGCGGCTGGCCAGGGTACATCTGCTGGTGTTGCATGTTCTGGGGCATGAAAGGCTGTGCGTGTGCCATGGCGGGGCTGCCGTTTCTGCCACGGTAGGTACCGCCGGGCGAGGGGGCCATAGGGTACTGGTTCATGCCGGCCTGGGGAGGCATGTTGGCAGGGCCGCGTTGCTGGAAAGGCAGCGGGCGGTGGCTTTGAGCAGGTGACTGAGGGTTGTAGCCGCCGGGAGTGAAACCGCGGCCGCGGCCGTTACCGGGCACGAAGTTACCGCGCATGCCGGCGTCGCTGTGTTGTGACTGCGACGAAGGACGGCGCATATGGGCGGGCTGACTCGAGGGAGTCAGAGGAGCTGCGTTGTTCTGTACGACGTGGGTCAGCTGCGGTGCGACGTGGACTTTTTCGGTATCGAGACTGACTTCACCGTTCTCAGCGCCAAAGCTGCCAAAGTTGGGGGCATTGTTCTGGCCGGGGAGGTTGGCCGGAGGCTTGCCACCGCTGGCGGCGGGCTGAGGGATGGGCGAGGGCGAGTGTGAGGGAGAGATGATGTTGGGGTTGGCGGCGGCGAGGTTGGGGGTGGTCTGCTGGACGGGGACGCTGCTCGCGATGGCAGGAGAGCCGGTGGGGCCGTTCATGGAGCCAAAGTTGATGTTTGGTCTCGAGGACTGCGTCTGAGGGCCGCCGTTGGGAATCTGACCGGTGGTGCCTGAGGCGCTGATGATTACGGAGGGCTTCCTGCCGTGGTCGCCATTCTGCATGTTGGATGGCTTGGAGGATGATTGAGGGGCGTTGTTCTTCAGGTTGCTTGCATTCTGCGACTGCTGTGCCGTCTTGTTGGCGATACTGGCGTAGGAAAGCTGCGCCTGCACAGCTTTTTGCTGTGTGGAAGGAGCTGCGGATGCGGCCTGGGGCTGGGTTTGCGCAGCGCTTGGGTTTTCGCTGGTCATTAGACTGGCGGGTTTGACTGTACAGTCGAGGGTGATGGAGTTCGACAGCGAAGGTGGTTGGAGATTTTGCCTGGCTCCCGTAAATTCGAAGAGGGACGTGCGCTCCGTTGGAAAAAGACGCGCGCACCAACAACTAGACTCGTTCGCCAACTGCTTGCGATGCTGTGAAATGCGCCGATGAGCTACACGCTGTCTTGGTCGGACGCGATCAAGACTCTCTACCGACAGGAAATCTGTGTCTGACGAACAGCTATAAAGACAGAAAGAGTGACTGTCTCGATGACTGCGTTTGTCTGTTCGGGTTGGGGAAAGCCGCACTAGGTTTTCGCACACGACACTACTTATCGAAAAGCTGTCGTTTGATGCTGATGGCCACGAGAAGGAAGCAGTGATGCGTCTTCTCCTGAGAATTCAGTTTCGAGTATGATGTAAAGTATTGTCTCGAGTGAAGACGAGACTCTGAGAACAAAGAAATGCTTCTCAGATATCTATATGCGTCGCTCCTTCTCCCTACAGCAGCTCAAGGTCGACTCCGCAAACTCACTCGACTCACGATTTCCTTTCGACCACTCAGCATGCTCCTTGGCCTTTCTCTGAGTCTTCACTCCCATCCCGGACTCATGGCGATTGGTGTCACTCAGATGTGACTCTTTCCTATTTGCCAGTTCTGCCGGCCTTGACATTTCCAGATCGGTGGGAGAGAAAATACTTCTTTAGCTGCACACTGCCGTCATGGACGGCATCTTTTCAAATGTCCATCGCGTCCGTTCATGGCGAATCAGCTTCGAGCACAGAAATCTTGCAGACGTTGAGAACGGTGTGTTGAACGTGGCAACTGGAAATCATCTCTCAAAGAGAACTTGGTGTTGTCCACTAGCATCGTGGATGCGTCCTCTGCAAACTCAATACAATTATTTGACATTGCCTTCCAGCTCATGCGAATCTAATTCAGTCATTCTCTTGCAACCATCTGTTGGATTGGTGCCCTGGGCATACAAGCAGAATTCGGCGTGTTGATTTCCGCCGTTGATTTTCATGTGATCGGCCAAGATGGAAGCTTCACTCAAACGTTCTTTTGCACCAAGTTTCCATAACTGTTTAGCATGGCTCTGTCAATGAACCGCATATCATATCGATACGTGAATCATAGGGCTCTCGACCGTGTTGCAGCGCCCCTTCTAATGGTGTCACGATTCTGCTTGGCCTCTGTTTGTTGCTTGCAGTCATCCTCGTCTGCTGCAAGCCTGTCCACGGAAGCTTGCATGTCAAACAGATGTTCATCAAACGGTTGTCCGGTGTGACCCTGCCGCCCCAAGCGCACTCAATGATACTGGTCCCTTTTGGCTCGACTGCACATACCGTTCATGACGATGGCGAAGCGACAATCTAGTATTACTCGAGAGTGGAATTGAGCGGTGCAAAAACATCAGAACTCCTATATGCGGACTGAATTGATGATGGACCACGACTTTGAGACGCCGACTGAACATAGGTTTATCTCAGCAAAGCAGGCTCTGGAGGCGACAAAATCCCATAGCCAGAAGCCCGACGTGCTATAAAGCAAAGAAGTGCGGGCGAGCAATGTCAGAACATGCTCAATAAGCTACAAGATCCATACACTGAGGTTTGCCTACTTGGGCAGCCTATTTTGAGATTAAAACAACGACCGTAAAAAGGCACAAAGCACGTGCGACAATTCCCGTCTCTTCGCCCTAACATCCCGTTCCTACACAATAACAATATCAATCTTGCAGCCGGCCTCCTGCCGTCTTCCGAACGAATTTACCAAAACATTTGCAATCTCGGAACCGCCATGAAAGATTACCAGGAAACCAAGAAATTCAGACAAGCAGAAAGAACGAAAGCGACGCTGCGACTCATTTTCGCCCACAGACCGCCTGTTCAGTCAAAAAGCGCGACAGCAAAATCACACACGGGTCATCCAAACGCACAGATGTTTAGGCATACAATCTCGAGAAATCGCAATCTTTCACGGACGGACGCTCGAGCCTTGCTTCTGACTAGCTGGTGTTCGCCTCGTCCAGATCGCTACTGTCAACATCGCTTGGGCGTGGTAGACAGCGAGTCAGAAGAACGCCTGGAGCAGCTCTTGGTTCTGGTGTAAGTTGGCGCTGTCGCCGTTGCTGTCTGAGCGTATTTCGACGACAAGTCGTTCTTCGGTGACACCGCAAACCTTCATCTCAGCCTCTGTTTGCTATTCCCATTTTGTTTATACCACTTACCAGCGTAGAAAAGCAACAACCCGGCGATTCAATGTTCAGCTTAGGGCTTTCAGGCGGCCAGCAGAACCTTCTCCCTAACTTTTCGTCCTACGAGTCACGCAAGCAACAAGATGTGGTAACTTCGAAGTTCAGTCTCCCGTCTTGATCTCCCGATATACAACAACAAATGACCCGCGCGTGACTGTTTCCGTTCTTTGGCTCTCGGGAGATCTTGCATCCGCTCTTGCCTATCTTGCAGACCCGCGTCTAGCCAAGCAAGTTTGAAGATGTTCATATAACAGCACAGAGGCAGGAAGTAGGCGACAGAGAAATGACCAACCCTTGCCATCTGATTCGCTACGACAGCAAGTGTCTTCAATGATGGCGATCCCGGGTTTTGGTATTTCCGCAGAGTGCAAAGTCGGGAAGGATCAGGGAGAAGGAGCAAGTGCAGGACAAGCTTGAATCATGCATTCGCTTACCCATGATCAATTCGATCGAAGAGACATGCTCAAGGAACGTTGAAGCACGTGTGGCCTGCCTCTTTCTCAATGTCAAGGTTACACTGCTCGAGTATCGGCTGAGTTTACCGTGTTTTCCGAAGGCTCCGTATCACACGTGCTTTGACAGCCTGCCTCAGGCCTCCTGCCACCCCCAGCCGTCCCGATGACTCCGTCTGCCCTGACGGGTGCTTTGTACAGTATCCGCGCTTCCTGCAGAACCTTAACCAGCCGCCCGTCGTGCACACACAGCAGGCTTGCAAAAGGCATCCCAGCATCGCAGTCGCCCAAAGATCTCTACCGATCCAAGCATTTCCCTCGAATCACATCTTCCTCATTGCTATCCTCGGCGCCACGTCCACATCATTGCCGCCGGCCGAAAGATGGAGCGCGTGCGTGTAAGGTAGCCACACACGAGTCAAGGGGTTGAGCAAAAGAAAAAGAAAAAAAACGCAACTCCCTCGGCAGCTGCCAGCATGCCCACATCCCGAACCAAAGCAAAGAGGGCAGATCACTCATCAAAGCACACACGCGAGCCACGAGCGCGAAAGACTCCACCGGGGGGCACAGCGGACGAAGTCGGTGCTTGCCTCTTTTGCTCCCCCCGTCGGCGGGCCCCCCCCTTGCCCATGCACTGCTTTAACCCTTGTTTCTGCTCAAATGTCTCAAAGTTCTCGCCTCCGGGGCAGTGGTTCGTGGGTTTTTGCGTGGCAGAGCAGAGCCCCACGCCTCTTGAACGCAAGTAGAAAAGAAGACCTGGGTTTTTTTTGAGGTGGGCAGATCATTTTTGCACGTTTGTCTCAGTACTCTACCTCCACAATGCTTTTCCTTTTTTGACGTTCGTTCTCGGTAAATGTTATTGTGAGCGACAGAGATCTTGATATTGTCTATGCACGCAAAAGCAGCAACAGACAAACACGTGTCTCTGACTGGTCTTTGTCAAGTTGTCTCCGGCAGACCAAACCAACATTATCGGTATGTGGGCCACTTTGTACTCTGCTGCAGCAAAGATCCCCTTTGCACTGCCAACTCCCCAAGACCCACATGTCCTTCCCATTGCCTGCCTTCTCCTATTCCCGGTTCCTTGCTGCTTTTTTGCTCCCCCATCCACACATAATTCACCGAATCCATGCATCGTGCAACCCACTCACATGACTCCTTCATCCAAAACTGGATTGCTTGTAGGGTGCACATATGCACATTCGCTTAAAGCCTAGCAACATGCACTAAAACAAACCCCAACGCTGTAGATCTGCCAGATTGGTCTGCCAGATTGGGAGAGCACTCAGGGCAAAGGTGTGAGGATATCGTAATCCAACTCCCTTTTGTGCAAAAAATCTGAGCTTTTCCGCGAACAGCTCGAAGGTTTACAATAGTAATCAAAAGGACCGAGGATGGGATGCTTGCATGAGAAACCCACGTTGCAATTTCGGGGGTATTGATGCATTGTGCATGACAATCAAGGATTGCATGGTTGGCGGTGGTGTCTCCGGCAGTTGGAGCTGCCATGTTCACTGTTCATGCATGTGCATTGGCAGTCACCAATAAGTCGTGAGAGCTGGGAGGCGATGTGATGGGCAATTTGGCGACGATGCCTTGCGTAAGACGAGAGTATCTACGATTCAACAGGAATAGGACTGAATAACAAAAGTTTGGGACGAACGCAAGGAACGAGTGAGACGGATTGAATTCCTAAAAGACCAAGAGGAAGCAGAAATATCAAACAAAGATCAACTTTCCATGACCGAGAGGTGACTTTCCTCTTCTATATCAAAGAGGAAAGGATACATTCAAGTGCATCAATAACTATATCTCTATCTCAAAACACAAAAGCATACAATATAACCCAATCTGTCCCTGCAAGGTCCCCAGCTTGCTCCTCCCGTGCTGCCAGATTGATGCTTGTTAAGAAAAGCCCTAGATCCACATAAAGACATATTACAAAGTAGTATACATAACGAAGAGAGAAAAATGCAAATCAATGGTGTGATGATAATAAACATTTGAGTTGCGCTTGCTGCTTCACCCGCTCTGCGGTGTAAAAGAGAAAAGCTGCTGGGGCAAAAATATACAAAAAGACCTCCTCCTCCTCCCTTGCTCTGTCTAGAAAAGGTGGTGTTTGAAGAGATGTTGAGAAGAATTGAAGAGAGATGTTGCGCACACAAAACGCGTATTGGGGAGTATCCGCTAAAGGAACAGGCAAATTCGACAAAAAAGAGATGATGGTATAGCAGGCAGGTGTCCAAGATGTTCCTTGTGTGGATGATCTTTCACCGCCCTCCTCAAGCTTTGCGGCTTGTTGTAGTAACTTTTGGGCAAATGCCTTCCGCGACCAGATGATTATAGTGGTTCTCTAGTAGGAAGCGCCGATCGCAACACCACTGTCACTGTGACTGGCGTCGGATTCGTTGCTGCGCTGTCCCTGGTAAGGAGATCGTTGGGCCGCGCTAGGAGCTAAGGAAGTAGGGGGGTGTTGCGGCTGTTGAGGCTGTGCCTGCTCTGAGCGCTGCATGTAGGGACCAGAGTATGAAGAAGGAGCGAACTGGTTGCTGAAGTTGGCGTAGTGAGGCATTTGTGGTGTAGAGTAAGGGGTCGGGTTGTGGTATTGTTGGTATTCGGGGAAAGAGGAAGGGTGTTGGCTGAGCAACTGTTGACTGTCTCTGTGGTAGGCATTGATCATGTCGATGCTTGGAGGGCCACTAGTGGGTGCCTGAGCGGGTCTAACACTAGATTGGTAGCTGGGGAAGCCGTCTAAAGATCAACGTTAGTGGTTTTCCACGAGGTTCCGACACATGCAAAACTTACAAGGTGGAAGGCCCAAGCCATACGGCCCACTGGGAGGGGGCATGTTTCTCTGCGCATCCTGTTGAGAAATATATCCCTGGCCCTCTGACGATTGCAAGCCTGGGGTTCTGGCCTCTGAGGGGTGTTGAGAACTCTCGCCACTCAGACTGCCATAAGACATGCTAGATCTCAGAGGGGACGAAGTGGCGGTTTCTCCACTTGCGCGTCTGAATCGATCGTGTACAGGAAGTCGGGGAGCCTGCGAGTATTGGCTGGTGTATGACGGAGGAGGTCCCTGGAACATGGCTCTTTGAGGGCTATCGAGAGTTGAACGAGGGGTGTATCCATAGGTAGTACCCTCTGGTGGTCTCGAGACTGGAGACATGGTATCTGTCGCTGAATGCGGGGGTGTGTATGCCATTGTTGTCATTCCAGGAGGAATTCCAGTCGGACTAATGTAGCTAGGTCCCAATTCTCCTCGGCGGAGTGTGTCGAGAGTCAATGGACGAATGTGCCCAGGTTGGTGGATGACCGATCCGTAGCTAGCAGGAGATGCGCCAGGTGTGATGCCACCAGGCGCTGAGCCATAGCTGCTGTGGAGACTGGGTGTCATGTCAAAGTTATCCGGCAGAGCTCTTGACTTCATCATCCTCTCGCGATCTTCGGCTGTCAAACGCTTCAGCTTTGCACGTCTGCGCTATGGTCAGTTTACGTGTCATGTTGGCCAGCTTGCTCATGAACATACCTGTTTTGGAACCAGACTTGCACCTGCCTTGGGCTCAAGCCAGGAATCTCTCTCGAAAGTCTTTCGCGATGCGCAGCATCAGGGTGAGCTTGGCGACTAAACTCGCTCATCAGGAATCTCGTTTGGTTGTGGGTAAGTCTATCGCTGGTCAGTATTGTGTCGTGTGCTCGTTCCATCAACGATAGCGTACCTGAATCGCTTCATCTTGCGTTTCTGGTTTCTCAACTCGGCTGCCGTCATCGGAGGCTTGCTCTCGCCATCTTCGGCATCCCCGCTTGCATCTTGATCATCTTCATCCGCAATCTCATCCTCAGGGTCGACTCCTTGCGAGTGCGGACTCAGGTGAGACGATGGGCTGCCGGGCAACGACTCGGCCGATGTCTGCTGTCCAGATCCAGCATTGGACTGAGAAGTTGTATGAGACTTGGGATCCGACGAAGCGTGTTGTGAGTATGAACTCGGAGCAGTGCTGCCTGCCGAGTACTGAGCATTGAGAGGGTACGGCGAAGTCTTGTACGATCTCAGCGAAGAGCCTTGAGGAACGCTCAGGACATGGCTGCTCGCAACAGGCTCTTGAGGCGCCTGGTATTGGCCTGATGCATGAGAATACCCCTGTCCGAAAGGTGACTGGTGGTCTTGATGCACTTGCCAACCAGGGAGTGCTGGCTTGTAGTCTTGACCAGACATGCGAGGAGAGCTCGGGGGTGACAGGGGCACAGTGATCTTTCCTGGAAGCATTTGATTGCAGGTCTCTGTATAAGGCGATCAGGTTGCGGCGCCTTTGTTGATGCCGCGTAAATTGGTCAGTGGGAAACCTGGGGGCAGACCGGGAAGCTGCCGTGATTTGCAGAGCTTGGTAGAAATGCTGAAAGGATTCTTGTACTGCAAAAAGATGTTCGTAATGATCTCCAGCAGGCTACAGTGAAACCCTTGGAAGGTTGACAAATTAATTAGTCGTAGAGCTCTGGGGGCTGCTGGTAGAGACCAAGGTTGATGGAGCAATCAAGGTACCGCGGGTATGGCCCACTGTAAGCTTGAAGTTGCCACGAAGACGGTTGTGGGGATGACAGGAGTTGACAGAAGGATCGATCACTCAATATCAGAACAATATCGAGTAAATGCGCACGCTTTGTTGGAGCTGAGCGCAAGAATGACGTGCAAGCCCTGAGTAAAGAGTGTTGTATAGAGTGTAGGTATACACCGACCAGCCAACGATTGAGGAAGAGGTACAGTACTGTAGGACAGAGAAAGTTGCGGCAAGACCGAGAAGATCAAGGCAGTGGGCCGGTTGGTCTGGTCGACAGTTCGGCGGAGCTACGCTCACCGCAGTGGAAGGTGTCAAGAAGGTTTAAACGAAGGGAGATGAGGCTAATAGATTAGCAGTTGCGCAAGCACAGGACTTGACTCGTGCAAGAGGATGAGGATCTTGAAAGGACGAGACAATCAGATGATGAGTGACTTCAAAGCTCTGGATGTGGGGTGTCAGCAGGTATTGCAAGACCAATTTGGCAGTCGACGGTGCAAAAGAAGGTGGTATCCGGCCTCTTGATCCTCGGGAGTCCCAAGCACCATAAGGGTGGCTGCAGGGTGAGAAAAATGGCCGAGTCAGGACGAGAAGTTCACACGGTAAACTTCGTCAAGAGGATCGCACGGGGACAAGGGCAGCGATGACCATGTCAACATCGACATGTCAAGGATTCAAGCTCACCTGCTTGCTTCTGCACGGTGCTTCTCGGCAGCCAATGCTCGTCTTAGTGCCTGCGGGTTCGACCAAGGGTCCACACAGCCAATGGTAGGGATACGAATTGGTGTGTACCTCGGATGAAAGCCTCAGGTGGGAATACCCAGCATGTAAATAGCTTTGCGAGTGGTGAAGCGTGCGGAGATTTATTCCACCTGTTGCATTTGGCCAAAGGTTCAGGACGTGCACTAGTAAGATGCCCGGGAAACTTTATGCGCTGTGCAGAGCAGTTTCCGAGATGGCTGGAACACAGATGGTAACTGCCGATGGGGGGTGATTCGAGGTTATGGTAGTGGGACCGGACCCTGTCAGGATATTCCCACGTTCACCGCTAATGGTTGGCTGCATTACCACTCGCGGATGAGGCGCTTCATGGCGCATGGTTGCGGGGGTGGTGGGACTAGTCGTCAAGTGACATGCGTGCTTGTCCTGCCGCCAAAAGGCGCACCGAGTCGACGTCGCATGCTCTCTGTCCTTTCGATAGTCTCCTGCAGCCACGATGGTTCGCAGAAGTCATTTGGACGACTGTGAATATTCTTGCCAGTCACTCACAGAATATCAAAACGTCTACTGTGATGCGGCCCAAACCACTCGGCTAGGGTAGAAGCCTAAACGCGCGTATCTGGTCAGAGGACATTGCTTCTGCTTGACACCCACCTTTTTGATAGCGTTCATCTCGTCTAATGGGACTCCCCCCGCCGTGGTCTGACGCTGTCTGAAGCTTGGGCTTGGCTGGTTCGGCTCTTCCCTGAACTGTGCATGAGGGCCGATTTAGTCCTGGCTTGACCAATCCGACGCGATGAATATGAAGCATTTCCAGAAGATCGATCAACCGTTTTTCATTCGACTTCTTCTTGCGGGCCGCTCCGGGGCATGGCAGGTTTGGCACTTTCCGTTTATCACAGCTGTCAACAGTCAAGCCAGGATTCTGAGACAAGATTGTCCAAGGCCTACGATCTGGTTTCCTTCTTGGCCCGTGATATCTGTTGCTTGCCTTTCTTTGTTTTTCTTGCTGAGAATGCGCAACTCCGCGCTTCTCCGCTGTTGCTTTTCTTAGTCAATTTAACCGAAGAGGCAGGTTGAAGCCACAGCTAGAGCATAGGAGGCAGGCACGTTCTGGCGGTGCCACGAGAACATCTCCCTAATGATCGGCAACCAGGGGGCAGCAATGGGTACTGAGCCGGTTTGAGAAGAGGGTTGTCAGGATTGCAGGAGTCAGGTCTGAACCGAGAAGGTTGTCGTCCATCACCGGTGAACACGGTTCGTTCACGCCAGCGCCGGCTACTCACACAACCGGGCGCCACGTGCAGGCAATTCACCAGTGCAATCGTCAGGCAGCCCTTGAATAACGTTGTCGCCAAGGGAGCCTTCAAGACGTGTTGTGTGTTTCGAGTCGGACGGCATCACGCTTGCGAGCGTGGTTACCGTCGGAACGCAGGGCGGCTGGAGATTTGCTGCTCGAGCTCCTGGGGCTTGTTATCCGAGTTGCTCGTGCTCGAAGCTTTCACGACCCAGTGAGCAGGACCTGATGCTGCGGCGTGCCTGCGGAAGTTGGTCTGCTCGGGCCCGACACGCGTAGAGAGAGACGGCGGTTTGATCTGCGCAGGGTGCGCTTTAAGCGAGCCGCCATGCGAATCGAGCGCGTTCACCGTTCGCCAAGCCATCAAAAAGTCTCCCCTCGTTCACAGGTGGCTCTTGCGCGATGGCTAATCTCGTCGATGGATGGCAGCGAGGCTCTGTGCAGTCGGGCGACCATGTCTAGCAAATGAGACAACAACAATCACCGCGATTGGGCAGCCGCTGGTTGCATTGCGATTGCCCAAACGCCAGCAGTGCCAGCACGACGTGTAGTCGGGAAGGATCAAGGTTGTGGAAACGGTCAAGATTCGAGGGGCGCACAGGGCAAGATTGTAACGGCGCGCCCATCGCCGTCTCGGAACATTAACAACCAAACAACCGCCTCCATCTCCAACCCTAGGTGCATGCAGATCAAAGGAACGTGAGCATCTTGCATACCAACAACGTGTCTGCAGTGCTTTGTGCCACTCAAGATACATCAATAATAGACACCAAGAAGGCGCATTGCATGGGTATTTAGCTATCCAGTGACCACCTGCTCTTCTGCCTTGCCATCCGTGGCCACGGCGACTTCTCCACTGTCATTCTCGGGTGCAGATGTTGGGTCGTGGGCGGCAGCCTCTCCCTGGTTCTCCTCCTGCTTAAACAAGGCCGGTAAGCGTGTGGAGGGATCCACCTTGTCTAACAGCGCCAGTGATGTTCTGGATGCAGCCCGCAGCGCGCGCCAGGTCTTGCTCTGCTTGGCAGCCTCCAAAGAATTCTTCTCTTCGTCTGTCATGGCCATTTCCAGATCAAGGTCGTCTCCCTCAATCCCCTTGACGAGCTTTTCGGGTGACGGAGCCGTGAACCTGTTGCAACATGATCAGCATCTATCTTTGGAAATGACAATCCCGCGTCTGCACATACCTTGAAGCGTCTTTTAGAGCCTCGAGACCCTTCGCGTTGTCCACTTCTGCGAGGAAAGTCACGTCGATGGCACCCATCGGTTTCGCCTTGAGGCGCCTATTGACTGTTGCTTGCCGAGCACCAGACTTCGCTTCTGTGTTCTCTTCTGGAGTAACAGCGTCTCTGACGATTGGCGGACAGCTCTCCAATTTCCATCTCACCCAATTCTTATCGCGGGAAAGCACAGTGTCGACCATACGATAGTAGAACTTCCCCTCGGGTCCCTCCTGCAGATAACCGGCAATCTTGGAACGTGTTGAAACCACCCATTTCTCCTGCTGTGTGTCAGTGCATGACTGGGATCGCTTGCAGTGCTGGTACATACATTTTCTTCGTTCAATGTGAAGTTGTACAGGAGACCCTTGTTGGCTGACTTGGGATTGGCTTTCTCAACGTCTGTCCACTTCTTCTTTGCTTTGTCGGTAAGAGAGAGCAGAAAGTCGATGAGGATGAGTCCCTGAACCAGAATGTGACGTTGGAATGCCAAATCGCTCAGCTATTCTCTGTTAGGTTTGGTCCTCGTCATCGCAACAAAAACTATAAACATACCTCGAGTTCGAAGAGCTCGCGACTGGTCAAGTACTTTGGGTTGTAGTTGCTTGCGTATTGGTCGCCCGTCTCATCACCAAGCTTGCGTTTGATACCTCGTTGAGCATCCCCAGCATTCTTGGTTTGTGCGACTACTGGTGTCTTCTTGAACTTTGCCAACGTTTTCTCGATGCCATCTTTGAAGGGAATGAAGTTTTCGTCTTCGAAAAGTCGCGTCGGGTTGGAAAAGTCGTGCTGTAACCTCCAGAAAACGGGATAAAACTCGGAGTCTTCAGCTTTGATCTCATCGCCTTTCTTTTCGATGGTGGAATCTGTCGTTTGATCCTTGTTTGGAGGAGTGCTTACGGTGCCATCAGCGTCTTTTGATTGTGACTCGATTTCACCCTCCATGATAACATCCATGGGCTCCGCCGTTTCAGCATCGGCCGGGGGATCCTTTTCGAAGACAGTGACATTCTCTGTGTGATATTCACCACGCAGGTTGACGGAGCTTTTGTCGCCAAGAGGGAAAGTCTGGAAAAGGAAGAAGAAGACTCGTCCACAGAAGACAGCATCTTCAGCTCTAGAGAGTCGGCGTAGCAGTTCGTTGCATGAGCGCAGAAGAGCGAGGTGGGTCTTGTGAAAGTCCTTCTGAATTAGTCGCTCACGTCTGGACTCGAGGTAGTCAAAGACTATCCTACAGCCTTCGGTAGTCTGACTGTCGAGAAGCTCTTCGACGAGCCAGAAGGCAAGTATGGGTTCGCACTGTCCAAGTTCGCCGCAGAGTAGCAGAAGGTCCAAGAAGTCCCACATGCGAACAAATCCGGGAGTTCTGATATCAGTGGATTGCTATTGGTGCATTAGTTTGGGAAAATCCAGGCAAGGTGACAAGCGCGGAGGGGCGTACAATGGTTTCGTAGAAGATCTTCTTCGCGGCCGTCTCGACGACAGAGAACTTGTGCACATCAGGTTGCGATCCAAAAACATCCTTTCCGAGTGAAGAGACTTCCTGTGCTACTTCCGAGACGGGCAAAGGAGGATCGATGGTTTCGACCGATTTGATTTCTCTGGCGCGCTGCAGCAGGCTCCGTAGTCGCTCTGAGATGACGCCGACTGAAGGCGGGTCGGTCATGGCGTCCGCGGCCATGATACCGTTGAGAAAGCGAAGAGATTAATGGTAGTCGTCCAGGCTGTTCTGATGGTAATTGATGGTCGGTGGAGATAGTCGATGGTGAGTGATTATGATGTTGGCTGGATTCGACTGTTTGCGCAAAGGGTGATGTGACAAGGTGTGGTTTCTCGGACTCGAGCGCTCTTCCAATATGAGTCCAGAGATATAGACTATCCTGTCCTGGTGGTATTGTCGAGAAATTTATTGCTATTGTCGCAACAATCAATAGGCTTGCAAGCAAGTTTGCTGGCGCGTTACAGACCACGACTTTTGGCCACACCATGTCGAATCGCCAATTTGGCGCGAAGGCGCGTTCAGTCACGTCTCCCAGATTTGCGACGATTCGAATGTCCATCCTGATTTAGTGTATACAAGACCAAGAAACATCAGACATGCCAGCTGCAGTATCGTCAGACGTACGTCCCACTGTCGAACATGACGATCTGGACGACATTTTCAACTATGATGCTGGCATCAGCTCGACCTCTTATCCACAGGACCAGGATCGGAGTGCCCAGGACGACGCGAAAAATAACAATACCAACAATCAACAGCATGATGTGCCAGTAGACATCGATGAAGAAGTCAAAGTCACCAAGAAGCGCAAGCCAGTCGCAAAACTTGACGAGGATCGGTAGGCATCCAGTCTCCAACACATTCGCGCCAACACTAACACTTCTACAGCCTTCTCTCGCAGCAAGGTATTCCAAAACTCCGCAAAATCGCCAAAGACCGCATCCAGATCAAGGGCAAAGGTCACGAGTTCTCAGACATGGCACGCTTACTCAACACCTACCAACTATGGCTCGACGACCTCTTCCCCAAAGCAAAGTTCATGGACGGTGTCTCGATGATTGAAAAGCTCGGCCACAAGAAACGTATGCAGATGATGCGAAGAGAATGGATCCAAGAAGGAAAACCAAAACCACCACGCGACGACGATGAGGAAGACTTTGTCATTCCAAACGAAGACGCCATACCGGAGGACAATACTCGCCACGCTACCGAGGAACGGCCCAGCAATGTCGAGTCAAGGACAGAGGCACAGTCAGATGGTGGAGCACCGACGAGAGACAATCACAATCCCTTTGGCGAAGAGGAGCCTGACGAGGATGAATTGGATGCCTTGTTGGCTGAGAGCGAGGCTGCACCAGCACCAGACGTCTCGAAACAGAACAAGACACAACCTGCAGAAGATCAAGAGCCAGACGAGGACGAGCTGGATGCTCTCATGGCCGAGGATGCAATGAATGACAGTGTGCCGAAGAGTCTGTTCGGTGGACCAGTGTCGTCGACCACCACTACAAACACTGCTTCACGACCGCAAGACGAATTTGATGATGACGAGGAGGCGATGGCTGGTATGGATTGGTAGTTTTGGCGATAATAGTACTCCTTCACCTCTGCTCTCTGCTCAGTACTCCTGCCTTTACAATCCTTCTCATCCACTCCAATGATACTTGCAAAGCCTGTCAATGGCCGGTATATGCATTCATCGACTCTGATGCGGCCATCTCGGATGTAGATTGGGCCAGGGTGACCGGCTCAACTACTACATCCAACGGATATCCCAAGATATCACGTCCACCGCTAGTGTATATACAGATGTTGAAGACTCATAGACATTTTGTAGTATTCCTCTATGTATCCTGCGTATCTTGTGTATAGCCAACAGACAAGAGTGGAGATATATCGATTTCTAGTTTTGACGATGTTTGTTTCTGGAAAGCTCACTCGAATAGTCTTGACTTATGTCCACAAATATATCTCCATGCGATGACTTGTGATTTGCCAGATGAGAAACAATCGATCTACATTATGCTACTAGAAGTATATCTGTTAATCCCACGTAGGAATTGTCTAGGAAATAGCCCCGATGCCTTCGTGGACCTACTGCTCATGATCAAAGCTATATTTTGCATATTGGCAGACAGTCTCATATCACGTGAACTCGTGTAACAGTCGCAGTGGTTTAGTGGTAAAATTCGTGCTTGCCATGCACGAGCCCCGTGTTCGATTCACGGCTGCGACATCTTCTTTTGCAGGTTTGCAACAGAACTCCACTTTCCGACATAAGTCAGCTCGATTGAAGTCGACAAGGCATGTATTTTGGTTGCGGATGAGCAGAACACGTCTCAGTTCGATCTGATACCCCGGCTGTCCTGTTGTATCCAACTATTGCATGATTTCCCTCTCCGCCGCTTCACGAGCTTGGAGCTGATGCTTCTTGTCCCCACTTTTGCAATGCCCCTTCAACAGAATTTACAAAAGAGGCAGCACGACCAATGCTATCCTCTTTGAAATCGAGAGCATCAGTCCTCCACCAAAGCCAGCTTTGTGCCAACGAACCCTCGTCTGCGTCCAGCAATCCCACAGCCACGTTTGCGATCCCGTGTCTTTCGTCTCTCACATAGAACACCGTGGCGCCACACTGGCCACAGAAATATCTTGTTGCTTGGTCAGATGAACGGTGCCTCTTGAGTGTACCAAAGTCAAGGGAGAAAGGCACACTTCCACCGGCGGTCAAAGAGATGTCTGTGCTTGGAACATAGGTCCATGGAATAAAGTCGCAGCCGCTTGATAGACGGCAGGAGTTGCATTGGCATACTTCGGCGAAGAATTTGGTGCGGTTTTCGCATAGCCACCATGGGTTTTCTACTTCGTATTCTCCACGGCCAGGATTGTGTTGGTGGGTGTCAGACTTGGGGTTGTCGGGGTTGGCAGAGGATTTCAGCGGACGAGAGATCCAGAAATTGATACCATTACATAGACAGTGCGCGTGCAATCGCTCTGAAGCTTTGTCTGCTGGTTGCTTAATCGACTGCGGCCAGTCTGCACTTAGATTATCGTCCAGGGTTGCGTGTGTCTCAATCGGCAGCTCTTTGAGCCAGTGGCTGAAGCCCCCATCTTTGGTATCCTTGACGAATATCTGGCGCTTGAACTGGATCGTGTCGTCCAACTGGTCGAGAGCTCCAGTGTGGATGAAAAGTCGGCCATCGAGTTTTTCAACGATAATGCTGCCACAGGTAGAGCACATGTATGCTGTTCTGCGACTCGTCCATTGACTAGCCTTTAGTTTGGAAAGTGACTTTTCTACAGACTCGACGCAATCGTCAGGTACAAAGGCTGCGCCTATATACAGCGAGCCTGACCCGTGACGACAAGTGTCGCAATGGCATATCGAAGCTGTGAGAGGAACTTGCTGGCTAGCAATAGAGAGTTGATATTTGCCGCAAAGGCATTTGGCTTTGATATCGTTCGTAGTGCTCATAGTGATGAATCACGGAGATGTAGAACCACTTCGATTGGAGTCAAGAAGATTGTGATGTGTGTTGTATCACTGGCTGAGTGAGGAGACAGAAGAAGTTGGGAGGCAGCAATGCTGACTGCAGGAGAAGCAAGCAGGAGCTGGTATCAAAGCCCGTACAGTGATTATCTTGATCTTTCACGTGTAACAGAGCCACATGGAACTGTGAGATCAAGCTACATGTGATGCGCCTACAAGACGAGGATACCTACTTGAATTGATTGATCTTTGTCAAGAACATCACTCCGAGTCGAAAAGAATGGCTGACGTTTCAAGACGGGCGTCCAGTAGAGGGGGCTTCCACATGCCTCAGGCTCTCGGCAAACGGCCCAATGACGTTGGGCGCATGTTTCGAGGAAAGAGCGCCCCTCGAATTCGCGCAAAGTCCGAAAGCAGGCGTATCAACTTTGTCAAAACCCTTTCTGTGCGCCTTCTTCGTCCAACGTCCCAGACAGCCATCACTGTCAGGCACGCAACGATGGACCACTACGAGCCATCATCCAGAAACTCACGGGCGTATCCTCAACGCGATCGTCCACCTCCTCCGTCTTACCACGACGCGCCTCCACCACCGTCGGGTCCTCGCAACGACATGTTCCAATTCCGTGGTGCCGCTGCGCGTCCTGCTGCCGACAACTATCGTCCCGGACTCAGAAGAGACGACTTCAACTTCTCGGCCGGCAACAACGCCCCGTCGTTTGCGCCTTCGAACAACTACCCAGGCGCCAGACGGGCCCCTCCCAGAGACTCACGTCGCAACGGTCAGCGCAACGCTCGTGGCCGCGGTGGTCCTCGTAGATTCGGACCCAAGCCTGCTCACGAACGTGATTTGATGCGACACCAGCGCGAACCTACTCCTGACCAATTGGAAGGCATGAACGAAGGCAGAGAGTCCCGCTTCAAGGTGCTCGACGATCTCTCTGATAGCGACAGTGACGACGACGACGACAGCGTCATGGATCTTGAGGCCGACGTCCATAATCCCACCGACGCCTCTGCTCAGCCTTCAATGTCCAATCATGCCAACCACTCCGACGATGACTCCGAGGATGAGCATCCCAGAGCCAAACGTGCTCGAGTCAAGAGTAAGAGTCCCGAGTCCGAACAGGCCAAGCCCAAGTGGTCTAACCCCGACCCCTACACTGTGCTGCCTCCGCCTGGCGAGTCCGATGCCAAGAAGAAGGATGTTGTCAAGCTCATCCGCAAGGCCAAGGTCGAGGCTGCAAAGCCTGCCGCCCCTGCTGCCGAAGGTGAGGACTTCATCTCGTTCAACTTTGACGACGACTTTGCCCAGAACAACAGCGACGATGAGGGTGGTGTCTCACTTGCCGGCTCTGTCAAAGGCGAGCCTTCTCTTCCACACAAACCTTCCTTCAGCCACCTAGACCACCTTCATCCCGATCGCAACCTTGCTCCACCCCCTGCTGTCGAAGAGCCCAAGGGCGTCAACATGTCAGCACCTGTACCTCTGCCCCGACTCGATGTCTGGCCTCCACCAGCAGATGTACACGGTGATCCTTCAGGCCGCAGCCAATACCACACCGGACTTCAGAGACAAGAAGCCAAGGATGCAGTGGCTCCAGTCCGCAAGGAGAACAACAAGAAACGCAAGCGTAAGGATGACGTGACACTCGGCGATACCATTGAGGAATGGCAGGCTCCTGAAGGTACTGATCCTGCTCCTTGGTTTGCCAACAAGCTGCAAGGCCCTCGTGCTGAACAATGGCTTCACAACGAGATCCTTGACTTCTACGAATACGTCAAGCCTCGCGACTTTGAAAACCAAGTCCGCGAGGATCTGGTCAAGCGTATCGAGACTGCAGTGAGAAAGACGTTCCCTGACTTGAATGTTCGTGCCTTTGGATCCTTTGCTTCAGGCCTCTATCTGCCCACTGCTGATATGGATCTTGTCGCCTGCTCAACTCGCTTCCTGAACGGCGGCTTTGCCAACCCACAGCCAACTAGAAATTGGATGTACAAATTCGCCAACTGCCTCAAGAGAGCTGGAATCGCTATCGAGTCGTCAGTGACCGTCATCGCAAACTCCAGAGTGCCTCTGGTCAAGTTTGTTGAGAAGGTGACTGGTCTGAGAGTCGATGTCTCGTTCGAAAATGATAGTGGACTTCTCGCCAACAAAACCTTCCAAGTTTGGACAGAGCGATACCCTGCCATGCCCATCATTGTATCCCTGATCAAGCAGTTCCTCGTCATGAGAGACTTCTCCGAGGTCTTCAGTGGTGGTCTTGGTGGTTACTCGGTTATCTGCCTGACCATCACCGTACTACGCGTCCTCGAAGAGCGTAATGGCCCTGATTGGGACCCCATGCAGGCCTTGGATGCGGTTCTGATGAACTTCTTTGTGTACTATGGTAGAGACTTTGATGTTCAAAAGCACGGCATCCAGATGGAACCATGGAACATCGTCACCAAGGTAAGTGCTTAGATTTGTGCAATTTACACTAAAGGCAGCGAGTTTGGTTTGCCTAGGCATACCTGCTCGAAGCATTATCGAGCGACGATCGCTGCTGCTGATTGAGTTTTCCATTTATTATCCTTCTACTACATAAACATTTCATCAGAACTCAAACTAACATCATCAGAAATCGTGGAGAAACGCCAAAGGCCAGCCATCCAAACAAGACAGGCTCCTCATCATCGACCCCAACAACTACAACAACGACATTTCGGGAGGCTCTAGTTCAGTGGTCAAGATCTTCGAGAGGTTCGCCGACGCTTTCAGAGAGCTCAACATCTGCATGTCCGATGCCGAGGATGCAAACAAGGAGAATGGTGATGTTATCAGCATTCTTGAACGTGTTTGGGGTGGCAACTATGCGCTCTTCGAAGCTCAGCGTTCCCGTCTGAGAGCTGTATGGCAGCAGAATATGGCAAGGTATGCTGCTATGCACTCAAGAACCAGAACACATCAATAACGGTAACGTCAGCGGCAGCAACTTCCCGCGTGGCATCAACAACAACAACCAGGGTGGGAACGGTCATGGCGGCTATCAAGGTAATCCAGGAAACCCTCCTGCTGGAAACCAAGGAAACCAGAATAATCAGCCACAACAGGGCAAAAGGCCCGCAGATGGTGATTCCAAACCGAGCAAGAAGCAGAAAATGAATAACGACAACGAGAAAAAGTGGGCATAGCTGATTTACTAAGTTTCTAACAATAGCTGACCGGACTTAGGCGCGCACCTCTGCACATGGAGTATGATGAGGAAGAGAAAGCAGAAGTATCAGGCCCAGCCGGGGCTGCCGGCAAGAGGAAGAAGTCATCTGATGCAACAGCTGGTGCTCCTCGACCCAAAAAACAGAAAAGCGACGAAAAGAACGGAAAGAACCAAAAGAACGAAGAGCAGACGACCGACGACAAGAGCGAGAAGCAGAAGATACACGAGGAGAAGGACCGTGCGAAGACTTTCAAGAAGAACCATCCTGGCGTGACCGACATACCCGATAGAATGGACAAGGTCTTGTTCAAGGAACTCAGCAAGAAACACGGCAAAGACACGAATCCGAAGTCGAAAGTAAGAAGATCCAAAAAGAAGCACAATTAGCTGCTGATCGACAAACAACACGTTCCGGGATGGTTCCCTATCGATACGAGCTTCTGATCGGTATGGTTGCTTTGTCATTCTATCCTCGAGGCTGCAGTATTTTTCATTGCCGGCATCTTTCACGTACACATTACTTTCTGCAGGAATTTTGCATATGGAGTGGCGCAACGTCGGACTTGCTGATACCCCGTTGCTCATGGCCCTGTAACGATAGCTTTTCATTTTACACATTCACAGCGACAGTTGTCGAGCATTTTCTCTGTACTTTACTTGTTTTGCGGTGCATGGTGGACTAACGCGAGAGCAGAGCTGCCAGGATGGCTTTGAAAATGCTGACAAGAACGCAGGTATTCACAGTGGAACAGTTGGCTTGAATGGATGTCCCTTCTTGGGACATGGACAAGAACTCGGTAATGCCATCAATCAAGTGTTTATGGACTTTGATTCGATTGGCAGGGTTCTTGATCCTCCCCTTCTGTGCTGCGCAAGCAGTGCAGAGGGTCTTTTCTCATCGGATGGCCTGCTTTACGCAGGTGCCTGAAGAGGACAGAGGTATGGAGAGGATGTACTCATAGTTGTTTGAGGTGCGCAAAGTGCATACTCGTAACATGGACGGGTCAAAGGCAGTGGGCGAGCAAGAGTCATGTCAATCCATTCAGAGTTGGTCTTGTGCTCAGTGATTGGAGGGGCAGCCCCGCCCTCCGTCACCGCCCGCCCTTCTTGGCGCTCAACATCAACAATCTATTCCAGGAGAGAGGCCCTTGTAGCTCACACACCATTCAATAATTTCCATCTGCAAAATCTCCACGGCCCACGCGCAACACCCTCCGACTTCTCCCACTCTTCTATACACATCTTCACAACCGCAACAATGTCGTGGCAAGGTACGCTCTTTCCGCCCACACCGCATGCCGATGACGAGCTTGTCGGCTGACTTTTGAATCCAACAGCATACGTCGACCAGAGGTACACACCGCCATCGCCAACGATCGCAGAGCCATCACTGACATCCGACCTTCCAGCCTGATCGGCACTGGCAACATCGACAAGGCCGCCATCTTCAACAGCGAAGGCAACAGTGTCTGGGCCACTTCCGCTGGTTTCACTGTGCGTTTTCCCACCACCCACCGCTGAATACAATTCAAGAAAGAGCTGGATTGCGCATATCTGCGGATGGGTCAAGCAACAAAGCAAGAGCATGGACTGATACTGTGCTCCTCCAGGTTTCTCCCCAAGAAATGGCCGAGGTCGTCTCTGCATTCAAGGACACCTCCGACGTCAAGAAGGTCCAGAGCACTGGCCTCCACGTTGCTGGCGAGAAGTTCATCGTTCTCAAGGCCGATGACAGAAGCTTGTACGGCAAGAAGGTGCGTCCCGACGAGTATTACCTCTTCGTCTGTCACAAAACTGACAAGCAACCAGGGTAAGGAAGGCATCGTCATCGTCAAGACCAAGCAGGCTCTCCTCGTCACCCACTACCCCGAGCACGTCCAACCGGGTGTTGCCGCCAACACCGTCGAGCAACTCGCCGACTACCTGATCAGCGTCAACTACTAGATGTCCATCTTTTGCGACATGTCCACATCTTCCCTGTCGTCGAATCTCCTTGACCTTGAGATTTAAGGCTCGACTCCCCCTTTTTAGTTTCCTTGATTGTGCAGGGTGCAGAGGAAAACTACTGGGGCTCTCGATCCAAACCAAAAAATCAAACAGCAATGCTGTTGACCCGATCCAAGACTTGTGCATAGCGAATATATCTATCCTTTTGTTTATCTCCTATTTCTTCCTCTGATGGTTTGGCTGTGCTTTGCTGTGTAGACGAAACATGATTTTTCGTGGTCATGGTTCGCGGCTTTGCCATGATCGTGAGTTCTCGGTATACTGCGACTTGCGACTGAGCTTGTGAAACCCGTGGACCCGATTTTAGTTGTTTTAATCCCATTTGAGTCATGATTTGTTTGATGCCTTCAGCATGAAACAAGGTTGAGAATGAATTCTGCCACTGCTCACCGCCTACGGGCCACGGCAGCTGCTGCTTCGGCACAACGTGCCTTCCTGCATGGACACCCATCATTTGTATCAATCTTGTAGGTGTCGATGCATCGACTGTGTCTTGTGAACATTCTATACAGTGTTTACTTTACAAGACTGTGGCTATTCTATTGCCTTACTGCTATAATTGATGTCTGGATCATGAATATCGCTGTCAAGACATGCGGGTATCTGGTTCACTCTGCCAGCGACTGATGCAAACGAGTGAGTATGGGTCTAGCCCCATCATGTCTGAGATCTGCAGGAAATATGAGTTGCTGCAAGTCATCTCCGGTGACACACTACTGGTTTCTGGAGAACACTGTGCTTTTTGACAGCTGAAGGTGGAAGCAAGGAGTGGTCGTGTGAAAGAGTTGGTCGACGGAAAGCTGCAGACGCTGGTGGATGGGTGTCTTTCACTTTCCGTTGTCTGGGACGGAGGGTTCTCTCT
This sequence comes from Aureobasidium sp. EXF-10728, assembly GCA_023848605.1. NCBI lineage: Eukaryota > Fungi > Ascomycota > Dothideomycetes > Dothideales > Saccotheciaceae > Aureobasidium > Aureobasidium sp. EXF-10728. The sequence goes on from SWBG01000067.1 coordinate 65,886, forward strand.
TGTGATGCTTGTGAGCTTTGTTGACTTTTCTTCTACGTTTGCGCTTCCTAACCAAGTTTCCTTCGTCATTCTCATCCTTCAACTTCAACATTTTTCTCACTCTTCGCAAATCACCGCTACACCATCAGTTGCTCCGCGAGTACTGCGCCACCGACAAGCTCACCATGGAGCGTGGCATCTGCCATGCCTTTCAGCGAGGCAATTGTCGTTATGGCGCCAACTGCAAATACAGCCACGACTTATCTGCTGCACCTGAAGGACGCACTGTATCCACTAAGCCTTGTCGCTTCTTCAACACTCCCCAAGGCTGCAGATTTGGCACCACCTGTAACTTTTCACACGACAACGCAGGCGCAAACACTTCACAGCCCCACAGACATGTGAACAGCACCACCTGGAACGAGCTTGGCAAATGGAAGAAGGATGCCGCCAGCCATCAACCCCTTGGCTTTGGCTTGGGGAAGTTCTTCAACCAAGCATTGCATCTCGTCAACACCGATGATGCATCTCGCCAAGACGTCATCAGGACTCTTGCCTCGGACAGTGGCTTGAACAAAGTGCTCGAAGTCGCAAACCAGGACTTCGAGAACATGTCTGAGAGTGTTCTGAGGCATTTGTTCGTCACCCAAATCGTTCCCATGTTTCAAAGTCTTTCCGAGCACCATGTCATGTCCTCGCCTCTCCTCGAACGCCACCTCGGTACTATCAGCAATGTCCTCTATGGAGTCACAGGCACTAGAGGCGATCATCTGTTTACCGCAGTCGTTCGAGTGTTGACCACCTTGATGCACACCCCGGACGTCAAATTCTACACTTCTCTTGAGGCATCGCTTGCAGTCTTGTCAAAGCTCATCGAGTACAACGGTACAGCCAAGGTGACTCCCTGCTACGAGGCATTCGCAGTCGCTTTGGCACCCATGACGACTCCTCAACTTGATCCGGCAATCGACATATTGTGTTATCAGGCAAAGAAGCACCTGGATTGTATCAACAAACGCTTAGGAATTGGCAAGAGTATCAAAGGCATGGCATCTACAAAGACTCTAGATACTGGTGCAAAGCCACAGTTCGTTTTGCAGCGCAGCAAGCCAGGACAGCTCTCCAATGGTCGCCCCAGGCACGACAACGACTTTGCTTCCATTGAGAACATCCAAATCATGCCGACCTCAGAAGAGATCCAGAGTACTCATGCCGAGTATCTTCCCTTGCAGGACCCTTCGACCTGGCACAAGCAGGGCATCGATGGTCTGCTTGACCGTCACTTCAGGCTGCTACGTGAGGATACGATTGGTCAGTTACGCGACAGCGCCAGGATCGAGTTCGATGCTTTGCAAGGTGTGTTCCAATCAAAGGGCAAGCTCCGAAGACACACATATCAGAACGTACAAGTCGAATGGACCAGATTCGACAGTTCGAAAGGACTCGAGTTTGGGATCAGCTTCGATCAGCCACCAGAGCTGCAGCTGAAGTCGGAAAAACAACGTAAAGACTGGTGGAGCCAATCCAAGAGACTGGAGGGTGATGCACTCATTTGTCTCATCAGTTCAACACAAGCTGTTGTCTTCTGCAGTGTCTGCTACCAGGATCAATCTGGCAAAGACCGTGGCGCAACACAAGACGTCATCAAGTACATTGATGAGCGCGTGTGTATCATTGCTCGACCTATCGAGATGAGCCCAGAGGCTATGGTCCATATTCTAGGTATGTTTGGTCATGATGAAATTCGAGTATGAATGCTCTGTATGCGTTCACATGCCGCTGCAGATTCAAATGTGACTGACAGCATGATACATCATAGGTACCTTCTCTGACCTCGACTTCCAAGGCGGCCGTTCGTTAGTCGAGTTTCCTGGAGTCCTTCTTCCTGCTTTCTTGCCTACATTGACAGCACTGAAGGAGACTTCCCGCAACCTGGACCTGCCCTTCTCTGATTTCCTTGCTCCCTCGTCGCATGCCCAGCAGGAAACGGTCGACATCCCGCCACCTTTATATGCACAAAGACGTGGATTTCGCTTCCGACTCGACAAAATCATGCAGGACGGAAACCTTGCCTTTGATCCTTCGAACCAGAAGCAGTCAGATCTGGAGAACTTGACCAAGGCGAGTACTCTCGATAACACCCAAGCATCCGCACTTCTATCCTCGCTTTCGAGATCTTTTGCTCTCGTTCAGGGCCCCCCGGGCACTGGTAAGAGTTACACCAGTGTGGCATTGCTCAAGACGCTGGTGCATAATAAGGCGGCAGGTCGCCTCGGTCCCATACTCGTCGTCACGTTCACAAACCACGCTCTAGACCAGTCACTGGAGAATCTTCTCGACCAGGGAATCTCCCAGATCGTCAGGTTGGGAAGTCGTTCTAAATCAAAGCGTTTGACTGATCTCAATCTCCGGAAGGTTGCTGAAAAGGTTGACAGAATTCGGTCTGAGATATCCGAGAAGAAAGAGATCAAGTCGCTACTGGACGTGGAGGCTAAGATTATCAACCAACATCTGACCGCTCTCTCAAACGATCTTGAGAATATTAGAGAGCACCTTATGCGCAACAATCCTCAACACGACGCACAACTCTTTGGTCGCGGTGAGGACGAGGAGGGATTCATCGAGGTGCGCTACGGAAGTCCGAGTGATCGGCTCCAAACTTGGTTGCATGGAGGTCGAAACTTCTACTTCGACCGTCCTATTGAGATCATCCGCACTGTCCCCAATCTGAATTACCTCTCCAATTGGGAACGACGCAAATTGAACAACTACTGGCTGCAAACTGCTCGTCAATCCATACTTGATGCTATATTAGATAGTGTTCGACGCTTCAACCAGCTCAAGTCAACTCAAGAGGCTATCAACAACGAGTTGGATCTCCGCGTGTTGAACCAGGCCGACGTTATTGGTGTCACCACTTCAGGCCTGGCTCGTAATCTTAAACTCTTGCGGAAGCTGTCCTCCAAGGTCCTTTTGTGCGAAGAAGCTGGCGAGGTGCTCGAGTCGCACCTTTTGACTGCTTTGTTGCCATCTATCGAGCACGCGATTCTCATTGGTGATCATCTACAACTCCGACCCCATGTTCAGTGCTACGATCTGTCTCAGGAGAGCGTTCAAGGTCAACAGCATGCTCTGGACACTTCGCTCTTCGAACGACTAGTCACAGCACCTGATGGCGGAGTTCGTCTCCCATTCAGTCGTCTCGACACGCAGAGACGAATGCATCCAGACATTGCAGAGCTAGTGCGCTCCACCTTGTACCCCTCACTTTCCGATGCTCCAACCACCTTGACACACCCGCAAGTGACTGGGTTGAAGAAGAGACTCTTTTGGTTCGACCATCAGCACTCAGAAACGCGAGACGATATGCAGTCTACTTCACATACGAACGACTTTGAGGTTGAGATGACTACTGCTCTTGTCTCGCACTTGATCAAGCAAGGCACTTACGCACCTGGAGCTATTGCAGTCCTCACACCATACCTTGGACAACTCAGAAAGCTGCGTCGTCGTATGCAGAGCTCTTTCGAAGTTGTGCTAGATGATCGCGATGTCAAGAGCCTTGAGGATGTAGGCTTGAATGATGAAGACGTGGACGGTGCAACAGAACTGAGGGCTCCACCAGCACCTGGTGTCCAAAAGGGCTCAATCGCTTCGGCCGTTCGTATTGCAACAGTCGACAACTTCCAGGGAGAAGAGGCAGAAGTCGTCGTCATTTCTCTCGTCAGAAGTAATGACCAGAAGCAGTGCGGCTTCTTGCGAACATCGAACCGAATTAATGTTCTTCTGTCACGAGCCAAGAACGGCATGTACATCATCGGTAACTCGACCACTTACCAGCACGTACCTATGTGGACCGGAGTCCTGCAGCGACTACAGATGGACGAGAACATCGGAGATGCGCTGGAGATCTCTTGTCAGAGACACAGCGGCGACGAGATGATGGTTTTGACACCAGATGACTTCGTTCGACTCGCACCCGATGGTGGCTGTATTCTTCCATGTACACAGCGACTCCTCTGCGGACATGCTTGTACTGCCAGTTGTCATTCACAGGCCCTTCATGATGCTGTCAAATGTCTCGCTCCATGCGCAAGAAAGGTGGGAAAGCATGATTGTTCCCACCCTTGCCCTCGAGTTTGTGGAGACGTTTGTCCCTCCAGATGCGAAGAGATTATCGAAGACATCGAAGTTGAACTTCCCTGCGGTCACGTCAAGAACTCTCTTCCGTGCTGGCAATACCTTGAGCCGGATCTGATTCAGTGTGACGAGACTGTGCAGCGTACTGTGCCAGGATGCCTCCATGAGGTCACGGTGCCCTGTTGCACAGATGTCAACGATGACAATTTCGAGTGTAACGCTGTCTGTGGCGAGCAGTTGCCTTGTGGTCATGATTGCAAGCACCTTTGCAAGAAGTGCAAGGAGAGGATTGACAGCCGCATCGTCGAGACAAACCATGGCAAATGCCGCCAAGCATGTGGTCGAGCCTTTACAAGCTGCTCTCATAATTGCGCCAAGCTGTGCCACCCGGACACCGATTGCGGTCTCTGTACGCAGCTTTGTGAAGTCAGGTGTAGCCATTCTAAATGTGCTCGCAAATGCTCTGAGCCATGCCCTCCATGCGCAGAGGAGGTTTGTTCTTCTTCATGCCCTCATAGTGAGTGCAGCATGCCCTGTGGAGCACCCTGCGATTGGGTTCCTTGCTCCCTGCGGTGTGAGGAGGTCTTGGCCTGCTCTCACCAATGCCCTTCGGTCTGTGGTGCTCCTTGCCCTGATGTCAAGTTCTGCCAGGAATGTGCCAATGAGGAGATCAAGAACCGCACGGTAGACTTGATTATGATGAGCTCGTACCAAGACGTCGATCTAAACGAGGAGCCTTGTATCTTCCCTGCCTGCGGACACTTTTACACCATAGGCACCTTGGACGGTCACCTGGGCCTCGCTGAACACTACGTCTTGGATGAGTCCGAGCATCCCATCGCTCTCAAGGCCCCTCACGACAGTCTGGACGTCGACAAGACTCGGATCGTCTGCCCAGACTGCCGTCGATCTCTACGCGATATCCCTAGCCATGGCCGGATTGTTCGTCGCGCTCTCCTTATCCAGAGCACTCTGAAGTTCATCACTTGGTCAAACAGCGAGTACGTTGCACTATACCAACGCTTCACAGAGACAAACATGGATTTGCAGAACAGCCCTGGAGAGGCCAAGCCCGCACATATCAGCCTCGTCATCCAGGGCTCCGGACACGACCAGGTCCGAGCGATCAGAAAAGCTCTGCCTCAGTCGAGGTACAACAAATTCTGGAGCTTGAGGTTCAACATTCACAGATTCAGAGAGCTTGTCAAGGTCCAAGAGCAGCCTTTCAAACAAGTGCAAGAACTTGTCCGCTATGCTCGTATGAGCAAGCAGACTGATACGGACTTTGTCTTTGATGAGAGCGTCATTTTACAGACCAGATCTCACACCTTGGCGACTTCGCTGCTCCTTCGCTGCGACCTGGCTATTTTGTCGGATGTACTGGCTGTTCGATCTTCACACAGGCTTCCAGCGGAGATCAACACAATCGTCAACCTCCAGGCCAACCGTACAGAATGTGAGACTTTGTACCAGAGAGCAAGCGAAGGTATGCATCATCTACAGCAAGCCGAAGCATTGATCTTCTGGGCACGATTTGCTGCTCTGGAATTGTCGTGGCGTTCTTCTCGTGAAGATAGGTATGTCAACCCCTTTACCCAAACCAGAAAACTTTAGACTGACGAGCAACACAGTGACGACGAAGACGACTTCCTTGACCTCCTGCGCGACGAGGCCAAAGTCCGTCTCGAAGAAGCCCGCAATTTCTGCGACGAACATTCTGCAGCCCGAGCCGTGGCCTCTGAGATTGAAGATGTAGGGAAGATGTTGCGCGGAGGCACTTTCTACCAGCCCGTCAATAGCGAAGAGATGCGAGAGGTCGTGGCTGCCATGGCGACAGAGTTCAGCGGAACTGGTCACTGGTGGCAATGCGAGAACGGCCATCCTTTCACGGTCGGTGAGTGTGGTATGCCCATGCAGACTGCTCGATGCCCTCAGTGTAATGGAGTCATTGGAGGACAGGGCCATCAAGCTGCTGCTGGAGTCACCCATGCTGAGGACATTGAAAGGGAGCTTGGTAACTTGAGACTGTGAATGATTTGGCTGTAGGTCAGGGTGGAGAGAAAGTGTACACTTGCGTTGCTCGGGATGGCTATGTAAAGGTAGCTTCTCACCTATGCTACCTGGAACAGTACATAGATTTGCCGCACTAATAGTGCTGTTCCAGATAACAAGTACAGATTGTGTTTCTTTGTTTCCTGCGCCAGCTGGTTCATTCCAAGATAATCCAAGACGAGGACATACTCAGTATCAATTCTGCGGATCACAAAGACTACGTATCCCCTCTTGATCCAGAGATATCCACAGAGCTGATGATCAAGAGCATGAAATCTAGCAGCAGAAAGCAATGGTCTTTAAAGTGGTCCGATCACAACCTCAGATACTTGTCAACATTGGGAAGGAGCGAAACTTCATCACTCTCAGCAGATGGCCGCTTGGAATCAGTCACTCCTTCCTAGCAATCAACATCGCAATCAATTAGTTCACTCCCAACATTATCCTCACATCGGACGCTTCTTTTTCTGCACACGCAATGAGTTTTCCAGCACAAGCCATGAGCACTGGAGACGAGCCCGAGACAGTCGAGGGACGCCGCAAGATCGACCAATCGCTCCAGGATCCCGAGGAAAATCAGAACGATGGCGATCAGTCAGACGGCCTGTTTGTCCCGGAAGATTCAGAGGACCAAGAAGTTGTGAATGAAGGAGTGAAGGACGTCTCCACTGGCGACGAGGACGCCGAAGCATCTACAACTATGGATGTCGATATCGGGCAACTGTCATGGACGGACCGCTCTGAGCTGGCCACGGACCTGGCCATACACAACGCCTCGTCGGCCGAACAGATTTGGAAGAACTAGGACAAGAGATGTCCCTTGTGTATCCAAGATCCCACTATGCCTCAGTCTGCCAAGGACAAGGAGTGGAACAAGAAGGACGAGCTCAAACGTCACATGCAAGGCGAAGAGCACTCCCACTACTTCCAGATGCGCCGCCAACTGATCGGCTATCACGAAGACCACGATGCTGAGCGCGGTAACTGGTCTTGCAAGTATTGCCCTCCTGATACCAAAAGCTATCAGGAGCTTGCCAAACTCATCGATCACATCCAGGCAAGCACAGCCGCTACTGATGGCGACGAACACGACAAGCTCAAGACTGCTGATGGCTGGTATGAGACCGATTTCTATGGCGAGCACTCTGATGAGTACGAGCGTGAAGTTCGTCGCAACATGAAGACTCGCCTTGCCAGCCTGGGTATCGAGCCGGACCCCCCTGAGCTCCCCCATGCGATCCCTCATCCAACCCGCCCTGGTATTATGTTGGGGCCTAATCCTTTCCGTATTCCTGACTCGATCCTTGAGGAGGGAGTCATCACTTTGGGTCCTATGCCCTCCCCCGGCGATGCTGAGAAGAACTTGGAAGCTCTGATGGCCAGCGTCAAGTCTCGCATTGACTCCGGTGCTATTTCATTCGGTTACATGCCAGACGTATCCTGGACTCCTCCACCGCTTGGTCCACGCCACAAACGATCCATCACCCTTGGTGATGGTCCTGGTCCTCTGAGCAGCAAGAAGCCTGCTAAGAGAGCCAAAACTGACTACGCTCCAAAGGAGTAAGCAGAGAAGGACTCAGTGCTAGAATGGGTTGATCGCTTCTGTACAGTAGCTGGCTTCTATAGCTGAACTATGAAATTCTCTCTTTCTTTTGACTTTTAGACTCTGTGCCAGTGACCAACTAAACGCTGCTTCTTTACATCAGTAAGACTGGCCGAGTTTCTTTTATTCACCACAAACTTATCTTGTGATGGGCATGCAGCTGGACGGCAACGTCGTTGATATTTCTAGAACCGTCTACATCTCGTCTCTTGCTCTTCTCAACATGCTGCGCCACCGGAAGAGCCGGTGTGCCCATGGAAGTCATGGGTCTGATGCTAGGTGAGTTCGTCGACGACTACACTCTCCGTGTCGTCGACGTCTTTGCCATGCCTCCGAGCGGTACCGGTGTCTCGGTCGAGGCTGTCAAGCCTGTTTTCCAGACAAAGATGATAGTTAGTCATCTTAATTCTGTTTACTCAGTTTCCTTGGAGATGCTAGGAAGAATCTGGAGGCTACAATCCTTTTCAGGTTGTTATATGCCATAGTACTATGACCAATTTTAAGTCTCGCATTAATTCGGATGACACACTTGAGGCTGTCTGGTCCCATGTCACACGCATCCTGGTCTCTCTCAGTGCTTGGTCCACGCCACAAGCGTTCCTTTACTCTTACAGATGGACCTGGTTCTCTGAGCAGCAAGGAGAAGCCTACTAAGACAGCTAAAACCGACTACGGTCCAACCAATGTCAAGTCTCGCATTGATTCGGTTGCTATCTCGTTTGGTCCGATGCCAGACGCATCCTGGCCTCTTTCAGTGCTCGGTCTACGCCACGGTCGTTTCAGCCGTAGAGAGATTTTTTGTCTTGTGATTGACAGATTCGCTGTGACTGTAACTGTAGCCTCGAGCAATGAGGGGATGTATGTATGTCCGCTGATCTTCCTCCTCTTCTACGACTGCGTTCGTCGGTCGGTTTCATGGTTCATTCGTTGGACGGGGTGGCTGAGTTTGTTGGTTGGTCAGAGACGGGCGTAGCGAAGCCTTGCCATTACTCTTCCTCTTCAGACTGAGCAGAGTTGACTGTGCGATCATGGATAACTTCGCTAAGGGCAACAGGGGGATCGGCACGAAAGTCACACGCGGCAGCAAAGGTTTCGGCGCCATTGTTGGATCAATAAATGTCGACGTTCGAGAGTACCAGGGCTGGCTTGGGGGACCACTTCATTGCCGTCTCCAGGATGATGCGTGTGCGGACCTCACAGATGCTCTTGACGATCGGGGTGTCGTCGTCGCAGTTGTCGAGCAACAGGCAATGAGGTAGAATCACTCAAAGCGTGTGAGATGTCCCACGAGGTTGTTGACACTGATGTTGTCTCAACCGACGTCTTCTATGGTGACTGTGCTTTTGGGCGAGTAAATGTTGTTGTATCTTTTCTTTCTGCTGACTAGCTTTCCGGCTGGACAGTCTGTTGTTGTTGATGAATTGAAAGCGCGCCCTGCTATCAAGACCCACGAAGTGAGTCAGTAAGATGAAAGTCTCCGAGAACGTTCGAAATCTGAACGATTAGTAAACGATTTGAAGAGATTTCTGAGACAGCTCAGAACATGAATATGAGCACAACGCACGTTAATTGAAAGAACCAAGTATCGGAAGATAGAGAAGGGTCGTTCAGATGGAATGGTGAGGTCCAGCTCTTATACAGAGAAGACATAAAGGTTTATACAGATAAGAAAAAGGAAGTTCGACGAGAAGAAAAGTAAAGATTAGACGGACAAGAACAGAACAAGAAATTTACCTCTTGATCACCGCAGATATGCGAACCCAGACGCAGCATACAAGACGAAGCTTCTTTCAGCAGAAGGACGGTTTGGATTGGTATTGAGGAAGTCAGTAATCTTGAGATGGTTACGGTTGTGAGATATATCTGTGATCAGACCATTAGTAGTCAGTCCTTCGTGTGATGCGGAAGTCACGTCCAGAGATCTAACGCTAGTATACTTCCAGAAAGTCCCATGCTGCGTCTGGAACTGACGCATGCATTCTGGTGTCAGTAATCAACACTTGTGTGTGCGAGTGTGCAAGTAGATGATGGAGCGAAGTGGGATGGAAAGCCCGAGAGTTGCCAAGAGTGTTAAAGCTATATAGATTGCAAATTATTTCTAGATATCATAACCAGCCCTGCTGGCGCAATGGTAGCGCGCAAGACTTCTATGCTGATATCTTGAGGCTGTGGGTTCGAGCCCCACGTGGGGCTTTCGTTTTGCCCTTTTCGAGCATAGAAGACCTTTCTTTTGCTCCCAAACATGTGCATATAAGATCAGGAATGCGATTGAAGGTGTGGTTGCGATTTTTTGCGTGGATTTTGGCTATGGTGGAAGAGCTTTCAGGGTCCAATGCAAAATCTTGGCATTCAAAGCCCGACTCGTGCACGAGCCCGCGACCGGCATCCTGAATCGCTAACTCCGTGGGCAATGCAAACCTCCGAGAAGCTCGACAATGATTATTCGAACAAGTCTTGTAAGAACATGAGAGATGAGCAAGGCTTTACAGCGAGTGCAGAAATGCCTTGAGCGACAAGCGCAGTTCTGCGGGCTGAACGCCTTTGTCACCCGTGCGAATGCCACACAACTGGAGGACGCAGCTCGTGCCATAAACGACAGCCAGTCTGAAGGTATGCGTTTCGTCGTCATCACCCCGGCAGACACTGACAAGAGCAGGCTCAGCACTTGCCGGGAGAACAATCGCAATCAAGGACAACATTGTCACGAAAGACTACCCGACCACGGCATCTTCGAGGATTCTCGACGCATACAATTCACCATACAATGCGACCGTTGTCGACAAACTCGCATCAGCCGGCGCCCTGATATGTGGAAAGACCAATCTGGACGAGTTTGGAATGGGATCACACACTCGACCAGTCTTCACATCAGCCACGCACAGTCCGTTCAACCGTGACGGGCAGGCTCTCTCGGCAGGTGGAAGCAGTGGAGGAAGTGCAGTAGCCGTCGCAACAAGCCAGGCTTGGGCTGCGCTTGGAACAGACACTGGAGGTTCGGTCAGGTTGCCTGCTGCATATACTGGTACTGTTGGCTTCAAGCCCAGCTACGGCCGCCTAAGTCGGTGGGGTGTCATTGCATACGCAAATTCTCTGGATACTGTTGGCACTTTGACTCGGACTGTTGGACACGCTCGAGATATCTTCAATGCGCTTGACGGCGTCGACCATATGGATCCCACGAGCTTGTCTAAGACGATCCGCGATAAGATCGCAAGTCAAACCACCGCCTGGTCCAAGGATCGGAAATTGCGCATCGGCATTCCGCTAGACTACAACACTGCTTCACTATCTCCGGAGGTTCGATCAACCTGGTCTCGGCTCTTGTCGACACTGCAAGACGCTGGGCATTCGCTTCGTCCAGTCTCGCTACCTTCGACGCATCAAGCACTTTCAGCATATTACGTCTTGGCCCCAGCAGAGGCATCCTCCAATCTTGCCAAATACGACGGTGTACGTTATGGCAACCGTACCTCAGGCCCTGATGCCAACCCGAAACAGGACCTCCCATTATTTGCCGCCACCAGAGGTGAAGGATTTGGTCCCGAGGTTCAACGACGTATTCTTCTAGGAGCTTACACGCTGAGTTCCGAAGCCATGGACAACTACTTTGTGCAAGCACAGCGAGTGCGCAGGCTAGTTCAGATGGACTTTGACAATGTGTTTGCCCTGCAGAACCCATTGCTGGATGTACAGACCGAGCAGTCGAGCGATGCAACCACTGTTGATGTTCTGATCGCGCCCACCGCTCCCACGTTACCACCAACACTGGCCGAAGTGGAGAAGCTGAGCCCGGTCGAGATGTACATGAATGACGTCCTGACAGTTCCTGCGAGTTTGGCAGGTCTGCCTGCTCTGAGCGTGCCTGTCAAGCTTCAAGGTGGTGCAAAGGAAGCAGGAGACGTCGATTCCGTTGGCATGCAGGTGATTGGGCAGTTTGGCGATGATGCGCTAGTTCTCCAAGTGGGTCAACTCATCGAGAGCCTACAGGCTCAAAGTGCTTGAGAGGACAAACAAAAACAGGAAAGAAGCGACAACTCATCTAGAACAGCAGGTAGTGTGTAAAACTCTACCCTTTATTTCCGGCTTGTCGTCTTCTTGCCACATGCAATTCTCCACCATGTTCAAAAATCAAGTTATAACAATTCACGCATGTATCAAGCTCTTGACTCTGAACCTTCTCGGATTTGTTTGTCGATTCGAGAAGGTGCTCAGAATTCTACTCGGAAGCAAGCTTGATGAGTGGTTATGTTTTTGATTTCACCATGTGCTTGCCACGAGTGAAATATGTCATTCTGACGACTCTGCCGAATCGAGAATTTGCGAGCATTACATTTGACCTTATTGGCATTCAAGCAGTTCTTTTGGAGTACGAGGGGGAAGGCGCAACGGGATACGGCTCGTTCTCGCTCTTTTGGCTGTTCGTGTATATCTTGTGACTGTTCTTGCTCTTGTCTCGGTGATTTTTCCAGGACACATTTGTGCAGCTATTCAGACCTTGACATCTCAAGAACAAGCTCAGCTTTACTTCAATCGATCGTCGACCAAACCTTTTACAACACCATTCTATCAAAATTTTACTACGACCTTACGAATTGCCGCATAAGATACGCACACAACTGCTGGACATGGCCCACAGCAATCCCTTTCAAATATACCAGCCATCAGCACCTCCAGACAATGTCACCGAAAAGCTGTGCCACATGACCACCAACCTCAGCATCAGGAACCCCTACCGCAGATATCCTCCTCACGGCGTACCTTGCCCCGACGGCCCCAATACCTTTCAACTAAATCTCAGACGCGAGAAATGGTGGCAGATGCTGCAAGAATATGCGTGGAAGGAGCAAGTCATGATGCAGAAAGTTCGTCTTGAGGAAGAAAGGAGAGAGAGAGAAAAGCAAGAAGAACAACAGGAGGAAGAGCAAGAAGTGGTCACTGAGCAGAACAGGCAAAGGAAAGATAGTCTTGTTGTTGGGGACAAGGATGTTGGATCTGGCGATACGAGCGAGAGAGGTGAAGGTGGAGGTGACGTTGCTGCTGCGTCAGCTATCTGTGATTCCTCTGATGAGGGAGAAGAAGACAAGCAAGAAGGCCAGCACCAGCAGACAGTGAATCTCAAGACGAGAAAGTCGAGTGTCGCAAAGGAAAAGGAGAAGGGGCACAAGCATGAGCGCAAGGTACGGAGGGTGAGGACTTTGGGTTGTGTACGGACGCATGCTAGGCAAGGGTCGGGAGCGAGTGGGACTTCTTCCAGGACTTCTGCTTCTCAGTCAGAGGTAGATGTCAAGAAGGTCTGCCATGGATGATAAAATGGTTCGAATGGCAGACACAAATTGGAAGACACACTTCACATACATAGGAGCTTGCTGTGCTGGTGTCTGTTTACTCTGACTCGAGAAGATTCATCATGTCCAGAATTGATCGGGATTCGCCATATAAATCCAGGGATGGCCAAATATGGATGAACACTTTTGTCCGAGGTGAGAAGAAGTGCAGAGCAAGTTAATATAATGATCCGAGGTCGGTAGCAGCCGAGGGCTGGGATGCAATGATGATGCAGGTCTGAGCTTTTGATGGTCGTTGGCGTCTGGAGTCGACGCGACACATGCAAGATCGGTTTGCAGCCAACAGGAGTAGCTCTTGAATTCATACACCACTTCACTCTTTACCTTTTACTTTTCTCTCAACGTCGCCTTTTCCTTCTCGTCGCAATCATGGCCAAGAACAAGCAACAGCAGCAGGAAAAGCCGGCGCTCTCTTTCGACGACATGATCAAAGCAGGCATGTAGCGCCCAAGACCATCAACAAAACTCGCAATTGACGTCGCATTCACAGACCGTCAGAAGCGCAAGGCAGAGAACCTGGCTCAAGAAATCTTTGGCAAAAACCGCCGTCAGAGCGCCCCTCAGAACAACCCCAACAACAAAAAGTCGCAAACGCCTTTGGGCGGAAGTCTGGCCAGTCGAGTCGGCATCACAAAGGCGCGTGGACAGACATGGAAGAGACAGAAAGCACATCTAACACCCAGTAGCGCTCATCCTCGACCGCGTCCATCCCGACTCTAGGCAAACAGCAGCAATCCCGCAACCAAAAGAATCGCAACAACCGTCAATCACTCGGAGGCGCAGACACAAGAAGAGATGCAGCATATCAAACGGCAGCACAACAGGCCCCACCCGCCTCATTCAACATCCAGCCACGGTCCTTTGCGACCGTCGGCAGCGAAATCACAATCCGAGGAGCCGCTGGCCCGTACTGTGTCGTCGCCAGCAACTTTGCGCCAGGCACAACAGCTGCCGACATTGAGAGTGTCATGGCTCCAGTCGGTGGTGAAATGTCTGCCTGCAAGTTGGTCTCTGCCTCGCCCACTGTCATTGCAGAGATGCTCTTCCTGGACAAGGCCGGTGCCGACAACGTTATCAACATGTTCAACGGCAAAAAGGTTGGTCTGCACTCTGCGCTTGCTCACTCCACCCACTGACCCAGCACAGGCCGATGGAAGGATCCTGTACGTCTACCTTAAGGAGGGAGGCCCATCACAATCCGTCCACTCTGCCACGCCGCGCATTGCTTCGCCTGTTGTCATAGCCCAAGCCGAGCCTGTTCAAGAACAAGGAGCCGAAGACACGATGGAGATTGAGCAAGCATACCCCACCGAGCCCAGCCCTCTGCCACCTCACGAGCCTTCTCCCCGCCCCGCATACAACAACTCACGGTCTCGCGATGGTAGAGCCTCGTACCGTGAAGACTACGATCGTGGCGGCCGCCATGCGGACCCTGGATATCAAGATGGAAGATATGGCTTCAACGAGCAACGCTATAACGAGCCGCGCTATGATGATCGCCGTCCCAGATATCGTGATGAGGGTCGCATGTACTCGGACGATGTGATGCGCGGAGGATCTCGTAGAGGTGGAGGAGGTCGCGGTGGTGGTCGCTACCGTGGATAGGAGCCAGACTGTGGTGCTTGCACGTTAATTGAGTGCTTGCATGAACTCGCAGACAGATATTAATGAGATCAGTTTCTCAGAGCTTTGGGTCAAGAGGTGCGTATCACCTTTACTGTTCTCAACATGATACCTAAGTATTGTTTATTCTCACGATTTGAAAGTGACAGAATGCTGCTCTGGTCTCTTGCATTCCTGCGTTTGTGCTTGGTTTTTGGTGTGAGCAGATTCTTTTTGCAGCGTTCCTTTTTTAGATTGTACGGTCATGCAGAGAAATCAGACTCCGGTAACGTCAAAACTTGACCTTCGTGCTTTCCAATCTGCACCTTTAGTGAATGCTCTCCAAGCAATTGCACCTGCCTGTCAAAGAAGCTTGACATGTGAAAGCAGCGCTTGGACCACGAGTTCACGACATTGAAGGCAGCCAACCCGCAACTCGCGACCCTTCTATCGACTGACTCTCTGCCAAACTCACATCACTATCGCTTCAGCCAAGAATCGATTGCGTAGACCAACAACCGACCAAAATGGAGGAACAGTGGACAGAAGCACAATACGAAGCAGCCCTCGCACAACTGGAAGCCCTGGCCGACAAGGTACCTTTCCCTTCTATCCACTTCGCCCATCACAAAGACCAATCACTAACACCTACCACAGCTGACCGCACTACGAACCACCATTCCAGCCATCATATCCCCACTCACCCGCCCCGCCACCACAAAACCCGCCGCCTTTGCCGGACTCAAAAAAGCAGCCATTGGAGCCGTCACTGGAGTTCAGGATCTGCGGAGAGAATGGGAGAGTGATGGCATGCAAGAGTTGTTGAAACGGGCAAAGGAGAGTTATGAGAAAGATGAGCAGTTGGGGCCTGCGAGGGAGGTTCCGGCTTGGGGGTGGGTTAAGGAAAATGGGGAAGATGATGGACAGATGCAAGGACAACAAAGGGAGGTCAAGAAGGAGGATGGGGTTGGTGGGTGAAGGGGTTGATTTCTCTGACCTTTTCTACGGATGCGTCGATTGTCGACGTCTTCCACTTCTATGGCTGTTGCTGTCTTTCGACTTGGACTCACTCTCCTGGACGAAACACGATTACTGTCAGCCCTTGCCCAGCTAGGTTCCACACCATCGACTCAGAATCTTCCAGCTTCGACATTCTGCATCGAAACATATCGGCTCCCTCTGGATATCTATTCTGGCTTCGACACCACAGTGCTCTGCATTGTGATTCAATCGACCACGAAACGAACCGCCAAGGCTTCTTGCTCGCCTCTTTTGAGGATACGATTGTTCAGGACTGTTGCATTCTCATCTCGGCAGAAATCGGCCGTCTCGCTACACCTGTACGACGACATTTCGACCCCCACTTATGATCTGGTTAATGCCATCGCAGCAATGATCATCCTCTGAATGTTGGACCACGCGCAAAATCTGGAATTATAGAACCATGGAGGCTCAGCAGACAGTGACCCGATGTAGTCCTGTTGAACTGACCACCAAGCCCCGTGATAGGGGCGACGAAGTTCTACCCAGGAAAAGAACTGATGCTTGCACAGAAGATAGAGACAATGCAATGTCAGGCCATCAATGTATCCCTTACATCATGCCAGTACTTTCTTGCGGGAGTAATGACCTGATGATCACGAAGACGCAGCGTCTCTTATCTCATATCGAAAGCATTTTCTGTCTCCTAAAATTGAACTGAATGAGAATGTGAACATCGTGCCTATTAAGAGCAAAGAGAGTCAATCTGCTGTGTTGTTTGATGTTGTGTGGTAGAATCGTGTACACAGGGAAATAGGTGAATCTGTTGAAGCACATTTCATCAAGCCCCTTTAGCTCAGTTGGTAGAGCGCGGCACTAGTATCGCTCTAGATCATGCCGAGGTCGCCGGTTCGACTCCGTCAGGGGGCATTGCTTTTGCTATTCATCCTCCGATATTACTTTTGTGTTGTTTTCTTTTGCATGTGGTTGTTCTGGTGGTATAGCGATATTTTGGGCGTTGGTGGAATTCTGGCTGTGGGTGTGAATTCGCAAGCCGGGCATAAAAGCTTGGCAAGTACGGAGAGGTCGACCTCTATCTATCTACATCGCTCTCCACCTCCTCACCCTCTAGAACTTGAGTATACAAGTGTTCGCGTGATATGTGGCAGTAATGACATGACAATACTCGATCGCTTCATCGACTACGCCATCTGTGCCCAGCGGCCAATTCATAGTAAAGCCCCGACTTGAAGCACAAGCTACATCGTTCTGCGGAGGAATCCTACGCCGGCTCAGCTGCAAGCGCCCGGAGTATACTCATACCCTTATCTTTATATCCGGATGCTTTGTCAAGATGTATCAACATCACTTGAATGAAATCATTGTTTTCCGAAGAGTGGCCACACGCGTATACAGATCTTAATGTCCGGAGTGGACCAGCTCTCGCGATGGCGCTCATCCTACCGGACACATATTCATCCATGGTATCATGATAAATAGCAGGCAAGTCACCCGTACAAACAAAACAACAACACTATCAGTCTTCAATTCTCTCTTGTGCCAATTACTTCTTCAAGCCATCATCCCAAGTCATCAAGCACTATGCCTGCTTCTACTATCCCCTATCAACCCTATGCCGATAGATATCTCGGTGGCCCGGCCTCTGGCCCGACTGCTGAAGACATCGTCAACGATCTCGGTCTTGTTGGCAAGCTTCAGGACAAGGTCATCCTAATCACAGGTGCCTCGGCTGGAATTGGCCAGGAGACTGCTCGTGTTCTTCACTCCACTGGCGCAAAGCTCTATCTCACGTTCCGTGACAAGACTAGAGGACAAGCAGTCGTCGAAGACCTGGTATCGCGAAACCCCAATGGACAAAAGCCTGTACTCATCGAGATGGAACTCGCAAACCTCGCAAGCGTCAGGAATGCAGCCAAAGAGTTCCTCGACAAAGAAAAGCAACTCGACATCCTGATCACCAACGCAGGTATCATGGCGGTCCCAGAAGGCCGTACTGTCGACGGTTTCGAGATACAACTTGGCACCAACCACTTTGGCCACTTTTTGTTCTTCCAGCTGCTCAAGCCCACATTGCTTGCCAGTGGCACCGTCAATTCGCCCAGCCGCGTGGTCACCGTCTCGAGTGCCGGACACAAGGCCTGCGGCATCTTGTTCGACGACCTCGATTTGACCAAGCAAGGCTATCACCCCATGATGGCCTACGGGCAAAGCAAGACCGCAAACATCTACATGGCCAACTACATTGATCGCCATTATGCCGCGTCGGGTCTGCGTGCTGTATCCGTTCATCCGGGCTTGATTTTTGATACTCAGCTTGGGCGTCACATGTCTCCAGAACAGCTTGAGGGGTTTGCGCCTCTTGCACCATTCGCGAGGTCTGTGGAGCAGGGTGCGGCGACTACTGTTTGGGGAGCGCTTTGTCCGCACTTTGATAAGCAGGGTGGTGTATATCTTGTGGATGCTGGTGTGTCGAGTGTTGCTGCTGAGGATGAGCCTCTTGGTGGTAGTGGCCATGCTCCTCACGCTTTCGACGAGGAGGCTGAAGAGAAGTTGTGGAAGCTTAGTCTTACTGCTGTCGGGCTGGAGGAAGACAGCCAGTAGTGGTATTAGGGATGTGGTGCAGCGTGAGGTGCTCAGGAGCGGCTTCCAGGCTGCATGGTTCCAATTTAGTTTATCTATATAGTATTAATGTGAATGAGAGAAAGGTATCGCTCGTCAACCAACACCTCCTGTTGCACACCAAGACAGCCAACAATGCACCATCTTTTTCTAACATCCGCAATGTCGTTATCCTATCTAGACATTCGGAAGGAAAAGTCCACGATCTATCCAAGTCACACCCATACTGCCGCTACACAACAACCCCTGCAAGTCAGATCCCGAGGTCCATGATGCAGCTCGGCAAGCCTTCTATCTCAATTTTTCTGCCCCATCAAGGACTTCGCGTCTATCAAGGGATACTACAGAAAGGGGTAAGTGCTAGATAGACCTGGTCACCTCCGCGCGCCTTCTACCCCTTTTACATTTAAGGGCGAAAATCGATCGGATTTGCGTTATCCATCCCCTTGCTCCTGTCTAGCTCGTGCTAAACTCGTTTTCTCATTTCTTTTGGCGGCAAGTTAAGCCCCTAGCTATACGCATGGTTTGGTGAAGGAACCTTCTAGACAATCTCTTCTCTGCATCGCCAGTCGTAGTATCTAGGTGGGCAACCTGGCCTTCTTCTAGACAATATCTTTTCCTATTCGTCCACAGAAGTTGTAGAGTATGTGTTCTGCACATACATATCGACTGCATCTCCTTTATATACCCATAACAACGTAAAGCAACTCATCCTCCGACGTTTTGACACGCACAACTCGTCTGTAAGGTCTTGTTAGACGCCGCCGTGCAGAAAGATCAGCAAATGAGCAAGTACTTGATATGTCCTAAGACTCTGTCATGAAAGAAGCATCCAAGCCTTCTTCTTTGGATAAGCAAGTCTCTGATTTGGATTTGAGCGACCAAAAACAAGAGTCTAGTACAAAAAACCCACAAACCACACACATAATTTGGTCAAACAAAAAGTCAGACCGTTTAAACAACCTAAAGATAATCACGCCTTTGCCTAAGTTGCATTCCAACAACCATTTCCAGTCTATACATACTGACTTGAGGCCCTTTGGATTCACATTTCACTGAGCACCCCAGGGATATAAAAGCACATCCCCACATGCCAACCACTCTGCAGAAGGCGCATTAGGACAGCGCACACACCCTGCTAGCCCTCTTACATGTCTACAGTTATCGTCGACACACGAGACTGGGTCTGGCATTATGATTGATGCACCTCTAGCACGACTGACAAGGGTAGGTAGATACTAAGGTCCATGACCCCCCTACCCACCCAGCTTATCTCCATATCACTATACACCTCAAGACCCTTCCCCTTGCCCTTAGACTCCCCAGAAAGTGGTCGTGCATCAAAGACCCCTCTCCTTTCCTTGCCTTTTCTTGCCTTAAACCCCCCCTCTTCCCAAGGCTTTCGCACGAATCCATCCTCGAAGCACTTTCAATGTATAGCAATGGAAAAGCAAGGAGACTAGAACATAGAAAGAAAGAGTTATCGACCTGGATGTATCTCGCGTCTCACCCCCTCTTGCTGCGAATAAGTCTAGCAACTGAAAAAAAAAAGTTGGTGTCAGAGAAACAATGACAGAGTGCGCTTGAGCGAAAAGTCCTTGGTGAGTATAGTTGTGGACTTGGATTGGAACTTCGTACTGTATGTAGTAGAAGGACAAGATGAGAGTGCATTTCTGGTGACTAGAGGGAGTGTTTGTGCCATCATAGTGGAGGCTCTGGAGCTTACTTTTTTTGTTTTGAGATTGCCCATTACGTTCTGCACGATCTTGAGGGTGGGTCAAGACACCAGGCGATGTGAATTGATGTTTTACTCGTGTTTGATTGCCGTAGGTATTCGCAGCGCATGGTAAAAAGAGTTAGGGAGGAGAAGGGCAAAAAAAAAAAAAAAAAAAAAACACCAACCTTAAAAACTCCAAATAACAGTATTCCTTTTCTTGCAAGTGTTTTCAAGCATGTGTTGTTCCATGCTTCGTGATTGGCATCCAGGTCAGATCCCATGCGCATCAAACACGGTCTCAACCAGATTGTTGTAATTGGAAGCTCTTGACTTGCGGTTGATCAAGTATCTTGTAGAAGCCTTATCGTTCAACGAATTATGGATAAAGGACCTTGCTGCATCTAAGAGATTGTTTTTTGACTGTAGAGCGTCCTAGTTGTAATTGTCGTCTGCTACGGATGGTTGTGCTGACGGTGGTGGGACTTGGGTCGTCATTGTTGTGGTAATCTCAGTGATGCATGGGGAAATGGAACAGCAGTCGAATCGGGGGGACAGATCGAGTTATAAGACAGAGAAGTGCGTGGAGATTAGAATGGCGCAGTCGAGTTGAGTGAAAGCGGAAGTGGTGGATACTGTGCAACTGTAATCGCAAAGCATATGACTGAGCGTAACCCTGGCTGGATTCCCTGGCTAGATCATGAGTGAACCCATGAGTTGATAAGCACGCTCATATGCTTACAGGTGCTCATGTGAGATGTCGAGCCATGAGCCGAGTTAAGTGATGGCCCTGATTGACTCATGGGCAAGTCCATGAGTCGATGAGCACGCTCATATGCTCACGGGCGCTTATTATAAACGTCGGGCAAATTTATATAAAGTTAGATTGTTATCATGCGTACGGCGGTGCAGAATAGATAAATTTAGTCATACCTAACTGTGAATAATGCATTTCTGTTGCTATTAATGCAGCTGTATTGCTAAACTAATGATAGAATATCAACAACCTAAGAAATGCAGCCTGCATAAGATACTAAGCAATAGTAGCCGGTCAGAAGTCGTGTCGTTGATGATACTCCCAGCCAAGGGACATCACATAGGAGTGCCAGCGTACTCCGAGTCCGACACATGTGTGTATGGCGTAGCACCTCTGTCAGGAAACTCGTCGTTGACGAAGTCGTCCTACAGGTCGTCATCTAGGTATTGTAGGTTATCTTGCGCCGCGTCCAATAACATAGGCTGAAGTTGCGTCTGGCGCATCGAGACGTAGAGTTCTGATGGCTAAGAAGATGGTGACAGGAATTGTTAAGTGGTTAGATCTGTGCTTGTAAGAGGCGCATCTCCGTGTTGGACGACAGAATGACAGGTTTGGGCAACGACGCCATCGTCGCCGCTGTACATGATTGGAATAGTACGACTCTGATCGTGCAGGGAAGTGGCATTGCGAGGATCGTCTTGCATGGCCGAAGCGGCATAAGGGTCGTCTTGCATATCTGAAGCGGCATAAGGGTCGTCTTACATGGCTGAAGCGGCATGAGGGTCGTCTTGCATGGCTGAAGCGGCATGAGGGTCGTCTTGCATGGCCGAAGCGGCATGAGGGTCGTCTTGCAAGGCTGAGCTGTTGTGAGGACGGCTCTGCGAGGTAGTAGTTGTGACGGCAGGTATAGGGGTGCGATCTTGCTGCAATCTATAGAGCTTGCCAGCGAGGCGGCGGGTAAGGTTTGCCCATGCTCGCTCTCCTGATAGAAGTGCCGAACCTCTGGCGTAGGAGTCCCCTATCTATTGCCATATCAATGTGCCTGGCGACATGGGACCGAATGTCGCGTAGTGACATTGTAGGCAGTTGGGGAATCTCGCTTATGAAGAATCGGTAAAGTTGATCTAGACATAGCATGAGTACAATTGCCAGGTAGAATAAGAGACTTTGTAGTTTGATAAGCTTACTTTGCAGGTGTCTTTGCTGCTCACTTGCCCTGCATCTAACCCTAGACATGATGGTGCTGATGGGGTAACGGGTCTCTCAGGCAGAACAATGGCGCAAGACAGATACCTGGTGCGGTCGAAGACCATACAGTAAATGCTGCAAGGCTTGCCAATAAGGCGGTATCAGCGGAGCGCCGTGTGATGTAAGGCACAGTAGATGTGATGGTCCGTAGATGTAGGGGTGAGGTTTGTGTAATTGTCGACGTGATAAGATGGGCGACAATAGGAAGGCATATGGCCGGCGTCAACGGAGCGTTGGGAAGGAGCGCATGTCTCATGAGCCGCATGTGCGGTATGCTTTTTCTTATGGACACTTGCCTATTGCGTTCTGCACGATCCAGAGGGTTGCGACCAAGGCACAAGGAAATGTGAAGAGATATTGATGTTTTACTCGTGTTCGATTGCTGCAGATATTCGCAGTGGTAATATGAGTCAAGGAGAAGAAGAGGGGAAAAAAGAAGAACTAACCGCAAAAACTCCATGTCCCATCTGTAAACGCCCTGCTAATGACAATTCCTTGTTTCCCCTTTGAACCTCTCAACACCCTGATCCCCAGAAATGCTTGATCCAATGACCTTCCCTAAAGTTCCGTGCCAGACGGAGACCACCATCAAGAGTACCATCTCTGCCACTTGACTTTGGGCTCAAACTCCTACTTCAGGCCCAAGCCCACGTTTGCAGCACTCTCGCCCACACGGATGGAGTCTTCTCTTTCTAGACCTTCGGGTCTTCTGCTTGCCGTGGTGCTCTGGCTTTCGCTTCTCTCTCTGGGACCGGCGACACTGGTCATGCCGGCCATGTTTGCAGCCCAAGCACTGACACTGGGACGAGAAACGGTTGCCTCGATGCGAGGGTTGGGGTTGTTTGCGTTGGCGCTCGCGTCCGAGGTGACGCTGTTTCTACGGCTACGGAGGGCGCGCTCAAGGGCCTTGACGCGTTGACGCAGGGCTTCGTTTTCTTGTTTCACCAGGTCGAGTTCGGCGCGCGAGGAGGCGATTTCGGCGGCGCTGGAGGTGGATGTGTAGGGCGAGACTGGGCCGGGGGTGAAGGAGCCGGCTGCGGAAATTGCGCTGGCGGCTTGCGACATGGATGGGCGGTGGGGGAGGGATGTGGCAGAGGCAGGAGCGAGGGCTGGTGTGGAGTGGCCCGAGGTGCTGCGGATCGAGGGGTTGCGACTGATGGATGAGGTTGTTGTTGTGGAGCCTGCTACTGCGGCGGCGCGGTCGAAGGAGGCTTGTGAGACACCGGCGAGGGGAGCGGTTGGTTGGGGGTGGTGGATGTTGACGTGACTCGAAGTGGCCGAGGGATTGCTAAGACTACGGTTTGAAGCGGTCGACGAGGAGCGGTGTTGACGGGTGGGTGTTGGATGTGAGAGACTAGTGTCCAGGGCCTGGTTTGAGCTGGTCTGCGAAGCGTTGCTGGCGACAGAGGCAGAGTGTTGGGCGCGAAGTGCTGAGAGCTCGCGTGTGAGGCGGTTGACCTGAGGAAATGGGTTAGATGCTGAGCAAGTGAGAGATGGAAGGGAGAACGTACGACGGCTTCCTGCTCCTTCTCAAGCTCGAGGTGCAGCTCAGCGGCGGTCAAGGGACGAGGGTGTCGCATAGGCATGTTTGCGTCTGCTGTGCTCATGGTCGAGGGTCCTTCGGCTCCGTGAGAAGGACGGCGCGACGACATGTTGGATGAGCCTCGTCTTAGCGACGGACTCAGGGTGCCGTTGGTCGCCATCTCGTGTGTCTAAGAGGAACTTCTCCTGACGATCTAAACAAAACTTGAAGTCACATGGACCCGACCGAGTGGAGTTTGAATTGCGTATACACAACGCCAAGACTCGGATGACTGTTTTGACATGTGATAATTCTAGATATTCGTTGCCGCCATGCATCGTCATTCCTATGGTGCACCTCTTCTTGCTCATCAAACATTGCAAAAACATGCTTTTGTTCTCGCTCGCCGAGAGCCCATCAAATCCATCGAGTCCGCCCGTCCTTTGGTAATCCGCAACGCCCTAGCTCATACGAGCAATACTTTCCCAATACATTGCCTTCCTGCTTCGACTTTGGACGGGCGCTGCTGCTTGTTGCCTCTCAGATGCAGCCTCCTTTGAGAGCCGTCTGTGACTCTATTGAGTAAATTTCCTTGTCTTGACCACTGCATTCTCTGTTTAGTAGGTTCTGGACAGGTTGCGGAGGTACCAGTCCACAAGTCTGCGGCCGACCTTGGCTTCCGAAACGTGGATCAAGTCCTGGAAGTCATTATTAGCATTTGACATATCACAATCACTTGTCATATAACTCACTCCTTGCATGGCGTAGTCCAGGTCGTTGGTAGTGACAACATCACCATCAAGCAGACCACCCTCGGTGTGTCTAACCTGCTTGCTTCTCTGCTTGTTGACCAACAGCCATCCTCTCAAAGTGTCGGCATCAATCTCGAGGAATCCGGCCAACTTCTTGATGTCCATTGTAGTGTAAAGCTTCAAGTAAGAACGGACAGTAGGGCTCCACATGTTGTTCTTGACCTCCTCCATGAAGATGGAAAGGTGGTGCTCGATGGGGTCAACGTTGACCGAAGGGTTGTCAAAGTCCGGAGGAGTGGGAGAGATGAATCTGGGGCAGGCCTGGCGGAAGAGATCCTCGAAGATGGGCAGCGAATCGGGGCCACCGAGCTGCATGCGGGCAAACTGCTCACCGTACTTTTCACGGAGAGCCGAGTGGACGGTGTCGTCAAGACGGGTGGGGTTGAGGGCGACGCAAATGGCGACAAGAGCGTACATCTGGTCGCTCTTCTTTGCGATGCTATCGTATTGAGCGTTCTTCTGGAAGTTCTTTGTGCGCGAAATGTAGATGAGGATGTGGGTGAACATGCGGATGGCGTCGGTGTAGCGGTGCATCATCATGTACGAGAAACCGACGTAGTAGTAGGTGCTGAACTGGGCGGCCATGACACGGGCGAACATGGACTTCTTGTTGAGCTCAATGTTGTCCAGAGTCTTGAGGGCCATGCTAAAGTCACCGAGCAGGCAGTGGACGCGGAGGAGACCGATGAGCGAGAAGTATCCGAGCATCTGGTAGAGGGGGCGGTTGCCGTACTCGCCGGCATAGGCGGCGGGGTCCTCACCACGCTTGCGGGCCTCGAGCTGCTCCTGGATCTGACTGCGCTGGATCAGCGAGTACAGAACGTTGAGGACCGAGTAGCATCCCCAGGTGTTGGGGTTCTCGCGGAGGATCTGAGCATCCTCGTCGTTGTCCTGCTTGAGGGCAACCTTTTGGCGGTAAGCGCAGAAGCTGTTGAATTGGTAGATGAACTCGTCAATGACCTCCCAGGCCCAGTAGTACTGTGTGTGGTCAGTCTTGTCTTTTTGTTGGACATGCAGTTGTACGGCGTTGACACACGTTGGGGACCTCGAGGTCGACGGGGCCGTCCGAGTTGAGGATGAAGTGGAACAGGTTGCAGTAGCTGTCGTAGCTGGCAATCTTGGTCTCGAGGGTGGCGCCGTATTCGAGGGGCTGGGCAGCGGCGGCGAGCTGGGCTTGGAGATCCTGAGGGCCGCTGGAAGCAACTCTCTCGAGTTCATCGTCGTCGCCGTATTGGACCTGCTCCTTGTAGTCGCTGGCCAGAACCTCGTCCTCAACGTCCGAGTCGTCGTCGACCTGACGCGCGGGCGCACCCTGCTGGTATGTGGCTTCGATGTTGCGCACGCTCATCTTGACGGTGTGCTGTGTGCTGCGGTGCTGTATCTACCGACAATTGCGAATGCGCGCGACGACGACAAGTTCTGGCTTCGTGCAACTTTTGCTCGCTAACCACGGGTCGAGCTAGCCGCTTGTGGTCATGGAAGCTGTAAGTTACAGCTGCAACCCCCGCTAATCCTGGCGGGGCATCCACTTTCATGCCATTCCATCATCGCCAGTCATCGTTCGTCGACACGTCTTTCTGCTCAAACAAGTTAAAATCTTGCCCTCTTCTTTCGTAACGACAAGAAATCATAGGTCGCTCGTCTCAGTATCATCTTCATACTTGTATACGTATTCAGCGACCTTTCCGACAATCATATCTGAGCAGCTATCCCTAGCATAATCATGGCCCCCACCCACAAGATCGCCGTCATCCAGCTGCATCCCAAGGTACAACACTTTTGATCAGGATGAATCCATCTTACTAACTCGGTCAAGCCTCTGCATGTCGAAGAGAACTTTCAGAAAGCAGCAAACTTTATCAGATCAGCAGCCCAGCAAGGTGCCCAGCTGGCAGTTCTACCTGAATACCATCTGACAAACTGGCTTCCACATGATCCAAACTTCAAAGCTTCATGTGCAAACTGGAAAGAGTATCTCGAAAAGTACCAGGCCCTGGCCAAGGAATGCAATATCTGTATTGTTCCCGGAACCATTGTAGAATTGCACACCGATGCCGAGCATGACAGCACCGGCATCCTCACCGAAGACGATACCAACAGCGAGCGTCTTCTGAACGTTGCCTACTTCATTTCATCCACTGGAGAGATTCTTGGAAAATATGTCAAGAAGAATCTCTGGGGTGACATCGAACGCTTGCACCTTACGAGCTCATCGCGTGACCCCCATCCAGTCTTCGATACTCCCTTCGGAAAAGTCGGTATGCTGGTCTGTTGGGATCTTGCCTTCCCGGAAGCCTTCCGCGAGATGATCGCCCAAGGAGCGAAACTGTTCATTATTCCAACCTTCTGGACATTGAACGACTGCTCGCCTGCTGGACTGGCCAGAAACCCCACTGCTGAAGCCACATTTTTGGACTCGATGCTTACAGCTCGTTGCTTCGAGAACACATGTGCAATTGTCTTTGCAAACGCCGGAGGTCCACCAGGCAAAGGTTATGCTGGCCTGTCGCAAGTGTGTGCACCTTATGTAGGACCCATAGTACGCTTGGGCAGTTCTGCCGAAGGTATGGCTTGCGTCGACCTCGATATGCAGATTGTCGAGGATGCAGAGGAAAACTATCAAGTCAGAGCCGATCTGGCAAGGGGAGATTGGCACTACGACTATCGCCACAACAAGGACAACGATTCGAAGCTATAATGTAAATAGCCATGTATTCGAGAAGCGACTCGTGTGCCACGAACCTCTCTCATTGTAAGCACCTTGAGGATCTAGCTATCATTGTCTCAAGTCAAGTTCGAGTAAAGTCTTCAAGGACCATTTTGAGTTCATACCAAGGGCCAGATCGTTCTGATGTGTTCTCGTAAGAGGTATTGGAGAGAAGAAGAACTTCTTCAAACCCCTATTGCGTCACTTCCTTAAGGCTCTATCCTTGCTCTTTCCTTACCGTGATGAGAGTCGGCGTAACCAGCTTCAAACGTCAGCGGCATCGTCTATCTGTCTTCGACTTTTCATCGCAACAAGTCATTATTCTCCATCGCTATCCGCTTCATCCATAGAGTTCATTCGACCACAGTGAATGACCGCCGTATTTTGTTCGACGACGCCTCATACAAAGAACATCCTTCTGTCGGAGAGTACCTGGTTCGGAGCAACAGCCCAGCTACTGAATTTGAAGCCTCACGCATCTCTTCATCAGCAACTGGAGGCAACTACGAAATATGGAGCAGCGTGCAAAGGCACAGGACTTGATCAATGGCACACCTCAGTGGCACCCTCCAAGACATCTCGCGTTGTACTCAGCCAATACGTCTCTCTCACCGATATGGACAAAGGCGAGCAAAGCCTTGTTTGAGGCCTACTTGAATGCCACGTACTCGTGCACCGATGTGACGGCTGATGACTTCGACAAATCGATGTTTACAACACTAAGAATCAAGGCCCACAAGAAACAACTACGCAAGCTAAGGCATGCCATATCACAGCCAGTGCAACCTCCTTACCTTCGGGAAGTCATCTTTGACTGCAGCGCCATCAAGACTTTACAGGATGTTGGCAAACTGCAGGATTGCCGTCCCTTGCTTGTTGAGATTCTCGGTTTGCTATATGGTCAAACCGGGGACGCCGTACACCCAATCAGACATGCCTTGATTATCCTTCTCGAAGCCTTCCTATGCGCGCTGGACACCAAGCAACAAGTGTAGTGCGCATATAACACAGACGATCCAAAATTCGCGAAACGATCGCAAGGGATGGAAGCTTGGTGTTCCTTGACATATGGAGGTGTGGGCATTGGCTCTGCAACGAGAGACGTGCCTATGTTCGAAGTCTGCTTTGACCATGGCCTATCATTTGAGAGTTTGACTGCGAACCCCTTTGAAAACACCTGGTTGTGCATCAGCGAGGACCATCAAGATTTCGGACGTCTGCTAATCAATGGCTGGCCGGGACTAGTTCGAGATGAACTCAAATACAACCTGACTACTTTTGAAGCCATGCTCATGACGACTGACCTGAGAGTCATCGAACTTGGAAACACAAAACTCTTTCTAGGTGGTTTGCAACAAGGGAACATTGGATGTCCTCAAACTCCTCAACATCGATGCCGATGTGAATGGTAATTCGTAGTCCGAATTGATGCTATGGATCAGCGACACTCTCGTACTGGACCACCTGACAATCTATGGGTGCAAGTCCCGCGGTACCGCTCTCGAAGGACTTAATCTCATGTTTGGCAATGAGTGGGCGTACACAATGAGCCGATGCGAAAGACAAAAGAATTATGAGAGCGTTGTGAATGGCCTCTTGACCCGGTTGTCCGTGCCTCTTCGACCCCTGTAAGGGCTTTTGAAGTTGTCTATCGTCGAGTGTCCAACCGCTCCACTTTGTCTGTGGCCACGTCGTTGGGACGAAGAGCCTGAGACGGGCTCTCCTCACTCACACTTCGTGGATTCGTGATATCGAAGTTGCGTCGACTCCATGATTCGAGTCGCACGTTCGTAGACGCTCGTTCGGTGCTCAGATACAATCACGTCAATCCCTTGTTGAGAGTTCTTCGGCACTTCGACTCTTCTGCGTTGCTTGATCATCTAGTATCCCGATCCTTGGGAATCAATAGTGCCATGTGCCCATCGGCGGAGATGACTGACGCTGTTTGTGACTGCCTAGAACAACCTCCTGATTGAGATAACGGCAGTAGGTGACAAAAGTAGGCAAATAGATACAGGACTTGACGTTTCAAGTCAAGGCCCAGCCGTTGCCGAAAGACGTGCTCGAGAGTACGCCGTAAGACTGACGACTACGCAGCGAAGGATTCAAACGCCTCAGACAAAGCGTTTCGACGGTTGTCAATTTTCAACAACGTCGGCCTCCACATGCCTTATTTGTTCGCAATACCGCTGCTGACTTTCGATCCCTGACACAGGTCTAACCGACATGCGGTTGGTAGTAGATGATGGGGCAGACCCTTGCCGTGTCGTTGCGCCCACATGGCGACATACGCCGCGCAAACCCGGATGTTTGCGTATACGGTATAGCTGAGATGATAGCGTGGCCGTTGAGCCTCTTTGCTGGAGTATTGCTTGTTCTTTCCTTTCCTCATCATGACAATTTGTTCTGCTCTGACTATAAGCTCTCGAGACTTCAGCAGTTTTGAACTTTGTGTACCTCTTTTGAACCTTCTTTTCCTCTTGCTTTACTCGTCGCTTGTGTCGCAGCCACATTCCTTACCATAGGGCTGATTTCTATGGGGGAGTCCTGATTCTACCTATTGACACACATAACTCATCGACGAGATTGTTTTTGTCTGATACGTCATTGGAGAAACAGCAAAGATGGCAACTTCTGCGTACCATCTCAGGACGGATTATCTGAGCGAAGCCTTTGGAATCGATAATCCACGTCCGGAGTTCTCATGGAGACTGGAAGCTGCCGACCCGTCCGACAAACACGCCATGGTGTTTCAAAATGCATATCGTGTGCAGGTTGCTCTGCTCGACAGCTTCAAACCCACCAGCATTATCTGGGATAGTGATATTGTGCGCTCGCAACATCAATCCGGCATCATATACGCTGGAGGCCTGCTGCAGTCTATCACCAAATACTATTGGCGGGTGCAGCTGTTTGATATGTACGATATGTGCAGTGGGTGGAGCAAGACTGCGAGCTTTGAGACGGGTATTATGGATGCGAGGTTGTGGAAGGCCAACTGGATTACCGGACCTATCGAGGACACAGAGCACGCGATGTATTTCCGCGGTTGTCTGACTGTACCGACGGGTGTGCTCAAGGGCAGAGCCTTTGTCTCTGCTTTGGGTTGGTATAGATTACTCGTTAACGGCACAGACTTGACTGGAAACTGCTGTGTGCCGCGCTGGACGCCTTTGAATTCTGCAGTTGAGTACCAGGACTACGATATCACGGAGCACCTGAAACCTGGATTGAACCACTTTAGCGTTGTTGTTGGAGACGGACGCTGGAGAGGCAGTCTGGGGCTCCGGGACACCAGAGCCAAACATCACGACCCCGTTGCTGCGTTTGTTCAGGTCAACATCAACTTCAAGGATGGCAACAGGATTGCTTACGGCAGTAGCGAGGAATGGCTTGCCGGCACAGGAGTCATCATCCGCTCGGATCCAAAGCTAGGCGAAGAGCACGATCATCGCATCAGCAACGACGAGTGGCTGGGTGTAGTAGCGCCCACACCACCCACAGTCAAAGGCTCACGCTGGACGCGAGCCCGTCTACTCCCCACACCGCAAGCCCGCAAACTCATTGCCGAGGAAACGCCACGCACAAAGGAGATTGCACGACTACGACCAAAAGGCATCTTGCGCTCTCCCACAGGCAAGCAAATCTTCGACTTTGGCGAGAACATTGCTGGCTTTGTGGTTGCTAAGCTTCGGGGCAAGAGAGGCACCAAAGTCACCATCACGTATTCAGAATCTGTGGGTCCGGATGGGGAACTAGATCTGGATTACGCATTGCCCATTGATGGCAAAGCTCAACGCGATTCGTGCATCTTGAGTGGAAAAGACACTTGGTTCCAGCCTTGGTTTACGCGCCACGGCTTCCGCTATGCCGAGATTGAGGGCTGTGAAGATGTAGGCTTCAACGATATCAAGGCCTTGATTGTGTCTGCAGACCTGCCCGAGACTGGAATGTTCACATGCTCGGACTGGAGACTGGAGAGATGGAGAGGAAATGCTCTGCGCTCCATGCGAGCAAACTTCGCAGACGTGATTACCGATTGTCCGACCAGAGAGCGGCTGTGCTGGATGGGCGATTTACAGGCTATCTCTCCCACCTCAACCATGTTCCTGGACACTCAGACGTATCTGAGGAGGACGCTGAGGAATATCTCTCTGGAGCAGTTGCCCGATGGTACGGTGCCGCCCTTCTTGCCTGGCGAGTGTGCTCAAGTCTACAAAGGGCTGTGGTGGCCTATGTCTCTGATCACGACGTCTGTGGGCTGGGGTGACGCTTGTGTGTTGGTGCCTTGGACGCTGTATCAGTACTACGGCGACAAGGCAGTCCTGAAACGGCAATACGCAAGCATGAAGAAGAAGATCGAGCAGCAAGGTAAGCCAGAACAGATACTCGAGTGCTCCTCATCTTGGTGCATATGACTAACGCACTTACCAGTCCGAGATGCGCGTAACGGCCGCGGGGGCTATGGCAAGTACTTCAAAGGCGAACGCAACGAACACGAACCCTACATCCTCGACAGCGACAAGATGTGGGGAGAGTGGTTGGAGCCCGGCAGCGGCATGTGGGGACTTTTCAAGTCACTCATGATCCCCAGTCCCAACACTGCAACGGCCTACTTTGCACACAATGCCTCTGTGCTCGCAAAAGCTGCCGAAGCTCTGGGGTACACTCAAGATGCCGATCATTACCTGCAGCTATCTGAGCGTGTGCGTGTGGCCTGGCGCGCTGCCTTTGTATACTCTGACGGTCGTATTGGTGACGACAAGCAAGATGACTATGTGCGCGCTCTAGCCTTCAATCTTATCCCCGCCTCTTCGCGCCCCAGCACTGTCGCTCGCTTGGTGGAAATCATCCACGACAGCGACTATCATTTCGGCACCACACTGCTCAACACGGCCATGCTGCTGACCGTCCTCAGCGACAACGGCAGAGCAGACATTGCCTACAAACTGCTCCTCAACAACCAACCCCACACCTTCCTCAACCAAATCGAAGCCGGCGCAACCACAATCTGGGAGACCTGGACCGGCTACGATGAAACCGGCCGAGCAAAGGGTTCCCACAATCACGTCGCCACAGGGGCTTGCACGCGCTGGCTGCAAGAAGGTATTGTAGGTATCACGCCCCTCGAGCCCGGCTACCGCAAAATCAAGATCAGGCCTTTGGTAGGCGGAGGCCTGGACCACGCGTCCGGCGGCATCGAAACGCCATTCGGGCTCTGCAAAGTCACCTGGAGAGTCCTGGTCGCCACCGGTGTAGTCCAACTCGGCGTCACCATCCCCGCCGGCGCGTCCGGAGAAATCCACCTCGGAAACGGGCAAGTGCACGATGTACCCAGCGGCACGCATTTCTTCGAGTGGCAGGGTGCGGGCACAGAATCTGTCGCTTCTTCTGCATCTTCCATTGTTTCTGTCGAGACGGTGGTGTTGGATAGAGCTTCGGTGGCTAGTCCGCCGCAGAGCCCTGGTGGCACGTTGATGCCGCACTCGAGATTGCCGAGTATGGTGTCGAGTGGAGGACGATTGCTGCCGCCGCCCGCGCAACAGGGACCTACAAAGTTGCGTGTCGATAGTGTGAACTCGATTGCCAATGTGGCCAAGCCCAACAGGAGGAGCTTCCAGTTGCCGCGGAATGGGGGTGTCATGTCTTGGCCGCCTTCGGCTGCTACTTGATGGTAGTCCTCTTTCGCCCCCCTCATTGGTTTTTACTTTTCTCGTCTCTTTTTCTTCATTTACAATATCCCGAGGAGTTTTGGTGTTGGGTTAGAAGGAGTTCATGCGCTTTGATATAAAAAGGAGGGCAGCTGGAATCTGCTTCCTGTAATTCTTGTTTATATAGATCTTACGTGTACCATCATATACAGCATCTATCTCTCCATCTAGAGTATCTCATCTGGCTTCTGTGAGCTGGGAATACAAGACACTTGATTATACCTCATGGTGACATTGAGTAGATATAATCCAAATCAGTCCACATCACAGTTCTCAATTCAAGGACTTGACGCCCTGTCCACATCCCATCTCACACCCCTCCAACCCTCAACAACTCATGCCCCCCAAACCCCCCCATCGCCCCAAAACCCTCCAAAATCGGCACTCTCTTGCCCTCAACCTCAATCCAGCCTTCCACACCTGCAAAATCGCCTGGAAACGCCGCGTCCACTTTTTCCCCTCTGTCCAATAAGACTGCATCCCAGCCCGCCTTGACAGCACCCTGTGCATCTTTGCCAACCTCGTCGCCTATGTAGAGTAACCCCCAGTCATTCTTGTTGAAGGTGCTGCCCTCGGAGGCAAGTAAAGAAGCCAATGTCTCCACTGCGGCGTCAAAGATTTTGGGGGATGGTTTTTCGACACCGACGTCGTAGGACATGATGCAGAAATCTATGTCTTGGGGTTCTTGTTGCGTGTTGGTGTCTTTGATGGTGGAGTTGTAGCGTAAAGCATTCACCCGTAGACCCAATGAAGTCAATACGTCAGGTACTCTGTCGTCGGAGTTTGTGATGACGCCTATGACTAGTCTGTTTGAAGCATCTTTTTGGCGTTGAGGCGAGCGGGCGAGTTTTTGGAGGTAGGAAGTATCTGGGAAGAGAGTATAGCCGTCTTTGCACCAGAAGCGGTTAATCAGTGTTGGAGTCAGGGTAGTGGGGAGGGGACCTGGGTGATGGGATGTAAAGGTTTTGTCAATGACCTGGACGAAGAAGTATTAGTTTGGAAATACCTCCTGGGGACAGGCAAGAGAAAAGGAAGGTTAGCATACCTCAGTCCACCACTGTTTCGCCCCCATATACGTCTTTTTCCCATAATTGGGATATGCCTTTGAAGTCTCCTTGAAAGCTATTGTTTACAAATCATTAGCCCATTTCAATTATTCACGTCTTGCCATCTCCACCAACGTCCCCACAACAACTCTACTATACCGCCTTGTCTCCGAACAATCACAAAACTCACCAGTCTTGAAACTCCTCGCAACCTCCTCATCAGAAACCTTGACACCCATGCTTCGAGCCACACTACCGTATTGTTCGGCAATGGGACTGCGAGGACGGAATAAAGTCCCAAAGGCATCGACGCAGAGCAAAAGATTGCGTTTCATGTTTGCTGATTCTTGGAGAGATGAATTTTCCATGCGAGCTGGAAATGAACTTTTTTATATCGATTCGAACAAGGGCAGAAATGTTTGCTGTAGCAAGCTGGAAGGAAAGGAAGTGGTTGGTGGTTGGTGACGCCAAGACTTGCCGTTTTTGGATTGGGGGGTTCTGCCCGTGGTGGTTTTTGTTCACCGACACGACAACTCTGCTTTGCTGGCTTGAGTGGTCACAAGGATTTCTTGGAACAAGACTTGGAGAGATTTCGAGGCATTGGCTCTTGCTTGCCCGGACACAGTGCTCCAAGATCGGCAAGATGATGGGACAACTTGGCGGACGCTCCCCGAGGATACGATATCGGATGCGAAGGATTGATAGGCCAACACTAGTACAAAGCTAGGGCAAGCACGACTACCATACCCCTCCATATATCTCGTGGTAGTTAAATGGACACAGGCAAGCTATAAAGTTCAATTGTTATTGTGCTGTTCCTTCCGTTTCGATAATACATCAAGAGAAAGCGTAATTCATATCGACAAATAGCAGCTCGCTACCCACACTCAAAAGACAAACCAACAATCATGAGACTCGACAAATTCCCAAAAGAACAACTCACCTTCGGCACACCCACGCCAATCCAACACCTACCCCGACTCTCCAAAGCCCTGGGCGACAAGGTCCAGATCTACGCAAAACGCGAAGACTGCAACTCCGGCCTCGCCTTCGGCGGCAACAAGACCAGAAAACTCGAATATGTGATCCCCGAGGCCATTTCTGGAGGTTACGACACCTTGGTTTCCATTGGTGGCGTGCAGTCAAATCAGACACGTCAGGTTGCCGCTGTGGCTGCAAAGCTGGGCATGAAATGTGTGCTTGTCCAAGAAAACTGGGTCAATTATGACGACTCTGTGTATGATAGAGTTGGCAACATCGAGTTGAGTAGGATTCTGGGTGCAGATGTGCGACTCAATGAGGCTGGTTTCGATATCGGCATCAGACCTTCGTTTGAAGAAGCAATGAAGGAGATCAAGGCACAAGGTGGAAAGCCTTATCCGATCCCTGCTGGTTGCTCGGAGCACAAATATGGAGGTCTTGGGTTCGTGGCGTTCGCACAGGAAGTCATGGAGCAGGAGAAACAGCTGGGTTTCAAGTTTGACTATATTGTTGTCTGCGCAGTGACCGGATCTACTCAGGCTGGCATGGTAGTTGGCTTTGCTTCCGACGGCAGAGCGGACAAGGTAATCGGCATCGACGCGTCTGCAAAGCCTGAAAAGACCCACGCCCAAATCTTGCGTATTGCCCAGAACACCGCAGAGCTTGTCGAATTGGGTCGCAAGATCACAGCCGAAGACGTCGTTTTGGATACACGATTTGGAGGACCCGAGTATGGATTGCCGAACGAGGGGACGATGGCAGCAATCAGACTTGCTGCTAGGACCGAAGGTATGCTGACGGATCCAGTCTATGAGGGCAAGAGCATGGATGGTTTGATCCAGATGGTCAAAAACGGCGAGTTTCCAGAAGGGAGCAAGGTCTTGTATGCGCATCTTGGTGGCGCACCTGCACTGAGTGCATATGCTGGTATCTTCAAGCAGGGATAGAATAGTCAATCAACAACAGGCAGCTTCCTCGTAGAGATCATGACTCCTCTCCGTTCATGACTACCTCCTGCTTTGGGATCTGATGTTATAAAACAGTCATTTCGGTCGTCTGAGATCCAGAATGTCCTTGAGCTTGACCTGACCTTTTGCTCCCCAACCAGCACGACCAGCTTCAACTTGAGGCCGCACCTTGACGTACCAATTCCAAGCGCGTTTGTCCAGGTCATCTGAGCCGAGAACGACAGACCAGGATTTGAACAATAGATCTAAGGCCTTGACCAGGTGTCCCAGATTTGCCTCATGCTCTGCAGCAATCTCGGCCGATGGTCTCTTCTTTTTTGTCTCGGGTTTGTCGTCGTAGACGGAGTCAAAGGCTTTCAAGATGTAGTTGCGTGCAGCATCTGCGTGATATACTGGAAGCCCGGCTGTGCTTGCAGATGCTGAGACGATAGGTGGGCCGTCCAGACGCCTGAGCTGCTCGAGGTCGAGTGCTAAAAGAGCGGGCGAATCCTCTGAAGATGACGGCTCACTGTGGTCAACGTCGAGTAATTTCTGATCCGGCTCTTCAGTTTTGATGTCCTTGGTGTTTTTTGAAACTGCTTTCCATTCATAGCCCCATCTTTTCAGCACGCGGATGTCTCTGGTCATGACTTTGACTAGAGATTGACCTTGGCCCCAGCCTTCCTTCTCAGCAGACGGGGTATTTGCAAGGCCGATATTTGCAGCTTTGGCTTGTGCATTGAGAGAAGTGACAGCTTGGGCAAGGCTTAAGCATGAAGAAGGAGGTTGTTCAGGCATTGTATGCTTTACTAGGGTGGCAGTAAAGGCCAACAACAAAGGAGCACGATTGGTTGTAAGCACGATATTTTCAAGATCTTCTTCTGTAAGATCAGACGTAGGAAGGACAAGGGCAGCTTCAACATCAGCAGGAGATTGAATGTCGGCGGAATCGACTTTGGAACGTTTGAATGACGCTGGAGTAGAAGTCTCAGGAAGACCTCTCTTGCGCTTGATAGAGACGCGTTTTGCAGCAGCCAGCGTAGCCTTTGCCGCCTTTTCGGTGGCGGATGCAGCTTTGAGAGTGTCGAAGTCAGCTTTGGCAAGATCCTCGATGCTGTTGAAGCGTCAGGATTGTACTTGCAAAACGCATTCAGCAGACTGTATCCGTGATGATGCTTAGGAATGAATCAAGGTGGGGTAGATGAGACGCTGATGGGTGGTAAAAGGAGATGGTTAGCACCTACGTTACTAGATTCGCTTTCTGGAGACCGGCAGCTTGTGCGATGGCGGCAGCCAAGGACAGTTTCGCCTCGGCTGTCAGAAAGCGCAGCAGATTGTTGGTGTCTGCCATGATGACTTGTATGTGTTGATGACAAGGTTGGAGGCAACGATGAGGAATGGTATAGAAAGGGAAGGCGCTACCCCACAAAAGTGACGCTTGTGTCAAGGGTTCACTGAGGAATCAAGAAGTTGAAGGAAGCACGTCAACTTGATCACCACACACACACACCATGTCAGACAAGGGCATCCCGGACCTGTCATCCAAACTCAACGCGCCCAAGAAAGTGTCCGTCTTCGAAAAACAGCGACAAGAAGCCGAAGCGAAACGCATACGAGAAGAAGCCGAAAACAGAGCTGCTCTACGAGAGTTTGAGGACTCATTCGCCGACGAAGATGAAGACGATTTTGTCGCACAGGTAGCTGCCGGTCGTAGTGCGTATGGCGGCTCAAGGGTTGCAGATGGAGCAGGCTACACCAGGGGAGCTCCCATGAGGAGCAGCGGACCAGGCACTCTCGGCCCACCACCAGGCCCTGCCCCACTGTCCTTGAAGCGCAAGAGGGAGCTAGAACAAGAGCGGGAAAGAGAAAGGAGACAAAAAGACAGCAGAGCGAGTCCAGAGACGGTGGTCAAACGTCCTACCATGCTATTGTCATCGCTACCGCGCAACACAACCGAAGCGACGATACGCAGCTTGCTACCCAACAACTTGAAGCTCGACGACATGGCCTTTGCTCCCTCGTCCACCGGCCGCTCCTTGACCGCTGTCGTTGCTCTCACGCCAGACACGGCCTCTAGCGACATCGACAGCGCCGTCAATGCCCTCCAGCAGAAGTATCTGGGCTTCGGCTGCCATCTCAACATCTCCAAACACATCACCATCTCCTCGTCCGTCAACTCCGTCCTTCATACCGCCACTTCAGCCCTCCCCGTCCAACCCTTTGGCGCCAAACAGATGCCGCGCGACCCTCCTCCCTCCCACAGCTTCCGCAACGCCCCTCCACCGGAATCCCTACCACCACAATTACGCCATCAAGGTCCCGCTCCTCTGGTCGTCAATGTGACGCCGCCCTCAGATCTCAAACATCTTGCTATGATAAATAAGACGGTCGAGAAACTCATCACATACGGTCCCGAGTGGGAGTGTCTGCTCATGGCTCAGCCAGACGTCCAGCATGGAGAGCACTGGGCTTGGTTGTTCGACAACACCAGTCAAGGTCATGTCTGGTACCGCTGGTTAGTCTATCAGTACTATACCTCTCAACCCCCTGCAAAGACTGGCCAAGACTCCCATCAATGGTCCATGATGGACGAGCTTGCTCGCATGAATAACCATGTTCGTCCATTCGATGACGGCCCCTTTTGGATACCTCCACCAGAGAAACCCAGATACGAGCACGCCCAGAACCTGACTGATCTCATGTCGGATTCTGGTTACGTTTCTTCAGATCTCGACACAGACGACGAAGACGATCACATTGTCCAAAATCAGGGTGTCGCCCCTGAGGATCCAACCATTTCACGACCGCGCTATCTGAACCCTTACCGTAAGGCCAAGCTGACTTTCTTCTTGAATCACCTGCCGGACAGCACTGGCTATCTATGTGAAGGAGATGTGCAGGCTGTCACGGATTTGGTCATCAAATTCTCTGGTCAAGGTGCCGAAGAAGTCGTCGACATGCTTGTCTCCAACCTTGAGAATCCCTTCCGCTTCTCTGTCAACTACAAGATCGACCGACCTAGAGCCGAGGACGAAGACGCAGAAAACGACGATGATGATATTTATGACACCGAAGTCGATGGACCCAGAGCTTCTTTCGGCATGCTTGGTGGCAACGAAGATGCAGACGTTGAAGAGCCTGCATCGAAAGAGAAATCTGAAATGCAAGTGGACCAGGATAACGACACCAAGCAAGAGTTCTCATCTGGAAAAGACATCTCTGGCGCGCAGCTGGTAGGGTTATATGTCATTAGCGACGCTCTGGCAGCTACATCAGTCTCTGGCGTGCGTGATGCATGGAAGTATCGATCATTGTTCGAATCGGCTCTTACCAGTCGGCAAGTGTTTGAGAAGCTGGGTCGCATGCCCAAGCAATACGGATGGGGCCGTGTGCGTGGTGAGCAATGGAAAAGCCGCATCACGGTGGTCCTGGACTGCTGGGAGCGTGAAAGTATCTTCGCACCAGAAAGTCACAGGAGGTTCAAAGAAGTGTTCTTGACTCCACCTTTGACCGATGCAGAGCAAAAGACCAAAGATGAGCAAGAGAAGCAGGATAGAG
Source organism: Aureobasidium sp. EXF-10728 (assembly GCA_023848605.1). Classification (NCBI taxonomy): domain Eukaryota; kingdom Fungi; phylum Ascomycota; class Dothideomycetes; order Dothideales; family Saccotheciaceae; genus Aureobasidium; species Aureobasidium sp. EXF-10728. Next base: position 105,231 of record SWBG01000067.1, read on the forward strand.
AAGAGGAGCTGAAGAAGCGCTGGAAGAATGGCGAGGTCGAGAGTACGCCAGAAGTCATGGTTCAGGAAACAAGGCCACAACCAGTACAAGCTACACAGGTCCAAGCGGCGGTCAAGCGGCAGCCGTCACGACCTTCGGCGGCAGACCTTATCCTCGCTACTGCAGATGGCGAAGCACCACCACCCAAACCAGCGCCCAAGCTGTCGAACTTTTCCATGTCGCTCAATGCAGCGCCTACTGCTACAGCACCTGTCGAAGACACAAAGAAGGCTTCCCCTGCGATGGGCTTCTCGCTCGGTGGAAGCAATGCATCTTCGAGTAAGTTCTCATTGGGTGCGAAGCCTTCAAGCGAGCCTGCGAAGGAGAAGAAGAAGAGAGAGAGCTTGGCCGTATTCGACGACTCGGACTCAGAATAAAGGCTATAGGAAATGATATTCCCACGATGCTCCACACGCATACCCGTTGCATCAGACTATACTATACTTTGTATAGCTTGAGAGGATCAAGGTGGGCCTTGCAAGGAGAGAGTCGGAGAAAAGGCGCCTTTCCCAATATGGTGACACCTCGGCAAGACAGGCGATGACATAAGCGGGGAGGAGCTTCACGGCCGTCCACCTTGATATGTAAGCGCAACATTTTCTACTCCCTACCATTCTACAACCAATTGAGCTCTGGACATTCACAATGCAGAGTCTAAGAGTAGCCAGACCATTTCCCTCTCGCTTCGTCAAGACGGTAGCACCCCGAATTCAACGTCCATACTCCACACCGTCGGCCGAACACAACTATGAGCACATTCAACTCAGCACTCCCCGTCCCGGTGTTGCTCTGAGTATGCCTTTCTTCTCCTATGGCCACTCTGTTCGCAGTAACTGACGCCTCGCAACAGTCACGCTCAACAGACCCAAAGCCCTCAACGCCCTCTTCTCCCCTCTGATCAACGAACTCAACGCCTGCACCTCGGCCCTCGACAAAGACGCCTCCATCGCCGCCATCGTCCTCACCGGTTCCCCCAAAGCCTTTGCCGCCGGCGCCGACATCAAAGAAATGGCCCCCAAGACCTTCGCCGACGCCTACGGCCAAGACTTTATCGAGTCCTGGTCCAACCTCACACACATCAAGAAACCCGTCATCGGCGCCGTGAACGGGTATGCTTTGGGCGGCGGCTGCGAGCTGGCCATGATGTGCGACATCCTCTACGCATCCACCTCTGCCACCTTTGGCCAGCCAGAAATCAAGTTGGGCATCATCCCCGGCGCAGGCGGCACACAGCGCCTCACACGCGCAATCGGCAAATCAAAAGCCATGGAACTCATCCTCACAGGCGACAACTTTTCAGGCCAACAAGCCGAGCAGTGGGGGTTAGTCGCCAAGTGCTTTGACAGCGCGGAAGCTTGTGTGGAGGGTGCGCTCGACACGGCGGCCAAGATTGCGGGATACTCGAAGCTTGCCGTCAAGGCTTGCAAGGAGGCCGTCAACAAGAGTCAGGATTTGGGTGTTAGGGAGGGTGTCGAGTATGAGAGGAGATTGTTCCATGGGCTTTTTGGCAGTCAGGATCAGAAGATTGGCATGAATGCGTTTGCGAATAAGAAGAAGGCTGAGTGGACGCATTCGTAGAGGAGGCTTTGACAGTATTTTACCGAATGTGAAGTTCCTCTCCGAGTTTCAAAGTCTCTGAGCTCAAAACATGCCATTGGTGCATGACAGTCGAACCATCCATCCTCGTAACAGCACAAACTCGCAAGGAAATTCATATGTCTCCGATAGACTCACATGAGCGATAGTACAGGCAAACTACACGAGTAATATCCCATCACATCCATCTCCTAGTCACACTTTTCCTTGCCTCCATTGCTTTCGTTTTCTCTCTTGTCGAACCACACTCCTCCTCGTTCCTCTCTTTGTCTTCCACGCATTACCTTTCTCTCGTCAATTCGTTGACTTGCATTCTCTGATGGCTGACTCGGTCTTGATCGCTGCCTTTTTCTTGACCACTGCCTTCCCTCAAATGGTTTCCTTCTCTTCAATCTACGGCTTGACCCCACGACAATCCCAACCAAACCCTCACACTATCCCAGCAGCTCCCATCGACACCTCCAATCTCAAACCAATCCCACTTACCTCTACACAAAACCTGTCTTGTCACAAACCCATATCGCTCTTGTTCTCACACTACCACCTAACCGGGCAAGATTCCAAGAGTTTCTCGTAACTCTCACTGGTTTTATGATGGTGCAGTATATTTGTGTGAGAGTGAGAGAGTCAAAGGGAATCTGGATGAATGGGTATAAACTTTTTTCCTCGATGATGGAGGTTTGGAGGTTTGGAGGTGCATGTGATGGTCAAGGACGGTGGGATCAATGGTACTTGGGATGATTTACACGGTTGCGCATGGCCATGTTTCTCCGTCTCGTTTCTTGTTGTATGCTTATTGTATGTTTATATCGAACGTTAAGGTGTTTTTACATGGCGACGAATGTGACGACTATCTTAATTCTTATGCAACTCGACAAATTCCTCTTGCCTATATCTTCCACACTCGCACACCTGCTCCCTCAATAGTCGTGCCGTTTCCTCCCAACACTACCGTGCCATTCAACTTCGGAGCTTGCACGTCCTCTACTCCATAGTTGAACGCCCAGACCAGACCTCCTCGCTTAAGCACTCTCAAGTTACCTCCCAAGTCATTGTCCTTGCTCGCATCTCTGCCAAATACATCCTTGATTCCCGCTGCTCTCGCCGCATCACCGATATAAGAAACTAGTAGATCGACGGGAGGGTTGAAGGCCAAGTAGTGGAAGCCATTCTTTGCGCAAGCAGCGGGTTTACCCTTTCTGTGCTGCGAGGTAGAAGTGATGGTGGCATTACTAGTTCCGTTATCTCTGCTGCAGACAATGTTCTCCTCCCAGAGAGAAACATTGTAGGTGGTGCCTGCATAAGAGACGCCACTATTGGCATAGGAAGGTGGCGTTTCTACCCTTGTCACCTTCATGGGTACTCTGTCGCGCAGTGTACCAGCTGAAGGGTTAAGGCCAGGCGGGTAAGCGAACTCGGGGGTTCGAGAGCCAGTGTGTGGGCCGAAGATCACGGTGCCGTTGTAGCTTGACAGTGCGGTGTTGAAGGCAGTCGGGATTATCGGTAGACTAGGTACAACCACCATCTTGTACTTGCTCAAGTCTTGCTCGGGCGATATGATGTCGATATCAAGCCCCAAGCGGCGCAAGGAAGTGTAGAAGGACGAAACTACATCCAAGTAGGCCAGTCCGATGTTGTCAAATCCTGAGTCGTGTGGTGTGTAAGTTCCAGAATATGGCTCGATGTTCCAAACCCAGACGGAGCTATAATCAAAGATCATAGCTACGCTTGCTTGTGTCTCTTCCGTATCCATGACTGGCCGGAGTGCAGGTAAATCCTCTGTAGCCACAATCTGGGTCTCACCAAATCCTTCATCAGGGGTATTGTCAGACACAAAGAGTCCAGAGAGCGTTTGTTCTTGAGCGTAAGGAACCTGTCTCCAGCGAAAGTAGTTCACCATGTCGCCCTTGGAAGCAAATGTCTCGAGCGTCCAAAGGCGTACCATACCCTCCAACGGAGATACACGGTACGTGTTCCAATTCAGAACGCCAGGCTGCATTTCCATGACACCGAAGGGCCCATCATTGACCCCATAAGCAGATCCAGCGATGCCCCGGTAGAGTGCGTGTTGCATGGCTTGCAAATCAGGCAGTCCAGTACGTAAGTACTCAGCACCTTCAGACACACCAGCAAGGGGATAGTTGTCGAAAGTGGCAAAATCAAGCCCAACCTCACGATTGAACTTGAAATGATCAAAATCGGTGAATTGAACCATGAAATTGGTGGTTACGGCATGTCTTGGAGCAAGTCGTCTGATGATGGCGGTCTGTTCTTTGGCGAAATCAATGACCATGTCGGAGCTGAATGTATACCAGTCCAGCAGTTGGGCTTGATTGGGCATGTAAACATTCAAGAATGGAGGCTGAACGGTATCGAAACTGACGTATTGAGAGCTCCAGAAGACACGGCCTTGAGCTTCGTTCATATTTTCGATGGTGCCGTACTTCTCCTTCAGCCAGGTTCTGAATCTTGTGATGGCATTGTGGTCATAGGAGCGAACTGTATCATGACAGCCAAACTCGTTGTCAAGTTGCCAGGCGACGATGTTGGAGCTGTTGCCATATCTTTCAGCGAGCTTTTGTGTGATGCCTTGACTGAGTTTCCTGTAGTCAAACGAAGAGAAGCTGTAATGTCTCCGGGAACCAAAAATGAGGGTCTGGTTCGTGCGATCTACAAAGTTGACATCGTATTTCTCGATCAACCAGTTGGGAGGAGCTGCAGTGGGAGTGCCCACAATGGCCTTGAGGTCGTATTTGCCCAGCAAGTCTAGGGTCGTGTCCAACAGAGTCCAATTGTATACGCCCTCCGAAGGCTCCAGGACTTCCCAGTCAAACTCGCTGACACGGACGTAGCTGATGTTGGCATCTCTCATGGCGGCCATATCTGGCTCCCACATGTAGTCTGGCCATTGGGAAGGATAGTAGTCGACAGCGAGGTGGATTCCGCTGGGCCATCGGCTCTGATCAGGAGCGAACGAGACATTGTATGCTCGTGGAGTAAATCGAGTAGTAGCGCTCAAGGCCACCTGGGCCAGCAATGGGACCAGAGCAGTGGATGTGTGCATCGTGACTCCTATGGCTGGTAGGCTTCGAGCAGTGCTCTGATCTGCGGCTTCATGATGTATTTATACCTGTTTCTACACCCTCGATCATGAACTTGGTGCACTTTCGCTTGGCTTGACGATGATCTTTTGTCGACGGTATCGGCGGAGGTCCTCCGAGAGTGGGGATGGTGGGGTTTATACAGAGGATTGTGTGGAGTGCGCCGGCTGATTGTAGATCTCGGGTGAACACCATGCGAGGTCGACTTGACAATGAAATGCAGGAAGATGGGTTCAGGGTCGATGAAATGCCCAGAAGTTCAAAATAGCATGTTAGTGGAATGCCAATCGATCCGGTGGAAGGTTGGTCGTATAGTCGGGATCCGTCACCCTTTCCATCGACCGTAATGCTGTCAAGCTCGATCGATCGGGAGAAAGCATACCGATGCTCATGGAAAGAGCGATGCTGAACATCGGCCTTTCCTCCAACGACTTCGATTCAAGAACGGGATTGAATGGGTTAATGTTCGTGATTCGTGTACGCTGAATTCACGTCCATCTATGCTACCGCCATGACTCGACTGCCCAAGCATCATTATGCACCTTCCTCGGCTCTTCTCGGCGCCCAGTTACCAAGCCACTCTCTCGCTTTGTCTGCCTGCCCATTCTCTGCCTCAAGCGCTCCTATGCACCATGGCAGGGAATACATCTCACCCTTCATTCCATGCTCCTCCTTCATCAGCTCAGCTAGAGTCCTTCTAGTCTGACTAGCCTCATCAACGCAAAAGTGCAATGGTTTGGCTTCGGCAGGCAGGATGCTAGCATCTACGAATGGCTTGATCATAGGCAGAGCATCCTTCGTGCTCATCGCGCCGCCTTCGCCAGTGTTTGTTCGTCCGGTCTTGCAGAATGTGTTGCGACACCAAGACTTGCCACAACCGGTCAAAAGTTGAGTCAAGTATCGTCTCTCGATCCTTCGCTTCAAGGCTTTGTTTTCCGGATCGTAGTTGCTGACATATAACGGTCCGAAGCACGCTGCGCATAAGCCAATGTCGTTGCCCGTGTCTCTGACGGCTGCTCTGGTGTTGCCATCGTGAGAAGTGCCGTCTAGTGTGCGGCCACAGACTGCATTCCGACACATGCGAGGCTGGGAGCGAGACTTGCGGGTCAGATCGTGATGCTTGAGATGCGTATCCATATCTCGCAGACGCACAATCCTTGCGCAGAGATGGCATTCTGTTGTTCTGCTACCATCGGCCAACTCGTGAGGCGTAAGGCCTGAAAGCAAAGCTTCGGGATTTGGCACATCAGGATCACCATCCTGTGGTACCGACAAATGACAGAAGCGACACAAGATTGGTTTTGAGGGGCATACGGAAGTTTTGTGATGTGCGAGCTGAGAGAGAGAAGAGAAGGTGGTAGTTGTGCTGCATGCTTGGCATGCGAATGATGATGAGGGGTGGTAGAGATGATTGTGTTTATGCTGGGACACAGTGCTGTTGCCGAAAAAGGTGTCGTGTGGACAATGCCAGTGCTTCTCGTATGCTGGAGAACGCTTCTGGAAGACTTGACCACAGCCCTGAGGACATAGGATGTTGTTGCGCAAACAAAAGTTTTCGTGGAGCATGAGTGTTCGTTGAGGCACCCACTGACCGCAATTCTTGCAACGAACGTCTTCCGGATTTGGTGGCTGCTCGGAATCTCCATTACATGCAGAAGATTGCGAGTCTCCTACCTTGACACGCAGGGTAAACTGACGAGGTTCCGCAGAGCTCTGGTCATGTGCACCACGATAAGCATAAATAGATATCCACAAAGCCTCTGCATCTTCAAGCTCAACATTTGAAGGTTGTAGACGAATCTTCTTGACCTGTCTCCCACTAAAATCACCAAAGACATGTTCATCGATGCGGGGTCTGTTCCTTTGACGTGCAGAAAAGGGCGACACCAAGAGATCAACGTCGTCGTCTGTATCTGCGCCTTCGATCTCGATCTCGAGTGATTGGTCCCTTGGCCATGATGGTAATTGATAGTCGATGTAGTCTCCTGGCGCAATCTGACCTTGGTGAGGATTGAATACGTCCAGGTCACCTCCAGCGGAACTGCCTTCTCCACCTCGCTGATTTTTTTGGATCTTCTGAGCAATCTTGGCCAGTGTCTCTCGTGCTTGTTCTTCGTTCAAGGCCTCAATGTCGACCTCGAGATCAGTGTCTACGACACAGACGGCATCTGATTCTGGTTGGAAGGAATCAACAAGGAAGCGAAATTCTTGTCGTGCGGGACCGGGCACAGCCAGGACTTCACCACAAGTCAAGGTAGTGTAGTTTGAGCGAAGGTGTTGTTCGAGCAAGGCTTTCCAGTCGTCGGGATCATAGCCAGCCTCGAGCGGCCGCAGCTTGACAAAAGTGCCCTTTGGTATTTGTCGGGCGTGTATTGTGATTTGTGAACCATCTTCTTTCAGATCCAGCGCTTGAGTGAGGAAGTGGCTCAACGTGGCGCATCCTTCTTCGGCTGAGAACTCGCGGATGCCTGCGTAGACGACTCGGCCATTGGTCGCGTTGACCAGGCGGAAAGTGAGGGGATGCGGTAGTTGGTTCTTGGGTTCGTCGGGACGGGTTCGTGATGGTCGTGAGCCTGCATAGTACGAAGAGTAGGTGTGGAAGTCGTTCTCGCTTTGTTCTGTAGCGGCGGCAGCTGCTGAGGCAGCCGAGAGTAGTTGCTCAAGGGCAGATTGAGGCAAGACGATCTTGTCTCCGGCCAAGTTGCTCGCAGAAGACGCCGTGAACTGTCCCGACCACTGCAATTCGTTGCTCATGATTGAAAGTGACAGACTTCACGAAGGCGACGCCCGAGGACATAATCGACTGCGAACAGTTACTGTTCTAGAAGTTGCTATCGCGCATATGTCATCAACAACTTGCGGCGATTCTCGGGGAAGAGATAAGATCATCTCGAATTACCGCTTTTGGCTTGCCATCTGTAGCACCCTGACTTGCAGTTGTCACATCTTCTTGCTTGTCACTTCTTCGCTTGCTGAACATCGGACTGGTCAAGGGTTCGCTGCAGATATACATGAGTATGCTTGTCACTTGACTACGTTTCGAGTCAACCCCTCTCGATCAGGGGTCTGCAGGTTCTAGACAATCACCTCGGTGTCTCTTCGCTGTTTACGACGCTCGCAAACCCCAGAAGACCACCATGAATCGATTTTGTAGAAACACGCCTTCGTGGCAGACTCCTGGAGCATACGAAAATCGGTTTCGTAGAGCACATGAGCGTCACTGGTCCATTGGCTGAACGTAGTAGAAGCACTCCAGCACCCAAACAATTACGACGTCCGCAACTCGCGACCAGAAAAGCATCCACTTTTTTTGAACATGAGACGCACGTAACAAGATTACGAATCTCTCAGCATGCGAAGCTTGTCCTGCCTCATTTGCTTGTCTCGGAGCTTGACCATCTATGTATTGTTGGTAGGTCCTTCTATCGCCTCGCACGAATACATCATGCATTCATTATATCGAGTCGTCGTTGCCGCCCTAGCGTTGATCACTATTGCCTGCTTCTACTATCAGATATCAGATCTTCCACGCTTCAACAGCATACTACACCAAACATCACAAGAAGAGAGTCATGCTACGACGTTATTCGTTTCGGAAGACGATTCTTCCAGTCGGTCAGCTCCTGGATTCCACCAAACTCACACGGTTGATACAACAGAAGCCATGCATTCCACTATAGCCGGCCCCTCGACTACTGGGGACAGCCCTTCCAAAGCACTGAACGACAAGGCGGTGGTGATGGGTGCTCTCTCGACCGACGACGTAGAATGGGCGACGACTAAGCTTCACGGATGGGACGCTTTTGTGTATACGGTCGACAACACCACTATGCCGTTCCACACAAATCGCAATAAAGGCAAAGAAGCAAATGCTTACTTGACATACATTATCCAAAACTACGACTCGCTTCCCTCGACAGTCGCATTCGTACACTCACATGAGTTTGGTTGGCCGAAGGCGTGGCATACAGACGCTGAAAGCCACTCCAATGTCGAGAGTCTGAATTCGTTGAATACCAAGTTCGTTCAGAGGAATGGTTATGCAAATCTCAGATGCTTGCACAGTCCTGGCTGCCCGGATGAAGTACAACCATTTCGAGAGCCTATGGATGAGAGCAGAACAACGGAAGCAGTATTTGCTTCTGCTTGGAAAGAGATATTCGGCAGCGATGATGTCCCAGAAGTCGTTGGTGTAGCTTGTTGCGCCCAGTTCGCTGTGTCAAAGCAACAGATACTCAAGAGGACCAGAGAAGAATATGTTCGCATGCACGACTGGCTGATGGGGACCGAATTGGACGACCAGATCTCAGGGCGGGTATTCGAATACCTGTGGCATATTATCTTCGGCCAGGAATCTGTCTAGTAAGTATCACGAATCGGCGAATGTGATTCTCGAGCTGACAGAGTGATAGTTGTCCCAGCTTAGGACAGTGTTATCGAGACGTGTACGGTTCGGAATGGTCTCAGTCTGCTACTTTCTGGCTCAATGATTAATCACACATGCCTTGCTCAGTCAAGCTGACGAAAAGCAGCGGCGCAAGCAGCTGCAGAAGGACCAGCCACAGCGCTCTGCAGCATCGCACCAGCTACACCAGTATGGTGGGGTGCATGGTGGTGGAGGCTAAGATTGACTTCGCGTGTGGTAATGGTTCCGACCATGTCATGAGTCTTGTTCAGTCAATTCAGTGTGCACCGCCGCGACGAGTCTCTTGTTGGACAAAGTTCACTTCAGAGCATCGTTTCTCGAAAATAGACAAAGGTCGTCAGGTTGCCAAAGGATCGTGTATCAGCTGCCTCGGGTGCCTGCCAAGCAGCGCCTCGCGACTCGCGCTTTCTTGCATCCTTCTCGCTCGTGTCGCGTGTTTCTATCTTGGGTCTCATCTCTATTCTTGAATTTCTCGTGAATATCACTCGTGAAAGGTCATCCTCTAGAACACGATTCTGACAGCCGTGATAATGGCAGTGCGCAGAGGCAAGAGAAAAAGATGCGTCATCCTCAACACGGTTGGTTGCAACAGACAACCGGCGCGAACGCTGTTGTCAGAGGAGCCAACCCCCCACACGCAAAGGAGAAAACCAGCTTGCCAAGCTCTTTGCCGACTGTTTGTTGTGTCTTTGCTATTTCCTGCACCGTTTTCTTTTTCACACACACAACGGTGCAACGCGTTGAGAAAACGGATTCGCAATCTGTGCCGGAGACACGAACGTCCACCGCAGAACCGCCAGCAGGGTTCCTTCAAAAGAAGCGGTCACAATATTGAAAAATCGAGAAAAGCAAGAACTGAGGCTGTCGGGAGCAATGACTCGAGTGCTGCTGTCAGCGGAAAAACACGCAAGCCCTAGCGAAAGAACCTGGGGGCATGAGGCTGGGAAAACCCACTCCTGAGCTAGCGATAGCATGTCCTGAGACTAGCTTGAGCGTCTTGCACGTCTGCATGCAAGGTACTGAAGTCTGTTCTCGCTGCTGATCTCCTGAACACTCGCAAAATTTGATCGCAGAATACGAAACAACAAGCCGAGAAATCATTTGCAAACGGTTCGTCTTTGAGGTCATGTTGTTGGTGAAGAAGCACGACTCCAAGGACCTTATCGATCATATACGAGGAAAACCCCCCAAAGATTGAATCCTCCGTCCGTGCATTGTTCTATTTCGAAACTCAAGCATCCATATTTTTACCTGATCTATTCAACAGCTCCAAGCTCGTCTAGCGCTGGTACGAGATGGATGCTGTAAAGTTAGGAACAACCGGGGCCTTGGTGGGCATGGCGTGCAGCTGGATGAGGCTTCCGTGGTTCCTCCCATGCACATAATCAGCCATTGGTGGCAGGGAATAATATAGCTATCCCTATATCCCCCGCCATCATTTTCCTTGTTACTTTCTGCTGCATCCCCCATATTAGAAGACTTTGGTACCCCTGTGTTTTCTTCTCTTGCATCCTTCTCTTGCATCTCGCCCTCTGCCACCTCCAACCCCCTTATCACAACATACCGCAAACATGAGATACACCACTGCTCTTCTCTCTCTGGCTGCCCTTGCCGCTGCTCAGGACTGTGTCTCCAGCTACGAGTCGTGCCTTCTCACCAAGGACGAGCCCAGCTGCAACTCCGAACTTACTTCGTGCAAGGATGTCTGCGGCAAGGACTTGGACCAGTGCAACCAGAGCAACGCCGGATCTGCCACCTGCCAGAAGAACTACAACTCATGCTTGAACACCTTCCCCATCATCCCCGGTGGCTCGGACTGTGTAGCCAAGTTCATCAAGTGTGGTGAATCTGGTCAATCATCCGAGAGCTGCAATGCTCAGAACGCTGTCTGCAAGTAAGTCGAACTTGAAAATGGTCCTGATATATGAACCACGTACTAATAACATGAACAGGGACTCTTGCACCAACATCAACTCTGCCTGCCTTTCTTCCGGCTCCGCTGATGTTGCCGCCTGCACCAAGCAGTACAACGCCTGCTACTACTCCTCCTCGGACGCCATCACCCTCGACACCGTCGCCAAGTACCAAAACTGCCTCAACGCCGGCACCAACGTGACCGCCTGCAACGCCGAGCTCACCAACTTCAAGGACGCCTGCACGACCATCCAAGCCACCTGCCTCGTCTCCGGATCTGCCGACGATGCCTTCTGCTCTTCGCTCACCGCCGCCTGCTACTACAACGGCAGCAAGTGGTCCCGCGAGTCGTGCTCTGACGCTTTCAACGCTTGCACTGCCAGCGACTCTGAGTGCCGTGCTGAGTTGACCTCGTGCAAGGATACCTGCACAAACGCCGAGGCCTCGTGCCGCACTGCCCAAAACGCTGATGCCTCTGCTTGCGCTGCCGTCCGCAGCTCGTGCCAGGGCTCTGCCAACGACCCCATCACTGACCCTAACATCCTTGCTGCAGCCTCTGCCTCTGCTTCCAAGACTTTGAGCTCTGTTGTTGCTGCCAGCACTGGTGGCTATTCTTACAGCAACGGCACTGTTGGCGGCAAGAACGCTACTTCGACTTACACCCCTGTTACTTACACTGGTGCTGCCTCCAAGGCTGGTGTCTCGGCTGCTCTTGCCGGTGTTTTCGGTATCGCCGCTTACCTTTTGTAAGGTCCTCGATCTTTCGAGGCTTGGGTTAGCAGATTTTGTATGAAAGTATTATAGACAAAGAAGGATGTTTTGCATGTATGGAGTATGGGAATGATAGAATGAGGCGACGGTCATGAATGAGCAAAGACCGATTAATGTATATTTATGCTCTGGAACAGAAACCAAAAACACAACAGAATGTTCTACATCAAAGTCGTCTTATATTGTTGTTGCTTGAGTGTGAAAAAGATGGCCGCCTTTTCTTCATACGCGGCGCCCATTGAGCATGAAGCAGGTCTTTGGGGAAAGCTGATACGCCAGCAACCACTATCGCGGTCCTTTCCATCTCGTTGACAGAAGCTAGAGGGTGTGTCTCTTCCCGAGTGTCTGTCTCAAACCTCTTGGTTCGACGCCGTTGCATGCCGAAACTTCTTGGTCCAGTAAGACCTTCCGCTGTCAGAGGCTATGTTGAGGATTTCGCCGTGAAGGGTTTCAAAGTCAACCACTCGAACTTCTATGTCAAAGAGAGACATGCTGTCTTTGATTTCAGACCAGGATTGGTATCTTCGACCCAGTTCCGAACGCAAACGTACACCCTCCTAGGCGAGATCAGCGCCGCGTCCTTGCGCAGAAGAGGCAGGATACGAATAGTCCATAGCACACGAGTAGGTATTGATCTGAGCAGCAGAGCCTCCAGAGGTGTGAAAAGATCAACAGCTTCCTGAGCGCTTGATAGAAGTGACGAGTATCGTGTTTCTCTCAGTGACCTTAAGTCAGACCAGCTAAATATTCTGGACTGCGCTTCTTTAGTAGAAAGTCGACGACCAGATCCTGCAGGATGTTCACAAGAACGACTCTTGTTGCAAGGCAGATTCCATGTCTTGTTGGCGACATTGATGAACGACGCTTGTTTGTGCGTCGAGAGATCCGTGATGAGGTACAAAGTTTGGCTCCTGGGCTGATGTATTGACAACCCGCTGTCTCAAATCGGTCTTGCAAGATTGTGTACACCAACAATCACTTCTCTCTTGCATGCTTTATGTCGCCATCATTGTTCTGCTCATCCTCTTGTTTTGGTCCGAAAGCTTTCTCGATAAACAACTCGTAGCTCTGTGCTGATCCGTTAACAGCTTGGAGGTACCTCCTGGCGTGACGATCCAGACAGGTCTCGCTGACATCTTTTGCTGTTGGTTTGTATCCATATATGGCTCCGAATCGCTCGCATCGCTCCGTATAGTCGCATTGTATCTCGACGTGATCCCGCTCAGCCTGAGCAAGGTTTCTGTGAGCATCCTCGAGAATGTTGTTGCGTATCTCCATCTGAGTATCGCTAAGAAGATGATCTCCAGTAGATTCGCCGTCCGGGTAGAAAAGCTGTTCGTACAGGTTCATGGCTTGTTCGGCATGCCAGCTATGTCATCCATCAGTATAGACGCGATTCAACCGTGAAATTGACATACAGAAAGTCTGTGTCGCCGAGTGAAAGCATACGATGACATCCTGCCTTGTGGAAGATGCTAAGGTCAGTATAGCTCAGGAGCAAACGGCAGAGACGCTCGCTCTCTGCATATTCCTCCGCATCGAAGCTGTCACTGGCTTTCTTGAACAAAGTCCTGAACACATACTCGCGAGGGCTCGTCTCGTATCCAGCCAGCATTGTTGAAGGATCTTGCAGGCTTGAGTTTTTCGAACTGCGCAAGGATATGGAAACACAACTTGCAGCAGTCTGGATAGAAACACAAGGTGAGCATGTCAATGTCCGCAGTGCAATGACGGAGCTCGTGATGATTGAGGGTGTGACTTTTTGCAGCAATTCTGAGAAAGGGAACGAGAAACCGCTTTAGGTAGGAAATCGCAGGCTTCGCAATCACAAAAAGACACACCTGTCGGCCAGTCTTTAGACTCATAGCCCTACCTTGTGGTATAACACCACATGTTGCATACTTTGAGACCTATCAAAGCGACACAGTACACCTTGGCCGAAGGTCGTGATAATTGTTGTGGCCAATCACTTTTCGAGTCGTGTCAAGCATTGTCCAGCTGGAACACCCGGCGATCGCCGAATAGCGTCCAGTGCGATCGAACAGTCGTCTTTACATGTTCCAGAGTACTGAGCAAACTCACACGAGTAGACTGTGGTTGCCACAAAGCGAAGCGCAGCAAGTAGCAGTAGGGAACAGAGAGGACTCGACAGGCTGGCACTTTCGAATTGAGCAACTCGACGCGAAAGACAGCCAAGTCGGCCGACTTTACCCGGAGTGCACCTCCAAGACTTCAACCATCTGATGATTCCGTCCTTGCAGCGATACATCAATATAAGATGAGCAAGTTTCGTGTTCCAGCCTCCTAAGCGATGTGAACATCGCCGTCGAGTTCAGTGAGGTTGAAGACGGAAAGTACTCGAGCGATTTGTGCGGTGGTGCGAGGTTTGTGCTGCTTTTCGCCCACCTTTTAGAGTTCTGCGACATTTGTGCCTGTCACCTGTCGCGAGATTGACTTTCCGCGCGACTTGTGCTTATACTTGAGTAAAGCTCTTGTTGCCATCCTATAGGCCGAGTTACATGATGTAGGTCAGCTTGGTACAACAGACTCGATCGTCGAATTTGAGAGAAGCATCATTTGCCAGAGTCCGTTGGCTCTTCTCAGCCGCAGCACAATTGACGCAGGGTCCTTCCTTCCAAGGTTCACTGCCCCTCCAGTCACAAGCCAAAGACCCCACCACGCACAAGTCTCTCACTTCAGCAACTGGTATATATATCACTCCATCCACCACCTCTACTTCCTCTCCACTACAACAACTCACACGACTATCCAAGCCTTCTTCGACCTTCAGTATTCCGTTATCAACCAACACCATCTTCAATTACCAACTTATCAACTCAACATCAACAACAATGGGTGGCTGTGGTAACGCCTCTTGCACTTGCGCCAGCTGCGGCTGTGCTGCCGGTAGCTGCACTTGCGGCGTGAGTACCTCCTCTCTGAACCCGATGACTTCACCTCTATCACCTCGGAGACTTGCTATCATTCATCATCTCGCCCTCGCATCTGCTGCTGTTACCTTCTACATTCACGACAAAGCTAACAACCTTTACAGAAATAAGCTGCTTCACTCAAGATATCACAATCTCGGCACGATGAATCAAAGCCCATGATCCCGTCACCTCAAGGCCTTGCTAGCCTGACTTGATCACATATCACAACCGTCAAAAGTTTTGATCATTGATCACGTCGAACCTTCGTCAAAAACAACAAAAAAGCGAACAAAAGAAGAAACGATGGAAACCTTGAACGTACTTGGAAGGCGCTCAGCAGACACGAAGCTTAGGATGAGAGCGAGCAGCAGTAAACGAAAAGTTTTGGGAAGAACGAATGCACATATGCAGTTCTCTTGAATTTAATGATGATGCTCTTCTATCCCCTTGGTATGCACAAGAATGGTTGCTTTGCACCAACCATGTGACCGTATATTGGGGTGAATAGAACCAACTTCCATCTTAATGCCATCTTCCTTCGTGTTCCCAACACAGATGCAAACGATCGTGTTGGCACTTCAAGAGTACATAACATAGCACTCTAACGAATAAATCCCCAAAGCGCAGGCTTCTATTATGTTTTCGAGCACTCAATTCCATGATATCTCGGCCAATTTTCATCCGATTTGAAAGCTATCTATACCAAATTAATCGCGATGATGTCACGAGGTTCGTATGGTCTAGTGGTATGACATCTCTCTCACATTGGCTATCTAAAGCTATGAGGCGCAGAGAAGATCCTGGGTTCGATCCCCAGTGTGAACATTGATTTTTGTTTTTGGCCAGATCAGGGACTTAAGTCGCTTCCTTTATTGCTGTTGATTGTCTGCGCGATTGTTTGCACGATGGAGTTGCTGTTTTTGCAGGCTTCACGAAGGAGGCGGATTCACAACCAACACGCACATGCCTTGGACTTGGGAAGCTCACAAGGATTACAGTTTGCTTGGCATTCACATGCAATGACGGCAAGGGTCAGGCATCGTCCGGGTCTCGTGCGGCATGTTGAAGTCGAGCGGAACGAATTCTCCTTTCGCAAGTCTGAAGACTGTGAGGCGGCATGGCAGTAGACCAATGAATAAAACCATTTCATGGCAGCCCTTGGTGCGTGTGATGTCCGGAGCGGATTCCATGATTTTTGTGTTTTGATTTCCCCGCAGAGACGCAGAGGATGACATCGGTGACATGTTCTGGATGGTACAAGCGTTCTGGGCAGCAACCGGACAAACAACACGAAACATGCACTGACACGCCTTGCAAATCACAGACACACCTTGGATGACCTCCATGTCGGATACTTCGTCCACGTCGGCCAACGCCGGTCAGTCGGCGCCCGAGAGGAGAGAGTCCAACAGCACAACCAAGCCGCCGACGGTAGCCGCCTTTTCACCCACCTCGCACTCGTTTCCTTCGACTCGACAGCGCTCGACTATTCTCGTACACCAAAAGTCACCGCTACTGCTGGCAACTCCGCCGCAGGTGACAAGAGCTTTGGCATACTCACATCCGTTCATTGTCCCTCTGAACAAGCTTGTTGGGTTGCTGTCATGGACGACTGGTGATGCTTGGGAGAGCTTCTTGTTTGTGGCCGCCTTCTGGTTCACAGTCCTGTATGGGGGCTACATACTGCGGTACATGGGGCCTCTGATACTGGTCACCTTCCTCATAGTGGGCATGTACCTTCGAAGGTACTCTCCACTGTCGTCAACAGGCTGGACTGGCGAGAAAAAGAAGGGACACAGAAGGGATCCCTCGGACGGCATCAAGCATCGCAAGTCTCTGGACGAGATCCTATCGACCTTGCAGACCTTCACGACGAGATGCAACATCCTGCTCGACCCACTCCTTCGCTTGACCGACTTCTTGTCTACCCAGCAGACAGCAACCTCTGCCACCACACAGCCCGCTCTCACCACCCTCTTCATTCGCATCATGCTCACATCACCCCTCTGGTGGGCTCTTACTCTCCCTCCTCTTCGCATCATCACCACAAAACGAATCGTCCTAGTCGCCGGTACCATCTTCTTGTCCTGGCACTCACGTCCAGCACGCATCAGTCGCACCATCCTCTGGCGCTCAAAGACTGTACGTGAGATATGCACCATCATCACCGGCCTCGATCTCGGCGTGCCCTCAGCATCAGCACCACCGTTACCTCCACGACCAGGTACAAAGGGTGCCGTCAATGTCAACGCGAAGCCCAATACCGACTCGGGAGAAGGCATTCGCTTCACCTTTACCTTGTACGAGAATCAGCGAAGATGGCTAGGCATAGGCTGGACAGCAAGCATGCTCGCCTACGAACGCAACTCTTGGACCGACGAACACCTGAACCCAACAGCCGATCCTGTGCACTTCGAGCTGCCCGAGGTAGAAGGTGGAATGGCAAAATGGCAGTGGGTAGACGACAGCGAATGGCATGTCGAGCTGCCTTCGTCCAAGAAGAACAAGCCCAAGGATGCTGCCATCGACGACGAAGACGCATGGATCTACTACGACAACAAGTGGCGAGATGGCAGACGAGGACAAGACGGATGGGGCCGCTACACTCGCCGCAGAAAATGGCTCCGCGACGCCGAACTCGTAGACGTGGTCCCAGAAGAAGAGAAACCGACAAAACCTACACTGGCCCCTCCACCGATTATCGAAAAACAGAAACCACCGCCGACGCCTCCTCGACCCACACCTTCTCGTACTCCCAGCAGCGCCCTCACACAAGCACTCAAGAATGCACCTCAGCATGCTCCCACACCATCCATGACTACCGCCTCGACCATCACCACGAGCAGTGATGTTGGAAGCCCGTCTAGTAGCTACAAGCGCAAATCCTGGATACCGGGCTCCGCGGGAAGTAGGAACAGAGCCACTAGCAGTGCATCTGGGAGTACCGAAGGGAGAATGAGCAGAGCGGCCATGGGGAATGATGATGTGGTGCCTCCGGTCGCGAGATTGAAGAATGAGACGGCGGATTGGGGGTTGGGTGATGATGTTAGTATGGGGTTGGGATGAGTGTGAGGAGTAGAAAGGCATTACACAAGATGACTCGTTTGAGCTCATGACGAAGGATTATTGAAGATATGAAATGTTATCTGTTCATGACAAGTTCCTTTACACCTTTGCCTTTGCATGACGCTATTGCTTGCCTAGAGTGTGACTGTTGCATACATCTAACCTGATTCTCACGTTGTACCGTAGACATGAGAAGACAATGTTATGCCCGTGGCTGCGAAAGCTGATTCGTGCAAAGCCGCTCAGAACAACCAACATCCAAGCCCCCCACAACCCAATCTTCCTCCCCCAAATCAAAAACCACAACATCTACTCACTGCACAAAACAAAAACAACAATCCCCTGTGTACCACAAAAACCAGCAAAAAAACGGAGTAAGTCTTCTACTTTGCATGTGTCTGTTTTCGTCATTAGTAAATTGTGTGCGAAAGTATTGATGACGCAGCGATTCGAACTCACCATCCTTAGTGCAGGGGCCATGCTAATCTTCTCTGTATAGTTATAAGTTGACCATATGCCCAGAGGGCGAGAGAAAATCCGAATTTGAGAGTTTATATAGGTTAGAGGCAGAGGTGTTTCCTCGGACAAAAGAAAATGCAGAGGGGGTTGAGGGACTGCAGAAGGGAAGTGATGGGGAGGGACAGGGTGGCGGGATGGTGGGTTGTCGCACTAGACGCGTGATTTTGCGATGACAATGTGCTTGCGTCGTGAGCTCGCCAAAAGTCTTCCTTGGTCTCACATGCTGCTTGTGGCCTGAGGATTCTCAGAAAAACCAAAGCCAGGTTCCGCAATTTGGACAAAGTGTGTGGAATTTGTCCCGACATTTTTGATGCGCTTACTAAGCAGAATCAACGACCATTGCGGCTCCATCACCATCACGACTCTACACGATACTCGAATGCTTCATATAATCTGCGTTCTTGCTAGCTTCAAGGTACTAACTTGATTGCAATAGAAGCAAGGCTGCCAACAACTGCCTCTAGGATTCCATGGCTCTTGAGCGGGTATGTATTGTTGACCTTTTCGCTGCTTGTACTTCGGTGTACTCGAACTTCCATCCGACCTCGATGCTCGAGCTCGGTGCTGTACAACTTTGTCGCCTACCTTATAGCTAGAATCGCTAATGAGTACCCGTTCCTTGCGGGTTCCATATGCTGGAATTACCTGGTGTCGAACCTTAACTGTTAAGCTCATCGTGACTGATGTCGATTATCATTGACATCCCATATTTGCTGCATGTCAATGTGCGTCTGTCGCATGCGCTATTTAACATCAGGTTCTACCGAGCATTTGACCACGCATAATCAGTGTCTTCGACCATCCTCGACTGGCTAATGCTAGAGTGCCAAGTTATGCATCTGCACAAAGCCGCCAAGCCTCGACCCGCAGCCCAGGCTTCGAGCACAAAAAAAAGGATCCACAAATCCCATGTCCGAATTTTCGAAAAAGACTGTTCTCGACCCTTTCCACCACCTTTCGTCTTGCTTTCCAGCAGATACCTCACAGCAAAAGGATATTGACGAGAGTGGGATTTGAACCCACGCCCTTTCGGACCAGCGTATTGGAAGAACCTTAAGCTGGCGCCTTAGACCGCTCGGCCATCTC